>JBBKCR010000036.1:8263054-8275970 GCA_037577295.1 Ladigesia roloffi | reverse complement strand
GTGAACCCAAACCCAGCCATCCTTCATACATTCTAACACTTCATGAGCGCCTGAGTCACTTTGCTCCCAGTCTGTGAGCAGCGTCCCTGGTTTAACTGATTTATTCCATTTATTCACCAGCATCCCACAGGGTCTGCAAGATACATGGGTTACCGCTACACTGCCGAAAAAGCCACACATAATTTGAAAAAGCCTCATACACGCATTCTTAACCATTAGTGATAACCCTAAATGTTTGAGCATACAAAATGACTAGGCATCATTAATTACTAGCAAATAACAGCACTCACACACACACACACACACACACACACACACAAACATCCTAAAACATTACATAGAGCCCTTAATGTTTGAGTATATAAAAATATTAGACACCAAATTAATTGCAAATATTAGCTCTCACACATGGGGGGCGGGGGGGTTAGAGCGATTCTAGGCTCAGCACTGACATGGGGCTAGTAATGTTATCTTAATAATAATGTTGCCCAAAATTCGAATCTTTCATGGAGCCCAAGATTTCTGGCGGCGCCTCTGCGCACACACACACACACACACACACAAACACAAACACACAAACACTGAAACACTACAGAGAGTCGTTAATGTTTGAGCGTACAAAAAATATTTCATAATTTATTACTGACTACTTTTTACTGATTACTGAATTACTAATGTAATGACAAATAAGAGAACACGCAAACACACGCACACACTCACAAACACACATACACATTTCTGCTCTCTACTCTCCGATATACGTAGAAGTAGGTGAGTCACGTGACTCCCCACGAGTGGACCAATAGGCTGAAACACGTTGCTTTTAACCCATTTCTACTCGTCCCAGGTCCACGCGACCATATGGTGGAATGTGGCCCAAGTCCTTCACACACAAACACACACATACACACACACACACAACTACACTCCACATCTTATCAAATCGAGTCGTTAAATTGCATGCACGTTCATACACACTCATGCATCGGGGATCTTATGCAGGCATGGAGGGAAACAAAACGCGCAATATGAACCGAACACATACACACACACGACGTTGCACTGTGTTGCATTCAAAAGCAACCTTTACACGACAGCTCTCCTACCTGAATCCCTCTCGCAGCCTATCGGTTTCCCTGCGCTCCTCCTTATTCTCCTCTTCCTCCTCCTCGCATCCCTCTCTCTGTCCTCTCCTTTCGCTTCTCACACATTCCCCTTCTCCCTATCTCCCTTTTACCTTTTTCTTTCTCCTGTCGTGCCTGAAGTCAGTGGGATCAGTTTCTACATTCGGTTCTCTAGCTTTATGATATCGCATAAACTCATACAGCTAGATAACCAAAGACAGAAACTCACCCGAACCTCTTAAAGGGACCGGATGCAGCCTCTTGTTGTGGTCACATGGAGCTCGTGCACTCGCCCGGGTGCAGCTCGTTCGCTCGCGCTCGCAACGCGCGCGCACACATACACGCGCGCACACACACACACATGCACATATACACACATGCTTGGACACATCCACATGCATTCACACACACACATCCTCGACACCATTAGTTAGTGGAAAATAATAACAAATACTAGCACATATACTTACATACATACACACGCTTGGACACACGTGCAGGCACACACTCTTTCCCACTCTCTTTCCCACACACACGTGCACAAAACACAGTGCTGCACCCACGCGGGACGTGTTAACGCTCATTTTAAAGCCTCGCAGCCCCGAACAGTGAATAACGCCTTGATGCCACGACCACGCGTGTGTAGGAGCCTCACGGAGCATCTCCGTGCAGCGAGGCCTCGAAAACACTGGTGTGTGTGAAAGAAGCGAACACTAATTACTTTTGGAAAAAGTGGAACGTAACCTAAAACCACTCTCCTCAAAAAGCATTGTATTATTACAGGACTAGAGTAGAAGTGTCTAAAAACTAATTAAAGCAAGTCCTCCAGTACAGTTCTTCCACAAAACTGAAGTTTGTTATGCATCTCTTTTTGGATACATTTGGTCTACAGATGTGTATGTGAACCAACACAGCTTTCAATTAGATACAATTTAATTAAGAAACTGAAAGAGACCAGAAGTTCAGGACTTGGCGTGAAAGAATGGACCTGAGCCGCTAAATTCACATGCAGACATTATGTAATGCAATTGTTTACTAGCCACATCACAAAACTTGAATTATTAGAAAATATAAAGAACTAAATGGAATGTAAAATAAAATAAATGAAATATTCTTGTTTCTGAAAAGGTCTAAACGTGACCCTCTTCCATTATAAATACTCATAAATGTATTACAGATTGAAAATACTGCATAATCAGTCAGATAGAACATCACCAAATGTATATGTTAATATAAATGTGAAAATACGAACATTATTGTGTATAGTACTGGAATTTAAGACCTGTATACTTCATTGTGGTGGGCCTAACTCCCACTACACAACCCTTTAAACCATTTTACCATTTTAGCATTAAAAACACAGCACGACCCTTCACCGTTAAATGAATACGAATGAATGCAGTCATCTACCTTAACTACAATATTATAATTCCAACACTGTAAGTAAATATAAGCGGAGCCAGACCTCTGATTTTTGGCCATGTTAGACTATTTGTCACATATTTTTTCAGCACTAAAGGCCTCTGGTACTGAGACACTGTCTGCATCCCTGTAGTCAGGGTTTATGACTGATCTTCTTAAAAATGAAATGTCTGTAATACTAAATTATGTCATTTATGCACCCAGAAGGAGAATATCAATTGTTTATGCGGTACAAGCGCCTACTCTTCTGTCTACAACGTAGAAAACAAAGTCCAAAGAGCCATTAAAACGTGTCAGGTATTAATAGAACAAACAGCACACAACTTCTCAGACTGTCAGAGCAGACCAGACCTCAGCAGATCTCTACAAATAAGTCGAGCAGGGCCGAAGACAAAGTTTACACACTAAAAATCTTTAGTTGCGAAACGTACAGGAGCAACTTAGCAGTCATTCTTTTAATCTGACAACTCTTACAAACGCTTAAAATACCTTTCCTGATTTTTTTCTTGTATACAAACACGTTTTTATTTAAATAAACCACGTTACACACAATTAACTCTCAACCCTGCAATTACCAGACTGCAGTTTATAGAGAAATATAAAAAAAAAAGAAAAACAGATATACTTACAGCTTAATTGTTTCACCATTGGGCTCCTTTTATTTTCTGTTAGTCCAGAGGTGCATATTAAATACAAAATAGGCATTTCTTATTCAAAAAAGCACAAAAAGAACCCACGAAGCTCGAGCTGCCCCCTTTTTACTGCTCGTTGCGGTAAGTCCACAGGGCTCCAGCATGTTTGAGCAAAAAGGGATAAAAATGAAGCGGGGAATAAATAAAAGCCTGTTATGTTAGGTTTTTTTCGAGCCGAGAGGAAGGAAGGAATACTGCACGTCAGGCAACCCGACCGACCTGAAACTGGGAAAGCGAGACGACTGCAAGACTGACGTGGGGTAGTTTTTTTCCCACCCGTATTCAGAAATGCCCCACCTACTCCGTACCATGATTGGCTAGTAAAATCCCATCTTGTGAGCTATTATTGGCTAGGAGCCCGTGCTCCCGAACGATCGACTGCTTGTGAATGGAAGCTACTAGCCAATCCCGGTGAACTGGGCGTGGTTAACTTGAAAACAGGTGAGGAAAAAATAACTGCCTGGATTGCCACATGGTTTTAGGCCACCGTTACCCCAGTTCTGTTGCTTTACTCCCCACACTGCATTACTATAGCGGTTTTAGCCAACGGATACATCAATTTTACCCAATCAACACATATATTTTAGCTCATTTGCTCCCATTTTCCCCACTATTTCAGTCTGTTGTTTTTGGACCTAGGACAATACTAATTGTAACATCCCAACTCTAACACACCGGATGCAACTTGCACACAGCGGCTGTGGGGGTCGTTTCCCCTCCAAAAATATGCAAGCTTTTGAGCATATATTAACAAAAAAAGCCTGAATATGGTAAACCAATCTTCACGTATGTAATCACAGAGTGGTAAATACGGTGTTAAAGGAGGAAAAGTACTGCATGTCTTAGTTAATTCAATGTGGAAGAAGAGGCTTAAACACGTACTTAACACTATATGCAGTCTGGTGTTTAGTCTCATATGAAAGTACATGCAATGTTATAGTATAAAGCAATGGAGTTGGCGAAAAATATCAAATGCAGTAAGCCTAAGGTCAGTTATAATATGATAAAGAGTCTAATTATTATGGTTTGGAGGTGCCCCCCATTCCTTGTAATTATTTAAAATTAAATCTCTAGTCTAGTGGAAATTTTAAAACAACAATTTTGGCAGCTACTGTTTCAGCCGAATAGAAGATATCGTCTGACATTATATAGTGCTGTGGAATTGTAATAATCATCAGAATATAATCATTAATATAATATCTGTAGAAGTGCTGGACAGAAGGCCTCCCAAACTGCTGCTTCTGTGATTAAACGATGAGAAGCGGGAAGGGCGGGGGACTGTATTAAAGAAAAAACAGGAGGGGGAAGAAACACGTGGGAAACTCTTTCCGACTGGAGGATTTAAGTTCACATTCAGAGCAATAAAACACCGACCCTAACCAGCCCAAACCACACATGAAATTTAGTCCGGAATCATGCTGAGAGTCTTCCAAGCTGGTGTGCAGCTCTGAAACGTTTAGATCTATTTCTGTTTCTTTCTTCGCTTGCTTGTTTGTTTGTTTATGTACTTATTTAGTCTGACATGTTTTTTTGTTTTGTGAAAAACGAACGTGAAGCATTATTGTGTGTTGAGCATTCACCAGCTTCTCGCCAGTCCACACAAAATCCGAAAACGTTTTATTAATACGATTAAAAGACCTACAGAACACTGCAATTTAACACACGATGATGGGGGATTTCTGGTATTTTTTTTCCACAAGCCTCCCTCTCTCTCTCTCTCTCTCTCTCTCTCTCTCTCTCTCTCTCTGTCTCTCTCTTTCTCCCACCATCTATAAATGAGTCCTGTTTTAATAGTTCCACTTCTCATGCTGGGAACTGTTACAGAGTCCGTGCTAGTAAGCTAAATGTTTAAGTGTAATACATATTGAATATATTGGAACATTTTGAATATTGAAAAGAAAAACATGTCTCTCTCTCTCTCTCTCTCTCTCTCTCTCTTACACACACACACGCACACACACACACACACACACTCTCTCACACGCACACACACATACAGGCACGCACACACACCCACACGCACACACACACACATATATACATACACACACACACACACACACACACACAAACACACACAAATATACTAACACCTGCTCTTTACATCACGTCCAGGTGAAGGTGGTAAACTCAGTAGAGTGGACTGATATGTGATGTTAAAGACTTATATTTCATATTGTTGTGTACTGATGTTGTGTAACTGTGTAGCTGTACACTACATGAAGTGTGTTGTACAGTGTGATGAGTGTTTTACAGTGTGATTAGTGTTTTACAGTGTCATGTACTATACATTGTGATGAGTGTTCAGTGTGTTGAGTGCTTTACAGTGTGATGTGTTGTACAGTGTGGTGTGTTGTACAGTGTGATGTGTTGTACAGTGTGGTGTGTTGTACAGTGTGATGAGTGTTTCAGTGTGTGGTGAGTGTTGTACAATGTGTGCAGTTTTTTCCGTGTGATGTACTATACTGTGCGAGGAGTGTTTTACTGTCTGATACGTGTTGTACAGTGTGATGAGTGTTTTACCTTGAGATGTGTTGTCCAGTAAGGTGAGTGTTTTACAGTGTGATGAGTGTTTTATAGTATGTTAAATGTTTTACAGTGTGATCCATTTTGTTCAGTATGGTGAGTGTTGTACAGTGTGTTGTGTTGTACAGTATGTATGTTTTACAGTGTGGTGAATGTTTTACAATGTAATGGGTGTTTACAGTGTGATGAGTGTTTGCAGTGTGATGAGTGTTTTACAGTGTGTTGTACAATACAGTGGTGGGTATTTTATGCGTATCAGTAACAGGAGCAGTGAGGTTTTTCTGAATTTGCGTGAACTTGAGGACAGTGGCCGCTGTCCGCGGTACTGAAAACATACCAGCACTTCAGTCTACTGTAACTCACAACTACCTCTAGGCCCACCCCCGCCAAATATTAAGAACTCGCGTGTTATGTACTGTGTGTGTGTGTGTGTGTGTGTGAGCGTGTGTGTGCGACGTTCGTTAGCACATAAACAGTTAAACACATTTTGACCATTACTGTGATAGACGCTGTTTTCTATAATAGATGCAATGTGAAGAAAAAAGTTTCTCGTATTCGTTCACGTGCTAGAATTTTTTTGTTTGGTGTTTATGTTTTAGCGCAGCGTTGAAACCGAACGTTTTCATGTTATGTTTATGTTTGTTATTTTCATATTTTTAGTGTGGGAAATGAATGGATCAAAATGTTCTCTGTTTTCAGCTCCGAGCGCTCATAGCAACAAGTACCAACTGAAAAACTACGAGATGAAAAAATACGAATTGAAAAATAAGAGCAGAAAAAAACCCGAGAAAACTCGCGAGGGTAATAAAAAAAGTAAAACATTAGTTAATAATAAATCTCGTGTGATTTTGTTAAATAAGTGTTTAGGATTAGTGGTATTAAAAGTACAGAAGAGGAGAGATCAGCTTATTACACACACACACACTCCCACCGTTGAAGCAATATTAGTGATAAATACGGGGAGACACGCAGACCCAAACGTAGACTTACAAACATATCCAGTTCTTACAATATTATGAATAAACACACACACATACGCACGCACAAATACATACATACACAACCTACAACACATAATGCAATCATATACATTTACAAATATTACAAAATTAGTATTAAAATACACGTATACACAGTAGTAAAATAAAACAATGTTAACACACCTAATACTTGCAATACTCTTCATAAAAATGACCCTCCCAAACACACTCACAAAGCTATTACAATACTACTTATACAAAGTCTCTCTCTCTTTCTCTCTCTTTCTCTCGCTCTCTCTCTCTCTCTCTCTCTCTCTCTGTGTCACACACACACACACACACATATTCTGCACAGCTACTGTGTATAGAACTAAATGTAACTAAATGCATAATATTAACAATAATAACAACAACAGCAATTTAATTATAATAAAAGAGTTAAAATAGTTCAACTGTGCTCTGCTGTTTCTGTATAAATCCGCTCATCATTAACTAAACACTTAAGTAGTTTCTCTGTCTGTGTGCTGTGTGGGTAAAAGCAGAGTTTATAAAAGCTCCTGAGGCTCTTTGTGTTCCTCCTCCATCCTCTCAGGCTACCATTGTTGGCAGATCCAAAAGCCTGATTAATTAATTTCACACTGTAGCTCTGGAGGAGAGTTTTTTCCCACAAAACAAGTGGCTGGGGGGGAAAAACGCAGCCCCCCAAAAAAGAAAAAAGTCAACATCAAGTTCAACAACGTACAGGCATCCATTTGCATGACAATGAGGTCTGGGAGCACACAGGTCCCCTCAACAAGAGGGTCTGAGGGGACGCCCCCCGCCTCACACGGCCCGGGACCTTTTCCCAGGCTCCCAAACAATCACACAACTGTCTGCTTTCACAGCACCACACTGGAGCAGCGACCACCACTCCACAGCCCTCAGAAACACTAACTAGGACTAACACACACTGTTTATACACCACACACAACCCCTGTTCTGAAAAAACACAGAGCACACAGGACCAATTCCACAGCCCAGATCACTCTCAAAATGTTTACATGAATCCTACCAATTCTTCTCAATAAGTAAATAGTTTAGATTTATTCAGAGTGGTTTGACATGAAATTCTCCATCATAGTGAAACTTGCTGAACCAGAATTGTTTACAGCAGTGGTGATAGGAACCAGGCATGTGAAGAGATCAATGCTACTTAAAGTTTCATCACAAAATGTTATTACAAGGTAAATAGTAACGTATGTGTTGTTTAAAGCCTTGCACATTGATTATGATCATGTAGAGACACAATTTTGGCACAATCCATTTGTTTTTGTTTAAAAGTTTCATTAATATTATAGACAAAACAGAGGACCTAGACTTGTTACTGATTTTGCAAGTAAATCAGTTAGATTTATTTGCATTGTAGATATTGTGACTGGACTCCAATATCAACATTATTTTGTGTAATTAAAAAAAATTGAACTGGTCTAATAATTGCATTTTACAGAAATTCTGGGAAAGTTTGTGGAATTTCACTTTGACTGACTCTTAGTGGTCTTCATTGTCCAACTGAATGCATACATATATATTTTGGAGTGTGTTTTCAGAATACATCTTCAATTATGTAATGTTTAAAGGTCTGGGGCACCTGCAAAAATATGATTTAAAAACTATTTAAGCAAGCTGTGAATGTTTCATTTTTCACATTAATGTTACTAAACATACTACATAAAAAACGATACATTTATGTTTAGTATATGAGTGTGTGCTTTGTGGAAGTCCATTAGAAACATGTTTTGACTCAATCAGCCCTTTATTAAATTAAATTAGAAGCTATTGACTGAACTTCAAACATATTCTAGATAATTTTATGACCTACTTTTTAGTTTGTTTGCATTTATTCTAATGTTAACTTTGCCAGCAGAAAAGCACAATATCACACACTGAGAAAAAGGGCTTTGTTTGCATGGGGCCCTGGAAATTTATTGACACCTCAAGACGCACTATTCAAAATGCAATACTCACTCGAAGGTTTCTTGGTAGGAGTCCAACAGACAAGAGCTAATCCAAAAGATAGCAAGGAAGCAGCTGGTTCAAGCTTTTACTGTTTTTTCAAGCAACAGTAAAAAAGAAAAAATAATGACAAAATAATTAAAGAAAATACAGCCTAAAAAGTGGAGCATCATTCTCTGACGCTTTTAAATGTCACAAACAAAGCAAAGATAAGTAATTCTGTACTCAAGCGTCCTATGCCAAACGTCTCTTGGAATCTGGAGGGAAGTGTTTGGTTCTGAAGGTGCAAAACTCAATACTCCTCCTGGTGACCCCTTCCCACCTCCCCACACCGTGCATTGATGGCTGTTACTCCAAATCCTGCGTGGATGATCCTCTTAAAGTTCCTCCCAGCATGTTTTTCTCTTCGCTACAGCTTGGGTGACATGTGCAATGCACCAGAGAGAAAGGGGGGGGTCACATCATGTCGAATTGAGCATTACATGAGATGCATTAATGCAGGACTGACCCATTAGAAGGTTCTCTGGACCAAATAACAAGACTGTGGAACCTGAAAACACCAAGTAACTTCATTCAAGTTTAACTTTTTCCTTGGATGCACATGTCCCTTCATTATATCGGGCGGGAAAATAAGTTTAGATGGAATTAAATGTAATATCTTGATATGAGAACAGCAGCTGGAGGTCGGGTGCAGCCAAAGTGAGGCCGAAATCCAAAGCGATGACCGCCGGTGGCTATGAAGCTCCTGGACGTCAGGTGGCCCAAGGCAAAGCGTGAGGACGAAAGAAGATGACTGTTTAGTCTGAGGGGAGGTCTAGTGAATTAGGTGGTTCTCCAGTTCACACACACATACACACACACCATCAATGTTAAAGCAGAACTTTCACCTTAACTCTGCTCTTCATGACAGACACACACACACAAATATACAGCTGTTTCAGCATCTGTCATATGACGTATGAGTCAGCACACACCCTTCCTCTTTCAATCTATCTCTCTGCATCTGTCTTTCTCTTACTGTCTCTCTCTCGTACACACATCCTCGCTGATCCTGCTTCCTAATACGCTGTTTGTGACTGAGTGTGTGACTATTTAAACGGAGAGTGTGTTTGTGTTAGTAAGTGTGTGTGTGAGAGAAAGAGAGAAAGATGAGAGATAGAGTGTGTGTGTGCATGGGTGTTTGTGTGAAAGTGTGTGTGTGTGCACGCGGTGTCTGTCCTCCGCGCGCCTGCGGTGCGTGCTGACGTCACGGGCCCGTTACTCTGATGTTTAAGTGATGAAGAGGCGCGCGATCCATGTTTCTAACGGATCCATGTTTCTAATAAAAAACACGGACTGTGTTTAATCCGGAGTGGAGCTGCAGCCGCAGCACTGCCTGGACATTACACTCCCTCACTTTTACAGCAGTTTAGAACAGAGTCCTCAGCAACACGGGAATATTACTGAAAATACTCCAGAGAAATCCTTTTGAGAAATACAGTAGATACATACTGTACAGTCTTTGTACATCTTTACGGTGTGTCTATGCAGTATTTCACTACAGCATGTTTCGTGTAGCATATCCTACACAATTTAACATTTAAATACTATAGCGATATACTACACAAAAATAACATAAAGAAATGGATAGAGATATACAACCCATAAATAGGACATGTAAATAATAGAGTTATACTGTAGTGAAATAAATAAATGCTATAGAGAAATATTTCACGTAGATACAATAGAGAAATACAATAGGGACATACCTTGTATATACTACATTGCCATAATTATGGACACATACATACTACACATACATGCTGTATAGAAATATATAGGAATACTACTGAGAAATACTGGCATTACTCAGAAAAAAACTACAGATACATACTAGGGGGACATGCTTTAAAGAAATAGCACACGGAAATATAAAAAATATTAAAGACATACCTTAGAGAAATGCTGAAGCAAATATCATAGAATCAATAGAATGTGTGTGTGATGCTGTGAATGATGCGGGTAAGGGGGTGAACAGAACCAATATTCGTATGTCACAGGAGGTGAAATACATTATTTTAAATAAAGTATTCACACATAAGAAAATGTAAAGATAGTGGGCATTTATTTTTCTATAACGATATTAATGCATGCCTCAAAATAATACAGTCAACATTCACACCTACACGTGTACGTAATAACAAAAAAAAATGGATAATGAAGATGAATATGAATATTGTTATCAATAATAATAATAATAATAACAACAACAGCAAAATAATAATAATGTTCTTAAATATTTTACTGTGTGCAATTTATTTTATTTTCTCCCTTCACTGTTTTGGAAGCGTTTTAGTAATATTTTTCTTAATGCTGCAAGGTCTTTTAAAACGTATTTTATAACAGCAGTTTATAGTGAACTTATATATATATATATATATATTAAACTAATGCATACTATGATTATACAGATTTATATATGTAAAAAGATCTGTACGTTCACACAGATGGTCAAGCTACTTAACAGACGACCCACAGAAAAAGAAAATTACACTTCTGTTAAATTACGATTTCTAAATGGACCAAAAGGGACATTTAACAGTACAGAGGTTGTAATGTCTTCTCCACTCGCCCTGGTGTTTGTGCTTTAAACTGTATTCAGCCCTCCCCTTAGTGTCTGGACCTGAATGACGCATTTAAATTCATTTAATTATAAAATTAAACTGCTTCAAAGTGATTTTTTTCCGTTTTTGTGGGACAGTTTGCGGAAGTGTGCGCGTTGACCCGCAATAATGTGCTCTGATGCGGAAACAGCGCCACCTGTCTGCAGGAATCATCACAAGCAGTCTTTACCAGCAGAAAACTTCTCCCAACACCTGCTTCACCTGCTCCTGCTCAGCCAGGTCTTCTGAAGAGTAAGATCATTTCGAGCAGGTTTAGGGGAAGATCCAAATAGTTTCCGGTTTTATATATTTTCAGCTGTCCGAAAAATCACGTGAAGATCTACAACACCTCTTCCAGCTTTCTGCTGAGGTTTCAGCAGGTACATTTTGAACGACGCACAATGTACAGAGCAGCCAATCAGAACAGAGGTCATTTACATACGTCAGTCTTAAAGGCATAGAGACAAAAAGCACCCATCTATCTATGAAAGATTTATAGAGAGATATACAGCTAATATAGATGTAGATATATTGAATTCTACATCTAGTAGCTATTTACTGGAATAGAGGATTTCGGCTCCTAAGTGAACTGAGGTATATATGGCAGCTTGCCAAAACTGATAATATTCCACTATTTATTGTTAATTATTTATTATTATGGAGCTCCTCAGGACAGGGGTAATGGTATAATTTTGAAACTGTTCATGTTTTTGAAATTCGTGAGCGACGGCAGAATAATCAAATAAACCACCTAAACTTGCCTCTCAGTGATTCTTGTCGGTGTGAAAGGGAAAAAAAGCGGATGCGATTTTAAATCAGCGCAGTATGAACCCGGTATTAATTATGTCACAACTCGATCCAACTTTCTTCAAATTCGCTCAGATCAGAGCTGGAAAAGAGCCCGAAACGCAGATCTTCCCTGATTTACCCAATTAACACAGGAAATTAATTTTTCCATTCTCCATATACATTTTTCCCCCAAATTCCATAATTTCAGATTTTTTGTGTTAAACAGTTGTTTTGTGTTACAGCAAAAAGAAGCGGGGATTTTAAATCGTGGAATAACATCAGTGACAAGTAGTGTACGCATATTTTAAAGTAATATTTATTGGTACTATTGTCGTTGCTGATATTTTTATTATTATTAGTGGTAGTATTGCTGTAATAATAATAATAATAATAATAATTATTATTATTATTATTATTATTATTATAAGAATTATTGTTGTTGTTGTTGTTGTTGTTGTTGTTAATAGTATTATTATTATTGTTGTTGTTATATTATTCATATTTTTGTTACATTAATTTTATTGTTGTTATAAATATTATTATTAGTTCTAGTAGTCATATAAATACAAATAATAATATCCCTCTCTGGCCATCCTCACTTCACTCTCTTTTTTGTTTATCATTTTAGCTGTGTTAATTAGAGCTGGGATACCCGGATACTTTTTCGGATCTGACTCCCTCTGAGTCACTCAGTAAACTGATCCGGATCTGCGAGTCACTTGAGTCACTATTGACAAATTGAGAGCAGT
>JBBKCR010000036.1:8211763-8222810 GCA_037577295.1 Ladigesia roloffi | reverse complement strand
GTGGCACCAATGAGGTACCCTTGTGCAAGGACCCACTGCTCCCTGGGTGCTGCATCACGGCTACACTTGGTGAATGGTTTAAATACAGAGAAAGTATTTTACACTGTTCACATTGTTCACACTAAATGAATGTATTTAATATGGTGGGTACTTCTGGTGGAAAATGTTAGTCCCCTCTCTCTATCACTCTCTTACATAGACACAGTAGTAGGGGGTCTCCCCAGGGAGAAGGGGCTGCGTGTCGTCTGATGCAAGAACAAGCAACCTCGCGTCAGGCTGCAGAAAAGTCCCTGAGCAACAGGCCATAATCAGGCCTGCATCACTCAGGTCTGGATTCCCTCAGATCCTGCTGAGAACTCATTCCACACAATCTGAATCTATAAACAGGTGAATTAAGTAAATTATTGTGCCTCTAAAAAGCACCAATTGTGAAGGATTTCCTAGCAGAGATAGGAAGCCTACTGTGAAAGCCATAAACAACCCAACCAAATAAGTCAAATATACAGTGCAGTTCGTAAAAAATGGAACAATGGGATTTTTTGAGTGTTATTTCAATTCTAGATGGGCTGAGTTCAAACAGGTGATGGTGAAATTTTTACTGAGCTTTATGTTAAGCTAATTAACTAGTTACAGGACGAGCTACTGAATGATTAAAAACTAAAACACTCATGAGCACTGACACAGCTTAATATATTCCAGCCCACAGAGTACAGCTGTAGTTTGTTTTTTTTTTCAAAACAGCAGCATGCAAGGAAAACTGCAGTCAACTGAATGTTGATACAATTATGTTTTTTATTCAAATGACTGAAGGTAAGTTTGTAAGGCCTTCTGTTTTGAGCTTTAATCCATAATTGTTCTATTTCTTGTTCACATGCCCCTACAGGTGAACTGCTGCCCTTTCATTTAGATGCTTATGACTAGCTCTTATATTTGCTGACAATATTTGTGTTGCATTATTGATAACATAGCATTTTTGTTTAAATACTATACTGATGTGATGTGCCATCAAGAACCATTTGGTTACGCTGGAACTGTCCAAACATGCTCCAGACACTTCCCATCTTATCTTTTCCGAAAACTTAGTCTCAGAATGGAAAAAGTGTCTCTATGTCTGTTTTATTTTCAAGGAAATCACAACATCTTCAAGGTTTTCTGGCCTAACCTGGCATTTTGTTTGATAAGAGGTGGGTGTGGCAAAAGGGGGATGTGTCCCATGATACTTGTTAATTCCAGTTTTCCTATCATGGCGATGCAATAAAAAAATAAAGTATGTTTTAAAGGCAGGCCAAGTCATTACATTTTAACTAAAATATAAAAAAACAAAAATGTTGTCTTTTAAATGAGATAAGGCAATTGTGAAAAAGCAAATTCGGTAAACAAAAAAAAAAGGTTAGCGATCTCTCTACAGTTCCCCCAAAGAAAAGCCCCCAATAATTTGACCTCATTTAACCAATTAACATGATGCCACAAACATAGGAGACCTACATGAGTATATTGAGGGATTTGAATTTGTGATTGAATATATGTTTCACTCAATACACACAAAAATTCAAACTTACCTGACATTCTACACTTTTATTCAAACAAAAATTGCTACTGTCCTATTTCTGATACACTGCAGTGTATAAGCTACAATTTCACTGCGATTGCCTAGGAGTACTCAGGATTGTGGGCTGCCTTTTTGAAACTGTTTATCACTGCACAAAGAAAAGTACAGCTTCTCGGGGCCTCACATTGAGTAAAGGAACCTTTGGAAAGCCTACATTAGACCGCTTTTTTCTTTTCCTGAAACTTCTCACTTCTGCTTTTGACAACATCAGTGGCTTCGATGTTTTTAGCCTGTGGTGAGCCCTGTTGAATTCAGAAATAGCTTCCTTGGTCAGTGTGCGTATGTTCGAGCGATTCTTCACTGTGTATACTTTTTTTTAGTAATCAGGCCTATCTCGCCTTGAACGGTGCAAACGCAGATCTTAAGTTCTCACCGTCGAGTCAAAGCATTGAAACCCACTGACTGTCTGATTTGGCATACAAAGGTTACTGGAAATAATGAGCGTGTTGTTTACTCTAAATCTTTGTTCAGGTGCTGCTCACTTACTATGTTGAAGGTTTGCCACACGATGGTAAGAAACCTTCAGGTAGAAGGCGAATAGGCAAACAAAGCTGTACAAATCAGATCACCCTAAATCTTGCTACACAGAAAGGTATCTGGAATGTGTCTTGAATGTGTTCTAATGGTTGAGGTAAAGATAGATACAAAAAAAGATTTAACATTTCTTCCAATCCTGAGTTAGCCATAGAACTGTAGTAGAACTTTCAGCTTTTTTGGAAATTGCTTATCAAAGTCAGTAAAAATGTTACAGCTAAGTAAGTAACAGGTCTGAAAAAGTAATAGGTCTAAAAAAGATCATAATTATGAGCCATATAGTTTGTTCATCTATAAGTGGTGACTGACTGTGTTTGAGGGTAAACAGGCACCTTCTCTTTCGGCCACTGTATTAACTTAATTTCTAACCCAATGATAAAAGAAGTCATGGAAGACATATTAAAGGTTTTTGAAAAGAAGTGAACATGCTTCAGTTAAATTGTATTAAGAGGTAATGTATTTAAATAGTTTAGGGTGCCCAAATTAGGAACAAACTTTACTAAATTTTCTCTTCTCAAAAAAGCAAAAAAACCCCAAAACAAAACAAAACATTAAATCAAAGCTGACTTCCAAACACGGCACTGCTATTGAGTATTTATATATCTATACGTCCGACATTTATTTTTTAATATTATTGTTTTTATTCTCCATTTTCCTCTTTTTGTGCACTTTGTGGGTCTTTGCTGAGAAAGGCACTGTATTAATAAACCGTATATACCAACATTATTACAGAAGGATAGCATTTAATATCCGAACTATGTAAAAAATGCCGTTGAAAAAACGGAGGCTAAGCCCTAGGGCTCCTCCGTTTATTTCAGACTTTGGACTTGTTCTGCTGAGCGCAATCCCATATTTATTCCAGAGCCTCATAACATTTGTGATTAAACATCATTTTAGTGGTTTTGGGAACGAAGCCACTTGCCACAACTCTGTGCACCTGCAGTGTTGGTGCGATGGCTGGAGTTGTTTTGCTGCCTGAATGGGGTGAAGACTTCTTTAGAGCCTGTTTGCAGGAATCCAACAGAAAAGTTCATTGTTTTTTTAGGTTTAATCTGGAAGGGGGTGGAGGGGGAGTGTGTTGTAAACCAGTCGGCATCACATGCTCCGTCTGAGCTGCGAAAGAGGGCACGACAGTGGAAAAAATTACCAAAACAACTAAAGGAAAGTTAGAAAGGAGTAGTGGGGGACGGTTCGCCCGTCTCGAGAATTCTCCTCGCGGCCATGTCATACAGCCAGCGTGCCCTGGTGGTACTGGCCCTGCTGGGCGTCCTGTCCTCGGTCATGTCCGTCCTGTCCGTGTTTCTCATCTTCCAGCTGCAGGCCCGCCAGTGCCAGGACCAGGACCGTCCGGGGGTCGTGCCCACCGGGGTCTCGGCCGTGCTTATGCCCGTGGCCGTTGTGATGTCCGCCCTTTCACTCACACTCAACTTCAGCTCCGTGGTCGTGTGTCTCCTGCACAGCTACTTCACCACCGAGATCTGCCGAGGAGAGGAGGACACGCAGAGGTACACCAGCACTCCCACTCTGCTGTACATTTATAAATATATACATGTAGGTACCGCGAGAGAGAAATACTAAGATTTTTATTATTAGTATTGTTGCAATATAGTATTAAGAAAATCTTAATAATGTTGTGTATGTTGTGTTTTAACCTCCATAATCGAGTGGTTAAATTCCCAAAGAAGTCCTGAAAAATCCTCAATATGTATCTGTATGTTGATAGATAATTATCACATTTTTGAAACGCCTTTGTGTGGACTTCTTCTGTGTAGTTATAGCTTCAAACGCGTATTAGTTCTAATAATCTCAGGTAAATGAATGTTTGTTTTTTTAGCCATTTAAAATAGACTAAAACCACATATTATATACCTCAAAATGTTCATAAAAAGTGATTTCAAATTTTGAACATTATTGCATTAGGCTCTTAATGAAGCACTGCTGGTGTTGACTTTAATAATTAGATTTCAGAGGGATGTGTTGCTGGTCTGGTTATTATGTTTAGGTGCAGAACTATAACTGACTTCACGTTTGTCTCCTCTTATAGGGCTGACTGGTTTCTATTGCATAGCAGGACTGTCCGGCATGTTGCCATTGGCTTGTTCTGCCTAGGAATCTCCGTTTACCTGGGTGGTGAGTGACGTCAGAAAAGATTGTTAACAGTTTCAGACAGAGTTCACTCGTTTTTTTCTTAGCAGTTTTAATGACATTATTAATATACACAGCTTAAAAACAATGTTAAATTAATCTTAAAAAAACTCACAACATTGTGTTAAATGTGATCATTCCTAATGCAGTATTAGTAATACAGTGCAGTGTTTCAGCGGTATGTGAAAGTATTTATGTGCAGCAGAGAACAATCCTTTCATTCACGCTATTGACAAAATACTGTAACTGAGGACCTGGCAAAGCATTTGCTTTCATTCCAGTCCAGAGCCGAATGCCAAGGCCTGAAATCCAAGAAGAATCACGATCTTAAGAGTGAGGTTCGCCTCTGACCCAAAGTCCATTCAGCAGGCCTGTAACTGCATTTCATATCCCAGAGCTCTGCTTCTCACCACCATCCCTCATTATACCTGGATCCACAGCTCTTCTCCTGTAGAAAATAATATAAACAACCTAAATAAAAACAGAACACCAATAGATCCTTTACATTTTCTTTGATGTAAAAAAATGTAACAGTGTAAACAGTTTGCATTTAATCCTGTTCCTTTCTACATTCACAGCGATGGCCATTTACATGCTCCTGGTCTTTGATGTTGAGACGGGAATAGCCAGCGTGTGTGTCCTTTCCTCTGGTGTACTGGTGTTGCTGGTTATAGTGGCTCACTCACTCTTCCAGGCCGCACGCACAGCCAGGCATTTCCGCAATCAACATATCAACACCGTGTACCAGAACGACCCTGAGAGCAGCCATGGTGTTCACACATCAGAGCTTAGCTTCAGAGAGAAGCCCATGAGGCACCTCAGCCAAGCCAGCATGCATTGCCAGTTCCCCTACACACCCTCCACTGAGCCCAAACAAAAGTACTCGCCCTCCAGCGGCCCACAAAGCCACTCCAGTGAAAGAGAGGCCTACAGTGGCACCGGAAGTGGTCGGATGCACAGGACACTGTCTGCCGAGTGCGGATTGCTCCACACACAGGCCAAGCCCTGGAACGGTGTCAACAATGAGATGAGAACTGTACTGGCTCGCAAAGCCACAAGCAAAGACTCAACATTAGTGTGAGTGGAATTACTGTAAGCACAGGGCAGCTTTTACATTGAGGTGTTAAACTGTTGCTCCTTTCAGTAGACACTTTTAGAGTTAAATCTACACTAAGCTGCCAGCATAGGTTTATCTAATAAACTCTATATCTAGGTATCCCTCAAAAACTGTAAAGTACACCAGTAGTACTGCACTGTTCCAGGTTTCTCTCTAATTCACACATTAATGATGCTGCACTGAATAATCCCAGTAACACACAAAGCTCGCCAGAGCACTTGCTCCCCATCTGGGTCCTCTGCAGTAGATTATCTGTGTTTCACACCAAGGATGGAGGCCTGTTTGTAAAAGCACTACAAATCACTCATGAAACAAATTACATAAATACAGTGTTCATTCTAACACCTTGTACAATGTACATAAGTAAAGATTAGCAATATGGAACAAATATTGCAATGAATATTTATGTTTACAACATTTTTTTTCTGACATCTGGTTTGTTCAAACAAGTGATATAAAACATTGAAACAATTGTTAACATTTTTGTGAAAAATGAGGAAAAACTATGCCTTTAAGATGTTTATTCCATGTTCCACACACTGTGCAGCACTAAATCCAATTAACCAGGACTAAATTTGCTTTTTGTAATAAAAAGTGCAGCTAGCCAGTGTTAAAATGTGTTTAAGGGTCACATAATGATTAGAAATGCACATTTCGTGGTGTTATTTAATCCAAATAATGACGACTGTCATCATATTTATAGTTAAGTTTTCAAATTTGTTTTATTTACTATCTGGATTTTCTAGTGAATAAACACAATTGTGTTTAATATGTTCTTTAAAGTGGAACTTCAGTTACTATTAAGCACAAAAACGTAATCTGAAGATTTTTCTTAGACATATGATCTAGAAATCATACCTTCCAACTGTTGATAATGTAATGTAAACAAGTACAACCAAAATTATTTTATTCATGCTACACATCAAAATATATTTTTTAATTAACCAAGGAAGAAGAAACGGACTAACTGAAGTATCAGGCCTCACCAAGCAGCACTAACCTTGGCAATAGATTTCCATGTGTCAGGAAGATGTGGAAGAGGCATGTGATGAAGGGTCATTGTGATTGGGTGCAGGCTTCACACCACTAAAGCAGCATGCATTGATCGAAAAAGAAAATTAAGCAATTCTGAAAATGTAATCAGGCCAATTGACAAAAAAGGAAACAATGTGAAATCAGTTTTGCAAATAACAAAATGTGACTGTAAGACAAAAGCCATACAAACTTTGGCATGTAACAAAAGTAATAAAACTATAAAAACAATTCAAAAACAAGTTTGTAAATGCAAACAGCCATTAAGACTTTGGTGCCAAAAATGCCTTTTGGTGAAAAGTAGCAAACAGAAGAACACAAATCATGAAATATAAGCTCACATGAAGCAGGATGCAGAGAAATGTTGTCACTGTTTGATTTGTTCAGTCACTGATTGGTGAATATTTGTACTACCTGCGTCCTTGAGTGCTGTTGATCTGTTCCCTCATTGAGATGGCCTGTTTCAGCAGTCCATCAATGTTTTTAAAGTACAGGCTGCTGTTGGCCATGCTTCTCACCGCACTACGAATACAACAGGTGCAGGTCACACCACCTTTTATAGTTAAATGTTTACACAGCCCTGTGGTTTACAGATAATTCAGCTATTACCTGCACGCATACTCAACAGTATAAATTGCTCCTTGACTCTGTTCCTCCCAGCTCTGCATGTCCGTCTATAGTAAGACAAAATGAGTTCTTATTACCATCAACAACAGTATCCACTCCATGGACTTTTTTGCACATTTAAATGTAGGTTAACAAGATATTAGTGTACTCTGCATTGGTTACATATCCAGGATCTTAATTCAGAAGATTTCTTGCAGGATTACAGAAACACTACAAATGATTTTTAATCAGAAAGCATTAGTTAAGGTAAGGAAGGAAAATTACTTCCTTGTCCTCTAGTGAGCATAGACCTGCATCCAGTTCCAAATGATCTTTCAGTTCTTGAATGAATTTTTGTATTTAAAAAAATAATAATTCAAAAGGGGTAGTACTGCAGAACTAGGTTTTCATACAGCATGATTCAACTGAATTAAAAATGACTTTCTTTAAAAGTCTAAAGGGCCATGAGGCCCTCCCCACACTGGCTTTTTCAACTGGCTTTTTAAATGTGGTCTCAGGAGTACAGATGGCATATTGATATAAGCAAAACATGCTCCTTATGGGAAGGTAAAATGATGGATCAGTCCAATCCTGTACTATCCTGAAAAAGAACACATACATTACCATGCTTATATATGTTTTTTTTTATTTTTATTCCTGATGGGTATCATAATGTTTGAGCATGCTTTCTAGATGTTAAACAGCTGAAAAAAGTTTCACTGTGCTATCTCTATGAAGGAGAAATACACTATATGGACAAAAATACTGGGACACCCCTGCTTCACAAGGGTTTGTGCTAGGCTACTTCCTTCTAGTGAAGGGAAATCTTGATGCTGAAGCAGACCAAGACAGTTTGGACAATGCTATGCTTTGTGGACAGAATTTGGGAGAGAACCTTTTCTATTTGAGTATTACTGTGTCCCAATGCCCGAAATAAATTCCACAAAGATATGGCTGGATGAGTTCAGTGCAGAAAAAACTTACTGTCCCACTCAGAGACCTGACCTCAACCCCATCCATAAGCTTTGAGATTAACTGGAACAGAGACCTCCTCACCCAACATCAGTGCCGAACTTCATAACCTCAGAATCTCTAAAATCTTGTGGAAAGTGTCACTAAATACCCTATTTTTGTAATGTTCTGGTGTACCAGTACATTTGTCCATATAGTGTGTGTTATCAGTGCCTTCTGGTCTCACCTTGTGCTGCACCAGCTCAGGCAGTGATCTCCTGACGTGCTCCTGCAGGCGGTACAGGGCAATGGAGGGCTCGTTTGCCAAGACATACATACTCTCCGTGAACTTATCCGTTACTGCAAGAGATAAACACAATTAAAGTGGGCCCTTACTTGACATGCGTGAACACACCACAACACTGTGAATAATGTGAATTTGTTTTCTTTGTATTTAACCAATACACCAAGTCAAGCAGCGGGCAGCCGGTGACACATTACCCAGGGACCAGTGTGTGGGGAGGGTACCTTGCCCAAGGGTACCTCAGTGTTGCCACTAACAATCTTGGGCTTCGAACCCAGGTCCTTCCGATCACAGGGGTAACTCCCTGACCACTAGGACCCCAGCTGCCCGATATAGACTCTCATTAGCCAACAGCCACACATACATGCATTTAGAGGCCGATATCAAAGCTCAGCTAAGCTTAACTTAGAGATTCCAGTTTAGTAAATCAACATAACAAACACTGCTTTTTACATCAGGATGCAGATCAGAGAAACAAGCCAGACTTAATCACGTTACCTCGTTTAACTTTTAACTGCATTTCCTGGTCATCCATTTTATACAGAAGCGCTTTAAAATTGTTTAAAATATAAAATTAAATAAAACCGCCCGAATAACCACCCTCTTCGGGATTGTCATGTGTGCGTCTGGAAAAAACGCTCGACTTGTTCAATCGGACCAAGTAAATAGTTCCTAGATGTGCCCCATAGTCCTTCACAGAAACATGAGAAGAAAAAGGAGCCCCGAAACATCTAAATCGACTTGGCGTTATCTACTTTTAACCCACGTATGACAAAAGTGCGATACATTCCTCTCTTTCGACGGAAACGTAAGTGCGTATTAATGGTCGCTGCAATCTGTTTTGGTTTCACTTTTGGTAGCTAGCGAGGCAGGAAATCTAAAATCAGAAAAATATCTTCAAGAAGTGACAAAAGACTCCTGCTTTGGCTCCAGAGAAGACCTGGTAAGAAAACACGCCATATTCACTGTGGACACGATTTTGTTTTGATTGTGTTTGGAAAGGTCTTCACTTCAAGAAGCTGCATTTTCAGTTTTGAATACAGTTTTATAGCCATTGTGATGGAGTGCAGGATAAACACCGCTGAGGGAACATGCTTCGGTCAAAAAAAAAACAAAATAAGTTTAATTTGGTCAAGTGGCAAAAAATAAACAAGCCAAATAAACACTGACACTTAACAAAGAAGTGATAAAGCCTTGAAAATAATTCCCAAATCGTTTGAAAACACAAATCAAGGTGCATATAGAAATGGCTGGATGTGTTTGGTGTGGAAGAACTAACTCCGAGCCCTGACCTTAATCCTATCTATCACCCTTTGATAGTCAAGTGGCAAAACTGACAATAATATGGAATCAATTCAGTGTAAAACAGAATGGGACTATGCGAGATGAAAGCCTATCAATCATAGGCAAATATTAGAAAACAAATCATGAATTATAAGCTCACATGAGGTGGGATATAGTGGTTGTGTTTGGTGCTGTTTTAAAATGTATTCACGTCCAGAAACTGTAATCAGTGCTGATTACAGTTTCACAGTCATTGTGATCAACGATAAGGGTAATATTGCCCAACTCAATTTAAAGGTCATTTTTGCATTTTTTGCTGTCTGGTCGACTGAATGAAAAAATGTGAGTTTAATATGTTCTTGAATGTGGAATTTAAAGGAATATTCTACATCCATTTCATAATATGTTTAAGTAAGATGCCTGAAGTTAAATCAATAAACATATTATTTGAGAAACAATTCAATGAATTGTAATGTAAAAGTACACTAAGAAAGAAGAAAGGGTATCGAAAAATAGGTAGCTGAAGTATCAGGCCTCAGCAGCACTAACATTGGCAGTAGATAATGGATAATGTGGAACAGGCATGTGTTGGAGGATCTTTGTGATTGGGTGCAGGCTTCACACCACAAAACAGCATGCACTGATTGAAAAAAAAAAATGAAAGCAAATTTGAAATATGGCAAAAGAGTAAACAATGTGAAATATATGTAATAAATAACAAAATATGACGCTGTGAGATAAAATAATAAAAAAAATCATACAATCACAGTGAAAACCATAAAAACAATTCCAAAACAGTTTGCAAGTCCAAACAGCTGAATTGGCATAAGAAAACATGCCTTTTGTTGAAAACAATCAAAACATCTGAATTCAAACCATGAAATACTAGCTCACACAATGGGTATATTGGTTATGTTTGGTGGTATTGAAAAGTTTTTCTTTTTTATTGTTGATTACAGTGCCATAGAATCAGACAGGACATATTATGTGTTTCTCTGTGTGGAGCAGGAGGAGGGTGATGGTAAACCAGAATGGAGAGTAAGAATGGTGATGGTACATTCAACCACAACACGACCCTGACCAATAAACAGCGGGGGAACGAGGTCACAGTCCGGCCGGCCACTCTGGACAGTGAGTGCATTTTCATCCCATGCAGGATGTTCTAGAATTCATTACACTATTCTGATGTATAAATGCATATACGTGGTAGTAATTTTACTACTGCTTGAGTAATTCTGATGAATTTAGGGGCTAATTTAGGGTGGTTAGGGAGTTGCCCCTGCAATCAAAGGTCATGGGTTCGAATCCAAGAACTGCCAGAAGCACCACTGAGGTATCCTTGAGCAAGGTACCATCACCACACACTGCTCCCTGGGTGCTGTGTCCCTGGCTGTCTGCTGCTTCACTTGGTGAATGAATTAAATGCAGATAATTAATTTCACACTGTTCACACTGTTTGCTATAA
>JBBKCR010000036.1:8193540-8209508 GCA_037577295.1 Ladigesia roloffi | reverse complement strand
CGGAAACAAATTCCCTGTATATGCTCACACATATACTTGGCCAAATAAAGCGATTCTGATTCTGATTCTGATTCTGAGATTTGTCAGGATGTGTCAGGATAGGACCTTTGTATTTAGGTGCAGGCTTCACACCACTAAACTGCAGGCATTGATTGAAAAAACAATTTAAAGCAAATCTGAAAGTTTAATATTGTCAAGTGGCCAAATAAACAATGTGAAAAAAATGTAGTATATAAAAGAATGTGACTGCATGAGATAAAAGTCAAACAATCACTGGCACTTAACAGATGTAATAAAACCATGAAAGTAATTCTGGAACACGTTGCAAGTCCAAGCAGCTGTATTGACATTAGAAATCTGAATTTTGGTGAAACCTGTATTAACATTATTGACAAATATAACATTTACTTTTGTAGGGTCACTTTTAATTAACATGGACTATTTTTTACAGAATGGAGGTACTCCTCTTCTTTATGCAGTTCGTGGGAATCACATGAAATGTGTAGAAGCTCTGTTAGGTAGGTTTATATTTGTTATAATATTGTTGTAATGGCTTTTCTTTTTTTATTACACGTTAATGCAATGTGCTTAACTCTGTGTTTAGGTCATGGTGCTGATATAACGTTTGAAGCAGATTCTGGATACAGTCCAGTGGCCCTCGCTGTAGCCCTTGGCTACAAAAAAAGCAAGTATTATAATTGTCAAATATAGAAATAACTTTTGTTCTAAAATTGTTATAACTCAGATTCGTTTAACCTGTTATACTTCTTCAAACACAGACACCTGCTCATTCAGCATTTCTTCCAAAATCAAGGGTATTAATAAGGGGAGTTTGTCCCCCTGTAGCTGCATCAACTTTTT
Source organism: Ladigesia roloffi (assembly GCA_037577295.1). Lineage (NCBI taxonomy): Eukaryota > Metazoa > Chordata > Actinopteri > Characiformes > Alestidae > Ladigesia > Ladigesia roloffi. Next base: position 8,208,647 of record JBBKCR010000036.1, on the reverse strand, counting down.
GTTTACACTAGATGCATGAATATTGCTGTGAGGATGTGATTGCATTCAGCTACAAGAGCTAATTAGGTACTAATGTTTGATGATGAAATCTGGATCACAACTGCCATGCAAACACATACCAGAAGTGTTGGCTGGAGCACTATTGCTCCACAGCCCAACACTGAGGGGGCTGCATCCCTCTCTATTCAATGTTTGGCATTGGGCATGTGGCAGAGGCTCATGTGGCAGTGTCCCTTTCCATTGGTTAAGTGGTTTTCTAATGCTTTGGTTTTCTAATGCTTTGACTAATGGAACATCAATAGGTTTACCCTGAAGTACCAGAATGCACCAGTTAGGTGTCTGCATAGTTTTGGATGCACAGTCTAACAACGACATTTACTTTTTCAGTGCAAAAGCTGCTGGAGGATCATATTCTGAAACTGATGCGGAACTGAAGCAGATCACATTTAAAACAGGACATTTGTTTCTCTTTTAATTCCCTTCCTTGTAAACTTTTTTACTTTTTTAATAAAAATGACATTGCTGTCAATCTTTCATGGGTTGCTTTAAGACATATGTGAAGTTTAATGGCGAATGGTTGTGTAGATTTGACCACCAATATACAAGTCCTTCCCTGCTTTTTATACAGTGACAAGTTGTCCATGAAGTCCATCTGTCACAGCAAGCTGGTTCTGGTTTCTTAGGGTCTCCTTTCACTTGTTCTGTTCTCCAATAATCACAAAGAACGTTCTCCCAGGATGTCTAAAGAGTAAACAATTATTCTCCCAAAAAAGTCTGTACTGCTTTCAAAGACTATTTTAAGCTTCTGTACCAGCGGGGCATCCTGAATGGGAAAGCTGTGGGTGAGGAGTTAAGGACCTATTGTTAGCTTGGGAGGAGTGATAGACATGTACTTTCTTGCATTGCGTAAACAGGCTTTTTTAAGCATACACCTTCAAGAACATCCAGATTCATCACTGAAATGTTAGTTTTGGCAAGCAGTAATACATTATTCATATTTTTAAGAAAATAGGTCAATTGGCTGCAAGAATAATATCATTATAAATGACAAAGAGGACACTTTAACAATAAAGGGCTCATGTAATGTAAAAGCAAATGTTTCTCATTTGTAAACATGGTATTTTAACATTGTTAACATTTTATAAAGCACACCCCAGTCTATATTATTCTATATTTCTATGTATAGAAACGTAACAAATTGTGTAGTTGAACCCTTCCAAGGAGTTGCAGTTTGAACTATGTATTACATTCACAGCTATCAAAACAGCCTGTTTAATTCTAATGGATAAAGTTTTTCTACTGGAAAAGGGTCACATAAAAATGAATGATGTTTAGTTTTCATGAACACAAGCATGCAGGCACCATAAAAGTAGACCATTTTAAAAGGATATCTGTAGATAGTTGTTGTCTTCTGGATAAAAGTCCATAATGTGTTCAAGATTGCCCTCCTTACTACAACCTGTGACAGAGAAAGGGAGAACATTGCCCTGGGTATTATGGCATCTGGAAATTTCCACATGTACTGCCGGTTGTGATGAAAAATCCAGTACAGGAATTCAATTCAGTCTTCAGTGACCAGGCAGTAATACATGTATTTAAATACATGTTTGATTAAACCCTTTTTTGTGTATTTTAAATGTACGATAAAATACTTATTCTTAAGTATGGAATGAAATGTGTGGAACAGAAGCAACATGTGGACTGATGGACCTGTAGCAAGTTATGTGTGTATTCTATTGCATAGACTGGTCAGAAACCTTGTAATTTGCAAGATTTTCCTGAAAATCCTCCCTGGAACTGCAGCTTGAGCTCTGACACTTTCACCGGTGTGGGAAACTCCAAAAGCACCCACTGCTGATCCCCCTGTCACGGACACAAAACACTTTACAGAAGGACTTGAAATCCATAGTTTGGGTTTCAGAAATTATAATATAAACTAGTAAAACTACTCGTTTACCATTGCAAGTCTAAAACAATTTCGGCTTATATTTATATTGAGAAATTAAAGCGAAGTTTATGTACGAAAGCAAATAGATAATTTAGTAATTCACATTTTCAAACGTATCTCTTGTTCTTGAAACATAGAATATAACTGCCAAAAGTAAACTCCTACTGTGGGAGAAAAGGACTTACTAAAATACTCTATATGGACAAAAGTATTGGGACACATGAACATTACACCAGCTGGGACTTTTATGACACTGCCTTCAAATACACCGACTTTAATATGGAGTTGTTCTCCCTTTTCTAATAACAATATTAGAAACTTGGTCATAAACCATGGTTATACTCGGTCCTTTTTTAAAACCATATTACTACCATAGTTACAATGAAGTGCCAAATGTAAACTATGGTAGTCCCACAGCTAAACCATGGCTAAACCATGGTAATACTACGAGTAGTACGAAAGTACCATGGTAAATTTACAAAGTAACACGAGGTACCATAGTATGGTTACAGCAGAAAAAAACGAGAAAATCATAGTGACTTTTCAAAAGGGCCAATTAAATCTGTATAGCATTTATGAGGTTAGGCACTGATGTTGAACGTGAAGACCTGGCACGCAATCTTTGTTCCAGTTCATTCCAAAGGTGTTGTATGGGGTTGAGGTAAGTCAAGTTCTTCCAAACCGAACCCATCCAGCCATGTCTTTATGAAGCCTGCTTAGTGCACTGAGGTGCAATAATGCTGGAATAGAAAAGGTTCTTCCCAATCGGTGTTAATACATTTAGAAGTATGAAGTTTGCCGTACACTGGAAGTAAGAGGCCAGCTGAATTCATTAATCAAGACGTGTCACATTACTTTCAACCATATAGTGTATAATTCAAGATCAATAGGAATGTACACCTTAGGACACAGTTTGTTTTACATCTCAACTTTCAGCTTTCTCTCTACAGTACTTCAGCTTAAAAGATCAAAGGAATCCCGCGTGGTACCAGCTGAAGAACAGTTCAGTCAAATCTGAGGCACCTGGTCAGAGTTCCAGCAGGTCTCTTCATTAGAATCAAACATGAACTTTTTCCCAAATTGTTTGACATCTCTATTGAGCACTGAGCTCACCCTGCGGGACAAAAACAACCACGAGGGGCATGAGAAACATCTGAAACATCAGCAACCACATCACAAATGAACACCTTGCGTAAGTAAAGGCTTTACTTGAAACAAAAACGTAGTTCTCACAGATAAAAGACGTGTTTCCTCACCTGCTCTGTGTGTTACAACAAATAAGAGACACAGCCATGCTTACTGTGAACTTTCAACTGTGGGCAAAATGAAGACGAGCTGTGGAGTTGTGTTTACGACATTTTGGGCAACTGCACTTTATAAAAGCGACCAGCAGGGGACAGCATTGCTCCTCTACACTAACATGAGTCCCCTTTGTAAAGTGTCCATTTTTGTAACGCGCTAGAAGAACAAAAGTTTTGGGACATATCTAAATAATAATTTCAGGTGAAACTCAAACTTAATGAACTGGAACGAATATTGAGAGCCAGGCCTTCTGGTCAAACAACAATCCCTGACTTCATAAATCCTTTACGGACTGAATTTGCATGTATTCCCATAGAAACACTCAAAAATCTGGTGTAAAGCCTTCCCAGAAGAATGGAAGCTGTTCAAGGTGCAAAGTGGGAACCAAATCCAAATTTGAATGCAATATCTTTAAAGTCCCTCTTGATGAAATGTTCAGGCGTCCCCACAGTTTTGTCTGTTTAGTGTACATGAAAACTGCACAGCACAACACACAGTGTGAACCGTCTTAAATTCTTCTCTGTATTTAACCCTTTCACTAATTGAAGCTGTGGTCATCTAACAATGCAGTGCCAGGGGTATGTGGGAATAGCACCTCGCTCAAGGGTACCTTGGTGGTGCCAAAATCAATCCTGCGATTTAAACCTATGACAGAATTCTACAACAAGCCTATTTGTAGAATTATAAGAGTTGACTCCATGGAATAATTTCTAGACTTGTGTGAGGAATATATTTCTTGTGGACTACAAATGTAAATGTAGCCATGTAGGTTTACTGTTGTCTCAAACATAGATGAAACACAGTGAAAGGAAACTAGGTGACTCCAGAAAAAGGAGCAATAAAAAAACCCCAGAAAAGTGCAGACAGGACAAAATAGAGTGAAAGTAAAAAACCTCACAAAAGCAACAAAACCAGACAAGACAACATTTAGTACAGACAAGACAGCATTTAGAATGTACCCCATAAGCCTATATGCACACCATTGAAAGAGAAAAATAGTGTTATCTGTGCATAGCCAGAAGACTGTTTTCCCTTAAAACCACAAATGTAGAATGGGTAAATGCAAATTCAGTAAGAGATGGTTGGCGGATAAGAATGACCACGGCTGGTTGAAAAAGAAGTTTTATGATAGAGCTGCTGCTCAAATAAATACAGTTTGTGCCTTGTTGTAATCAAATAAATTCTAGGCTATTGTGGGTTTATTTGCCACTGTGATGGTCTAGTACAATATAACAATCTCTCTCTCAATGTCAGTTAAACTAAGGGGATTATAGTCTTCTACAGGAGAGAGACAGCTAGGGGGTGGTGGGGCTATGTTGGGGGGTGTTTTTTTGGTTACAAAGACCTTCACATCGGGGACGCTAGGCTAGGAAGGGTCAGCAGGTTCCTCGGTGTGAACATCAGAGAGAACCTTCACACAGACGCTGTGGTCAGGAACACTCAACAGCAGCTCTACTGCCTGAAGAACTTCTGGCTTGAATTTTATCATCACCTCAAACTTCTGCAACCCAGAGCTTGCTGACAGGCTGCATTACAGCAATCTGTGCTGTTTTCTTTTCTGCCTGTACTGCTTACTGTTCACTGCATACACCATTAACCAGGACTGCTGTTCACTACTGTTTACACTCTCATTCACTTCAGTAAATGTGCAATATGTGCAATACTGTTATAAACTCTACTGCTACGCCCACTGTCACTTTGCTTCAGTGTACAATTCTACTTACCCTAACCCCGACATGTAATTACTGTTACATACACAAGTCAATTACTGGTCCTTAGACTCATCATGGGGGCCTGCACTACACCCACATCACATGCACACATGTACATATTTCACCCTTCTAATATCAGCTCATCCATTTACATATTTTGCATAGCCTTACCTAAAATCAAGGATAAACAAACTGATTGGTTTGATTCTTGTCTGGCTAACTTCATTATTATTCTGACCTTTTGTTAACATACATATGATAGTAAAGTTATCTTATCTAGACTTCATTTTCTATTTTCGGGTGTGCTGTATGTGGATAGGGTTATATCAAATTTGGGGGCTTATAATATAAACTTTCATAGAGCTACCTCTTCAGTTCTCTGAACTACCTCTTACATCTGTTCTCCTCTCCTCTGCCTTTGTTTAATTCTCTATGCCTTAAATTGCAGTTTCACGTATTATTTAAATGTATTCTGTGTGTTGTTTTTCTTTGTTTCCTCCTATTTCCGTTTTTGATATTTGTATTCTATTCTTTTAAAGCACACTAAATTACCTTTGTGTATGATAATGGACTATATAAGGAAACTTGACTTGTCTTGTGACATTGATTTTAAAATACTTTTTTGTTACAAGTTTGAAAATTTTCCACAATGCAAAGCAATATACACTCAGTCAGCTCAGTCTGTTCATGTGTATGTTGTGAAAGGATGCATTTTTAGACAAGCAATCTAAAACAATGTCTCCCAGCCTGGGTTCAGTTCCGTTGTTGCTAGACCTGGTCTTAGAGACCCCCTTTTCTTAGCCCACCAGTTCAGGCAAGGAAAAATTTGTTAATTTGTTTGATCTGGCGCAAAGGGGGGGTTGGGGGTCCAGGACCAGGACTGAGAACTACTGGTCTAGAGACTGACAGCAGAGATGAACCCTCTGGGTGAGATTTTCAGTGTCAAGTCGAGTCCAACCCTTTGGATGGCCAAATTTCTGTAATTGGAAAATTGACTCTATTTGTGACTGACTTACAGCCAGAGCCTGGAGACCTAACAAACTTAGTTGAGAAAATATGAACATATTGATTTGATAAAATACCACTAAATAATGCTGTTTTCTTTAAATGTACCAACTCTATTTCCCTAACAGACCTAACAGAAAAATATATTTTTTGTAATACCTTTATTGATTTCAGCTTGTGTATGGGGATAGAGGATGCACAGGAAAATAAAAACAACCCAGTGTTGAATAACTACCAACCTACATTGTAGAATTCCCACCTTTAGAGCTGAATTCATTTTGACAATGATTCAATGCCACCCACAGTCCCTGGATTACCTCGTCCATTGTACATCTGTGTCCAGCTGGGCTTAGGAGAAAACTGTGGGTGTTCATTCGATGCGATTTTGCTGTGATCCCAGTCATGGTGTAGTCTTGTTGCAGTTGTTGGTGTGTGCATATTAAAATGTAGGAATGTATATGTTGCACAAAAAATGACCTTGATAGTTATAAAAGAGCAACATTTGATCCAAGGTTTTAAAACAGGAATAGCACAGAATACGCTATTATTATTCATTTAGATATTACAGTTGTTCTGAATTGCTAAAGCACATTTCCTAATATCTCATCTCTTTGTTTCTAAACACTAAACACAAACTCTAAAGTTCAAGCTACACTCACAAAACCTTTGACTTGCAAAACCAAACATTTGACCCAAAACTATTTTAACTTTACTCAAAATCAAGCGCTACTCGCTCAAATGGTCTCCGATAAACTTGTTTCATCCTTATCTTACACGGTCAATTGTTAATTGACTCACACTATTTATTTCCTCAAAATATATGTCTTCTATACTCTTCTGTGTTATTTTATATATATATATATATATATATATATATATAATTTTTTTTTAATTCAGTACATGTTTTCAAAGACAGTACCATGGAAAACGTATTTTTCATTGACCCCTTACTGAGAGTATACGTTTTTCTCTCTGAAGGTCCAGGGTATAGTAGCCATTGAGAACCTGCTTAGGTTTGGTTGCCCATTTTGCCTTGCCTCCCTCATAGTCATGCCATACACCAGAACATTCTCTATGACAGTTGCTTGAATTTGAAATTACTTATTTTTGTCTTATTCCTTGCCCACCACCTCAGACATGGACTTCTCATCCACTTCCTCTTCCACTGTATTGTTCCATTGTTAGATCAACCATTTCATGCCATTTGCATTTGTCGAGGCTTATATACTCTTTAATAATTGGGTTGTATTCAATTTTGAGTGGTAGTGTGTAAATGATGAAAACAGAGTGTTAGTTGTGTTTACATATATATACAAATTGTATCCTAAGCAGGTGAATAGTGTTAAAGATTTTTACAACTGTGGGATTGATTTGATGAAAGAATTTTGGTAGTTGACAATTTAGTTTTTACAATGGGATTTAGTGTTTTAGCAATTGAGAAAAACTGTAAAAATGTCTGTAATTGATTTACTTGCCATTTTGGTGTTTCAAACATTGTAGAACACAGCTGAAACACAGAGTTTGGTGTGTTTTCTGACACTTCACTGGTTCTGGCTTGTTGTTACTAGATTGAACATTTAACCATGTTAGTAGCAAAGCTTCATCACTCCCAAGCAGCTGGAACTTTGTACAGGTTTGATTTTAGCAAGACAGCACAATGAAGTAGAATCAACTAGCCTGTTGTTGGTCCACTGAACATTTGTTCAGTCCTGATGGTACAGAATTACATGTGATAGATTTCATGAAGATATCTGCCCACTCATGTTTAGGTTTTCTGTGTTCTCTCAGTATTATTTTCATCATTGTGTGCAATAGTTTGATGAATTTGAAACCACCATTATTGATGGTGTTGATTGTGCTCCTTCAGATTGATCAAAATGTAGATTTTTTGAGGGACAGTTTGAGAGCCACTCTTCTCAAGATTGTTTACTAATTTTAGATTTCTTCCTAGAACCTTTGTCACGTTTCATTGTCTCCCTATTCAGACATCTCATTTACAAAGTGTTTCTTGTAAGAATCATCCACTGAACATTTTATTTCAGAGAAGCAAATCTACAGACTTGTACATTTAAGTATTGGAGAATCCATTGGTTAACAGTTAATATATTTGGAATTGTCTTGACTTTGCCATCGGTTTGTGTTTGCTGTGTACTTGGCAGTTGTTTGCTTTTGTGAACATTTGGTGACTTGCCAGAGGAAGACACATCTGCTTGCACTGGAGCAATTAGTCGTGCGCCTCGTTTTTTCGCCGTTCTTGGTGCGCACACACACACACACATACACACACACACACACATCCCTGGTGCTGAAATTTCCTGTTACAGTTTGAATGAGGTTCTTAATTAAACCATTAAGAAGCAAAGCGTTTGCACAATATGGTTGGCTGCCTCCATTACAAAGCGTAATCAGTTGTAATTTATTCGTTTACAACAGCAAGAAACGGATTTCAGTCATTGTCTTCTTTTTTTTCCCCTGAATTCACAGTTTTAAAGTGGACATCCATTAAGCTGCTTGCCCAGTAGAGGACATCTTACACTGTGCAATAACGCTACAGTGATTGACGCACAAAGAAAAATTGACCAGAAGATGAGCCGTGCTTGTGGGGTTGTAATTGCCTATTGTGCTGCTTTGGGAGGCCTTCAGTCTTCCGGCTGCTGGGAGTGATTATGTAATTGCGAGGCGAGCTTCGGAATGAAGCATTAACCTTGTGAGGTGCATTCATAAAAGTTTCTCCCGGGATTTATTTTGTATTATTTTTAGGCCTTTTTTTAGAGCAAGACTTTTTAAGAGAGGCTAAAAATTGGTCTCATGGACCCAGCACTTGCCCCTGTATGCTACAAGCCCTATTTTTGATCCAAATATGTACCTTAAATGTCACCCTCAGGGGTTCCTGCTGCGGCTTGGCAGGAGGCTGACCAGGGCATCTCAGCAGTGTTGACAGGACTTCATTTTACAGGATTTTTTGTCCCAATGTCATGCTGTGGATTGTCAATCCCTCTGGCTATTGGTTCTACACAGCGGAAGGTACATGCATCAGCAAGGTTTATGAAGTGTGACCGATCCCAGTTAGAACACCGCCTGAGTGAGTCTCAAACTGCCCGACAGACAACCTGCTAAAGGACCAGCTTGGGCGAAGAATCTGTTCAGCTTGTTATGTGTTTATATCCAAACTGAGAGCACACCCTGCCTGCAGTGGCAATACTGACAATTTTGGCTCAGAAATATTACAAATTATGAAAAACACACATTAATTCTGTATTATTGCAGCCAGACACAGCCAGTGAGCTAATGTTATTGACAAATAATAAAAATAAAGCTTATGACAGTTGCTCATATGTAATGGTTTATTTATTACACATTGGACTATTTGATGCATTTGATATATGTTTTATAAAAGCAAGTCCTATGAGATTATGCATTACAATCATTTTACCAAAGTTAAGGGGGTGTGTTACACCACCGATCGCTCGTTTAATTTAAATTCCCCTAGATTTTTTCCAAATGTTTTGTATAATTAAATAAATGAGATAGTTATTGAGTGTGGTTAAATGTGTCCATCTGTCACATAGATATAAAAAAAATGACAAAAACTTCTCATAACGATCAAATTTTGCTTTGCTGGCCTATTGATTTAGATAACGGTACAATGTTATTTTAAAAAAACGCTGTTCAAGGTTCTTTAGTTTATTTGTTTAGCAAAAGAGACAGAATGCCAAAAAGAACCGCAAACAATATTTTTTATGGAGGAGTTTTCATGGCCATTTGCAGAGCCCCTGCCTCATTGTCCTGTACTTTTATTTACTGTTTGCCCGCTTCCCTCAGCCTTAGAATGAGGAAGGTTGCTGTCCAAGGTCGGCTACGCCAGCCCATGAGCTACATAGATCTAGGCTCCAGCTGTCTAGACACCTGAGCATTTGTTTGGCCCTGCAAATTGCATTTAGCGCTATTATAGTAAAATTGCATCCCTAATTAGGAGGATTCAATCTCATTAGTGATCATTTACACTGCCTGTGACAGCGGGGAGCACCTGCAGTGCTCTGTGTGTGGGCTGGTGGGGGTGTTTTGCTGTAGTAAGGTCTGCTAGGCCATGGTGTTACAGCCCTACTGCACAGAGAGACAGACAGACAGCATCATAATTGGTCTTCTAGAGCCCTGTGCTAATAAGGCTACCACTTCCATCTGATGGGCAAGTGTGTGGGATTTGTGTGTTAGGGGAGCTGCTCCAGAGCTGGCTGCCAGAGGGACACCATGTCTGGGTCAATTCAATCGGCTCTGTTTCAATATCGTCCAGTCCAAATGATTTCACTCTCAATGGCCGGCAATTTCACTCAATAAATGATCCAATTACCATGCACGCCCGATTCAAACTCTTTCACTTTAAATCCAATCTTCCCGACTTAGCGGCGCATAATGGATGCCATGGCAATCTCTCAGCACCCCCTCAAGAAAGAATGATGAGGCATCCAGATGTTTCGTCTCGCTCTGAGTACATTTGATGTGTTAGAAGTTAGATCAAACAATGTGGTTTGCTTCTAAGTAAATGGATGAGCTGAGTAAAGGTCTTCTATATTATTATTTTTTAAATCTCCACTGCTGCACAAGGCAGCTCAGAGAACAAAGCCGGCATGACCTCCATGCTTCACTCACAAATGCATTCTTTGATAGCAACTGTTGCTAGGTTGGACAAGTTTTACAAAGAAAAAAAAATCAATTCATCCTAAGAAACTGTAACTGTGTCAACCAGTTTGTAACTGATCTCTGCTCACAACTGTTGTAAAAGCACATACACACACAGTCACAGGCACTGAATTCTGAATTCTGAATTCTGTTTGGAGTCACTGTAACCATTGTGATGTCAATAGATTAGTATGGACTACTAATCACATGGACAGATGAAGCAAAAACCCAAACCTGATAAACTTTTTTAAACAACTACCTAGCTAACTGACTCAACGAAACCATGTTTGTCCAGTACCATGGACTGTAATATAATACTTTATGATCCACTATCAAACTGCCAAATAACAAAGTGAAGGATGCCCCTTGAATATCTAAAAATACTTCGGTGTTTTAGGTAAAATCTGTTTTTAACCCAGACTGGATGCAAAATAACTCCCTATTCCTTATATAATACACTATGTGAGAAAGGAAATTCTGGCTTCCATACCCAAGTGCTGCTCTTATTAATGTGACAAGTCTCTGAGATGTGGAAACAATATGGTATACCTAGGAAATACAGCACTATGAAAAAGTCTTGAGTCATCCCTTATTACCCACTCATTGTATAAGTCAGACTTTCATGTACTTTTAATGTGGTCTTGAGAAACCATTCTTCAGGCTTTCTGAAGGACTTATCTACTTATTAGCTCTTTCAACAATGGTGACTTCTGTGCAGTCAACTCCAAAGCCCACCAAATCTTACACCATACGTAAAAAGGACCCTTTCAGACACGGTACCCTGACTGAAATGGTTCATTAGAATAACAACCCCAAAAAAACAAAAGTGTTAAATGTTTAAACAAAGAATGCCATGGTTTCTTTAAATCCATCCTTGCTGTTCCTAATTCAAATTACTCTCATAAAATAATATTGAACAACTGTTTTTTCCTTACAGGTTTCAACAGCTTCCCACACACTTTTCCACGGTTGTCATGGATTCCTCCAGCCAATAAAAAAATATGGATCTGCTGGTGCCTCTTATCGGAAGTCCGGTTAGTAAAACATTAACATTTTAAATGTTTCTCACAATGTTTGGGGTGTGGTATCAAACAGTCTAGGTGATGTGTCATGTCCCTCTTGGTGGACAAATATTTACAATCATTAATTTTCACCTTTTTTGTCTCCCCAGTCCAACAGTATATAACAAAGCTAAATGAATTTAAAGCCAGAGTCAGGGTTGGACAATTGGAAAGACCAAGTGGTTAAAATATGAGATATTCAAAACAAAAATGAAGCATTCCACACAAAATAAACCATGTGACAGTATTTCCAGGCAGAGGTCACAATTATATGCAATCTATAGTAGATAAGAGCACATAGTGAAAGATTTATGCCAAAAACAATTAGATTTTCCTTCTCCTAAGTGAATTTCTTTGAAAGACATATGAGCATATTAAAATGGATGACATTTAAGCTGGTGCCCTCCCAAGGTATGATGCACTAACTACACTGCACAGACCAGTGCAAAGACGAGACCCCTCAGAATATTTACGGTGCCTGTATTGGGTCCCTCATATAGATACTAATACAATTTTACACACATGACATACAGAGGCAATTAATTTCTTAACAACAGAGCTCACTGGTTAGTGTCCATCAACACTACGCCCATGCAGCCCTGATCTATTTATCTCCCTATTATTCATGAATGCAGCTCATTAATAGTAACTTTCTCATCATGCGAAATGGTATTCACTATTATTCAAACATTGATCAAATCTGTTATTTTCAAACAATTTATAACACTTTCAAATTGTAGAGTAAAACAAAATACGTTCACTTTCATAATCCACATAAATACATTTGCATAACACTGCATTGTGTAAAAATATGTTGCACAGGGTTCTCGGTGTGATCTTATTTGACCAGTGGTTAGTCAGAGAGAAAAATATGATACATAATTCTGGATGCTATTGGATAGAGAGCAACAATTCACCAAGTAAATGTTCATACAGGGGCAATTTTATTGTTGCACTGTGTTTTAAAAGATCATATTCTTAGACTTTATCTTCTGTTTTCTGTTTACAACAAGAGATCCTTGTATGTCACGTCATTTGATAAACATGTAATTTAATGTACTTGTGGCTCATGATGCGGAGGCGTCTTAATCATTCCATTCACACGATCCCAATATATTTCTGACTAGTATATATAGTTTTGTTTCATATTTGCATTACATTCATATAATAATGTTACATTGCTATATTGTCTGTTTGTTGTATTATTTCGGTCATTCCACACAACCTTTTTCACAATAACTGTGTCACACATTTGAGCACCAGTTTTTAATGTGAATTTCCTGCATTTCTGTACAGGACCGAAAACGTAATTTAGATCTTTTTTTTTATATTGAATTTGATAGTACTCTGAAGAAGACTGTGGCAGTAAGTTTGCATCACATTATGATGTTGCCCCTAACGTTTTTGGTAGGCATCTCTGATGATGGAATTTAATTACGATCCCCCTGGACTCCTCCTGCCTAAATTCTTTTGGTTGAAAATTATATTTGTTGGCACTCTTCAAAGTTTATATATCTTCAAAAGAGCTGCTATGAACACTTTTGTGGGTGGACAACGGAGAGGTCAGTTGCAAAGAACTTTGAATGATGATACTCATGGCTGTAATTGTCGGAAATACTATGTTAGTTACTCTATATCGGGCCTGCATGATTTACATGGCGAAACTGGGTTGACACGGCTGGGTTTTGGCATAAATGTTGTACTTTTTCTTCATGCCCTTTTTTCGAAACTTTGCTTTTTAAAAATGTACGAGTGTATCTCGATGTCAAGGTGAAAGTTAGCATGCTTTTAGTGTTGCTTGTGTAATTCCGTCCTTTGCTGGTGGAGACTTGACTCTGAGAATGGTTTTTAGAGGGCTTTAATAATGTGTACCTCGGAGACCGTGTCCCAAAGTGTTAACCCAGCCATTTAAACTGCTGCTGACATTTGGGATAACGTGGATGGATCAATGGTCTGGAAATGTCACTGACTGGAGAACCGCAATATGAAGGGAGCAGGATGATCTGAAAGTCCATCCCATAGTCTCTCTCACTTTCTCACTCTCTCCCTCTCTCTCTCTATTGTTTTTCTTTTCGGTCTGTCCTTTTTTCATTGTGCTTTGTCTTTCGTTTTTTGCACTCTGTTTTTTATCCAGCCTGTCTCTACCTTTTTGCTCTGCTCTCTTTCTGTCTCTTCTGTCTCTCTCGTTCTTTCTTTCCTCATTTGCTGTATATCCTGTCTGTTTCTTTCTATTTCTCTCACTCTTTCTTTCTGCCTATCTGTGTTTCATTTTGTTTTGTGCCTACCTCTATTTCGTTTTCTCTTTCTTTCCTTCATTCATTCTTTCTTTTTTTTTCTTTCTTTCTTTCTTTCTTTCTTTCTTTCTTTCTTTCTTTCTTTCTTTCTTTCTTTCTTCCTATTCCAGAATTTAGTTTTCTTGTCTGCATTTTATCTTATCACTGGAGTCCTTCAGCAACTTTGTAATGTATGAATAAGGGAATATAAGGTACCAAATAGTTATGACAGCTACTGAGTAAAACAGGAAAAATTCTGAGCCTGTAGAGCATCCTCTGGCCCAAAGAATTCAGTGGATCTGGAGACTTTTTGTGTTGGTGTCTTACAGTGGCCCTCCATAACTGTGTCACAGTCACGTGTTTCACTAGCATCTCTGTGAAACTCGCTGTCATCCAGTTATACGAAATGTGCCCGTGTTCGAGCATGACTTCAATAGATAGATTGGATTGGGGGATTTAGCCTTGGTAATATAGGCTGGGCAAATCTGATTGCATAGAATAGGATTAGAGGGAAAAAAAATGGATTTTCACTTTCTTCTTTTACTGCTCTTGTGAGATTGAACCCGGTTCGCCATAGCTGAGCTTTAGAACGAGGATATTGAGTTAGAAAAAGTTGCTGAGTCAGCAAAGTTCCATATGAACTTCGGCTTTGTCTGTGGATCAGGAAGCCAGAGAAAAATGCGTACAGACAGGCCTGCTCACAAAACAAATGCTCAAAAAATTCTTCAGTTGTAAACTCAGTGACTTATCGATGCCTGCTGCTTCACTGAAAAGTTGGAGGGTTAATCTGAGAGCAGAGAGCAACACACGGCCGCTCACTTTTACAAAGATATTTTGTTTCTCATTTTTGCTGAATAGAAAAAAGTTCTAAGGCTGTACAGATTTGGAATACAAATGTGTGAATGTTTTCACCCCCTGTCTCTGTTTTCACCCTGTAATGTACTAAGACTGCCTACAAACTGCGTCTGTTTCTGGTCAAGCCATTTTCCATGTGGATTTAAAAATGCCCAAAGCCGAGTACGTAAAGGAATAAACTGAAACTGAGGAGCTGGACAACTTTCAAATTTTGAGTTGACTTATAATTAGTTATCACAATTCAGTTTTATTATAGATGATAGATTTGTTCCAG
>JBBKCR010000036.1:8127459-8143521 GCA_037577295.1 Ladigesia roloffi | reverse complement strand
CACTGATGAGGCTTTTAGGACATTGGATGAAGACAAATTTCCCCAGCCTGCCTCCCTGGGCCCTGTGCGGCACTCTCCGCCTGTAAATAGGGAGTGTATGAGGACCACTTTTATCTGCGAAAGCCTCATTTCTCCACACTGCCACCTAAAGACTTATCATTACTCACTGTAATGCCTGAAACCGCCTCTCATCAGCCGCACCGATATTGCTCCCGTCCGCCCTTGTGAGTGTGCTCACTAAGCCGTGAGAGAAAAGGGTAGGGGGGGTATTGGGGGGATTGGGGAGGGTGAAAAAGGGGAGGCTGAGTCAAGACAGCGCTTTTTTGAGCTGAGAGAGAGAGCTAAGCTCTATGTGGAGTGACACTAACCCCGTCGTGTACAGTAATCCACCGCACACATGCTGTTTTAAAGCTTATGCTGTCACTGGTGTGGAAGAAAGCATTGCTGAGCTTTTCCCGGCTTGCATATGCTGACACACCGACATAGACGCCGCCTCTGAAAAGTTAGGGAAATCTAGTAGCATCTTCACATTTGTAAATATAAATGAACATGTTGGTTTTTGAAAAACTCGCCATCTCTATTTTTGACAAAAACAATATTGTTTGTGTCACTATTTGTCACAAAAACAAGACAAGGACACACAGTGTCACTAATACGATGCGCCACATGTCCATAACACCTCAGGGTGGATATCCTACCTGCCTGGCTGAAAACATTTTACTCTGATCAAGTTAACTCTTTCTATATTTGGCAGCTAATGTCATAAACTGTTACATATACATTTAGGAGTTACTGTACACACTTTGGGATTGCATTTGTGACAGGTGAAGTCCAAGAGATCTTTCACAATTAAAAATAATCAAATGACAAATTTATCAGCTAGTAAATTTAACTAATTTAATTTACTTGATTCTTAAGAGATGATGCAACATCTTGCAGCTGTTTGGAGATAGTTGGACTCATATTGTAGATGCTGTTTTAGGCCACAGTACACTGACCATATATTCCCCAAATGATATATGCTTTTAAATGCTGGCTTTGTAGTGTTCCATAATAGTGTGGCTGAGGATGAAGAATTAAAGGCAGTGTGGGTGGGGAGAACATTCCTGAACAACATCAGTGGATGGAGAATATGTCAAAAACTGTGAATCAAGGAAGAACATAATTAAACAGTCTGTTGTCAGAACAATCCAGAAAAGTGTGAATATTGAAGGATCTCCCAGCAATCAAATGAAGGAATTGCACACCCACCCATTGTTTGAATTGTTTGGTGTTCCTTGGGAATTGGTTAGTTGGTGTGTTCTGGGTTTTTGACAGCAGGACGCAGTCTGCTGTGCTTCAGTCCAACATCAACTAGTTTTGGCAGGTCTGTGTCTATTGAGCTGTTTTTCTGCACAATCTGCAGAGATCCCAAACCAGGCCTGGCTCTTGTCAGTGTGCTGCAGGGCCAGGGTTGGTGCTCCTGGGGCCCCGTCGGTATCTCCAGCTCCCTGGCCTATCTGCTGCCATCTGTAGCCATTGTGTGGGCCGTATGGTGGGATAAACAGTGGAATCTGGCAAGGGCCCTAACAGGAGGGCCACATAGCCCTGTCTTCCTGGTGTTCGGCCACTCTTGGTGCTATGAAGGGGTGGTCTGCTTGCTCTGCTGGAAAAGCAAACACTCTAGTTGTTTAAGGGAAAACAAGGAGATCGTCAATGATATTTAGTCTTACATGACACCCCTAATGTAATTTACACATGTGGACACCCCTACAGTTTTTACTTCTTAATCCATTTTCACACAATTTGAGACTGCAAACATGTTTTCATTTATGAGATCCTAATTGTCAGTTCATGGTAGTTTTTTTCTTCTCAGTAATAATAAAATATGCTTTAGTACTCGCTGCACCTTTTAGAAAATCTTCAGTCTATCTGATGCTGCCAAGCCTTGCTTGTTGGATGGCTCTATTTCTTAGCACACAAATGCTTTTCATGGAGGATTTTTTAGAATAATTTGTAAACTGCATCCCTAGCGTTAGCTCATTAGCTAGCCTAATCTCTTTGACATTGTCCTATAATTTAGTATGCAGTAAGAGTACTAAGAGTACCCACACAGATGTTTAAATCTTGCATATAAGAATACACTCTGAACACTGTAGGTGTTTTTGTAGTGTTTTGTGTCTGTGCTTGATTGGCATTATACAGGCGTTTGTCTGATGCTGCTGATCTCCAGCCTGCAGCCCAATGTGTAGTTTCATGTATTCACCTGTTGGGGCAGAAATTAATCTCTCCAGATTGTTTACATGTTGGTATTTGTAGTCCTTCAAAACTTGATTTGTCATGGTCCTCAGAACAATTGAGTCATGGGACATATTCAGTCCTCCAGAATGTCAACCAAACACCACTTACACACAGTACTGCCATTTTCTTCATTCTGGCCAGGATTTTAGGAGAATAACTTGACGCCAAGAAAACGTTGCATGCAGTTTTTTTTTTGATGCCACATGAACGCCCGTGTGGCTTCTTCGATTTGCTCCAATGAGCAGCAAAATAGTCGGTGCTCAAACCGCACTCACCTGTCACCACAAACGAATTCAGGCTAAAAAGTGTAAATATTTAAATCTATGATTATGTAATGCAAATGCAGGATTCATGAGCAACTTAATTTAGTTGTTGCTGATGCAAGTTCCTAAAAGACAATAGCATTTAGAAAAATAAATTCCTGCCTTGCATCAACCTCTGAAATGTTTGTTCTTCTGTTGTGAAGAAGAGAAGATCAGTCAGAGCACAGGTCAGTGCACCAGGATATCACTATGGTCTCATGACCCCCAGAGACATGGAGTGATTTCATCAGGAACTTTTTTCTTTACTACAGTTCTCACAGCGCATAATAGCTGCATGACCTACAAACCAGGTTTATTGAGTTATTTGCATCTGAAAAATGTTTGTAAGGAAGTTTGTTCTCCCTCTGAATCTTCTCTGCCAGGCTTGGCCCTCTCTGGCCATGGGATGCCTGCAGTGTAAATAAGAGCTCTCCATCACCCGTAGCGATCCAGATATTCCAGGAGATGTGGCGGCCTCCCACCTCTCTGTCATTTCATGGAAATGAATATGGAAATGAATGAAGGAAGCCAGTGTGGAGATGGTGGGTGGAATATGGGGTGTTCTCTGTTATTTTGATGGGCAAGGAAAGCAGACAGCAGCCCTGTGCCTGATAAATGTACCATTACCCAACACTGGGCGGGGAATTAGTCACGGATGCAGCCTTAGAGTGTATTTCTGAGCATGTGTGTGTGTGAAGAAGAGATGGCTCGCTGAGACCTCACTTAATATTGATAGAGTCAGCGGATGGGTTGGAACGAGTGTGGGGAATCTGGAGGGAGGGGCCTGTCGAGGGAGAGATCTAATGCCAGCCGGCACCAGCACAGCAATGTCATTACAGAGCCCTGCGTGGCTGCCACGTCTCCACTCTCGTACCCCATCTGTTGTTAATCTACGGTGTGCCTCTGGCGCTACCTGAGAGGACAATGACTCTGTACACCCAGAGGAGGATGTGCAACCTGGGGGGAGGAGGTGGGGACCTGTATGTAAGAATCAGGCTCACTATCAAATTTCCTCACACTCATAATTATATGTTGTTCTTTTATTGTAGCCTCCGAATAAATCTTAGCACTCTTTGAATTGTAAGAATGGAGATAACTAATCGAATTGTAAGGATTCCAATCATTCAGTCAGCAGTTTGCATTTACCACTTAGTAGCGTAACCTCTTTTTCCAGTTCCTTTTGAAATCAGAGAGAATTTAATGTAGTATGCAAACATAGTTAAAGTTTTTAAATGTTCCCCCAGTCAATCCATTCAACATGGTTTTTTTATTTGTCATGGTTGTGTTTATTTGTCACAATAGCAACATCTAAGTCTAAAATATTTATATTTATAGGATTATTTTCCTCTTCGATCTACAACACAATAAATACCATGTACATAAATAATTACAGAATATCCTTATACATCTGATTATAAGTAGCAGCTTATCAACATTTAAATGTACTGCTTTTTACAGGGAGAAAAGTAACACTGAACCGAGTTTAGTTGCAGTTGGTTGGGCCCTCCAACACAGTTCAGATTTTTCATGTGGCCCCCTGTAGAAATTAATTGCCCAGCTCTGCTTTAAATGGCTGTTTAAAGTTTTTTTTTATTGAAAAAGAGAAACAGTCTAGTAGACTGTGTACTAGACTCTGTTTTTGCTACATGAACAGATGCTAGGAAATATTCTGAAAACAAATGAACAATTTAACTAGAAAGTAAGAATGTGAGCTTTTTAAGCCAATCGACAGGTCCATTACAAGAAGAGCAAAGGGCCATTGCAATTGGGCAGTTCTCATCCGGCTACGTAAGTAACCTTGCTTTGTACAATATCTCCTTAGAAATAACCCAGAGGGAGTCGACTCTGTGCTGGGGTGAAGATCACTGAACAGTGCACACAATTAAAGGAATCTCTTCGTAATTGTTTCACTGCCACTGATGGAGCGTTGCACCCTCTCGTCCCTGCTTGTGCAACCCCCCTCTCCTCCCTCCATCTCTCCAGATATACCTTTGTTGCCATGGTAATTATTAAGGGATACATAAATAGGGGGCTGACATCCACAGGCGCTCCCCAGTTGTCCCTTTGAGGTCTATTGTGTCAGAAGCCCTTTTCTTTGACAACAAAAGGTCAGATGTTTAGTAGGCTGCAAATGTCCATTTGCTCACCACACCATCGATACCAAACTGACCGCGGCTGTGACGAACTGGAAAATTTGTTTTCCCACCATGACTTATTTTTTTCTTACTGAGACTTCTTAAGGAGGACATCTCATTTGTTCTGCGTTGATGATAAAAGGCCATTAGTGTAAGAAATTCTCCAGCTTAAGTCAGCGAGTGGAATGACTCCTGATAGCCTAGGCATTGTCAGCACAGCCTGCGAGCGATCAATCATTTTGATAGCAGCTGGATAAGTGACGACAATGAGGCCACATCACGGAGCCTGTTATGGGAGCAAAGACAGAGAGAGAAACAGATGGGGAAAGAGACATGTCCAGATTTGTGTGTGTGTATGTGTGTGTGTGTGTGTGTGTGTGTATGTGTTTTTTAAGGACAGTGCTGTGTTGTCTCCTGTTCCTGCTGTACAGCCTCAGGCACATAAAGCCTCCTGACAGCACCTAATGCATTTTAGGTGTTCAAAAGAGACAACAAATAAGGCAAAAGTCAACAATTGCAATGCATCAACAATGCTCCCATGATTGGTTTTGTCTGTTGTTTTTGTCTGCCCTCCCTTTCCCCCCCATCACTCCCACTCTCTTTTCCCCTCTGTTACTCGCCACACCAGGTTGCCTCAACCCCGTTCTCTCACCGCCCAAATATTTTTTGCCTGTTTGTTTTGATTGGACCTCATTTGGAGGAGGAAAGATTAAAAAGCATCGGCAGATCCTCAGACAAAGGCAGGGTCTCGAGGGGGTTTTGCTTGTAAAAACATTTTCATCTAAATGCAGATTGGGCGTATCTGCTGTGACACGGCCACACGGCGCACACATTCATTATTTAACCATAAGGGAACAGGAGCAATTTTATCGGCTTCCTTTAAGTCATAATTAGGTTTTTAAGGAGCTATCTGCAATTGATTTCTCCTGATTTAATGTTGCAAACTGATCTGCGCCGCCAGAGTAACACCAGTGGGGAGGCTGTGTGTTGAAGTTGGAAATGGGTTTGCAAACAGAATCATTGTGTGTGTGTTTTTACTGCGAGTGTATCTGGAGTTATTACATTGTTTATTCATTTGTTTCTCTGGCGCAGGCAGTGCAAGCAGCATTAATGCGTGAGGGATTAGTGAATGTGGGGAGACTTGGGGCAGCCGTTGCTATGCGTTACGGTTGTGCCATTAAAGACTGCCCGCGTTTTCATAAGCGTGCATTTCTGCAGTGTGAAAGTCTGTCCAACCCCATTCCCCTTCGCTTCAGATCGAGGAGTGATGTGCTTCAGAGGAGTGTGTGGTAAACATGATTATGAGTGATGCTGCTCTGAGGGAGGGACAAAGGTGTGTGTGAATGTGGGTGATAGGCCAGCAGAGTAATACCTTTCACCCCCACACACACAATCTAACACACACACACACATTTGTATGTGTTTGTGTGTATGTTTTTGTGTTTGTGTAACAGGCCACGAGAGTAATACTTCTCATCCCATACAAGTGTGTGTGTGTGCGTGTATGCCTGTGTGCCTTGGAAAAGTCCTCTTGTCTTACTTAATATCTTAAAAAATAAATACATAAATAATAATAATAATAATAATATTAATAATAATAATAATAATAATAATAATAATAATAATAATAATAATAATAATAATAATAATAATAATAATAATACAGTGATGTTGAAGATGATATATTTTTGTAGAGATTAGTGCTGCCAACATGGATTTCCTTAAGAATATTTCCAGTGTTCCCAGTTCATGTGATATAAACAAAGTCATTAGAGCAGGTGTGGTGTGAAAGGGTTTCATTGTAGAGAAGCTTAATGATTCATACATTTTTACAATGAAGTTAAGTGGAACCTGTGGCCTAGATGGCTGCACCATGAATCCAAATGATTAGAAAAACTTCACAGGTCTTGCATGTACTCTTCATTACAATTACAATTACTCTTATGTGTCTGTAACAATATACCAGTGTCTGTGTAACACAACAGAACTGATTTTACTACACCTGGTTAGAAAAACAGCGCTGTTGTTTGTGTTGATTGATGCTCGAATTCTCAGGCAACAGGCATTCATTAACTTTATTAATGCAAGTGTATCATCTGACTCTATGGTACAGTGATATACGTGGAAGATACTCTGCCACTCTTTCGACATACAATACAAAAGTGTCACTTATAAATTCAAGGGAGAGAGTGCAAGGTAACAGTATAACAGTATAATTCAGAATATATATATATATATAAACCAGATCTTGTTTTAATTTAAGTTTTGTTCTATTTTCCTCTCTTGTCACCAGAAGAAACCCAATATAATATGTTTTTCATCAATGCGGCAACAAGCATATTGCTGTGGGAAAGCACATAGTTATTGAATATAATATTATCTTGAACATAGTGCTGATTATTTATCCAAATTCGGACAATCATTACTCTGAATATTGAAAAAACAGGTGTAGATAGTGAGGCTTTAAGTCGAGGCCTAATCTGCAGTGCTAGTTCAGACTCTTTCTTTTTTCCCTGGTGGTCTCTGTACTTTTGCCAACGCTTCCTATAAACACAACAGAGAAGTGTTCTACTTCAGCCGCTCTTAGAGGAGTGGGCAGCCATCAACACTGCTGTGATGAGCAATGCCATTATCCCCCAGAGTGCTGCTGCACTCTCTCCTTCATGCTATAACGAAATGTTATCACGCATGCCATTACAGAACAACACTTATCACTGCAGCACTGCTTTACAGTACCTGAAGATGCCCGGCACATATTTTCCACGGCTCTTCTTCACTTTTATTGTGATGCACAGAGTGCCTTAAAATTGCTGTTGAATATTAACACATGGCACTGGACCTCTCTCTCGTATGTGACTCGTTTTCATGTGGTTGGAGTTCGTGTTGTAAGAGTTTTCTGTGCAGTACATTTCACTTGCTCAGAAATGGGAGCTTTTTACCAAGAGTGATGCTTCTGTTGCAGCTGTAGTGCTGACATAACATGCCAATTCTAGACTAGCACCTGCCACCTGAGATATACAAGAGCAGGTGAAAGGGACTATCAGTGTCAAGCTCTTACAGAAGAAAAAATCTTGGAGTGCAGGATTTTAAAGCAAGATTTATATACACACACACTACCCCTGGAATTTTCCACTGCACTTCCATTACAATGTTCTTCCGTAATACATTGATTTATGATTCAGTTCTGTTGCTCACGTGTCTCTTGTAGGTGCATTTGATAGTGGAGGGGGCTCGCATGGGCTCTCTGACTGGTCTGCAGCTATTCAGGCTCATACACAATAATCTGTGACGAGCTGTGCATTCTGACTCCTCTCTATCAAAGCCAGAATTCACTACAGTACAGTTTTTTGCTACAGTAACATGTGCTTTTGGATATTATCTGACTCAGTGGTCTTGCCATTACATTTTGGCCCTTCTCAAAGTGGTTCAGATCCTCACACCCATTTTTCTGTTTTCCAACTTCAAACATTTACTGTCCTTTTGTAGCTTGAAAACTCCCTGATATGTGTCACTCATTGATAATTATTACTCACCTCACCTGTTGGTGGTTTTAATGCTTTGGGTAAGACTAAACTGCTTAATGTACATCCACCACAATCTGAAACATAACGTTGGCTTGGGTGGCAACTGTTTTAAAATGATTAAATTAGAGTAGTAGCCTAAGTAGAGTATGAAGGAAAAAATATTAAATAGAAAGCAGTGGAAATAGAGACATTTTTCTTGAACTCTCAGCAAACAAGCTCTATCAGCACAGATGCTATTTTACAATTACACAGTTAAAACCACAAGACTATAAGATGTTGAAAAGCAAGAAACATGATAATGGGCAGATGGTAAAAGGTTTCCAAGATAGTTTTATTGTTAATGTGGTGTATCGAGTGAGGTATATTTGAAAAACCACAAAAGTGCTCAAACTCCCAGAACTACACATAAGAAATAATGTATGTAACATTTAATTTTAAAAGGAACTAACAGAATAAGTAGATTGTGAATGGGATCCCCTCATGTTATGACTTTAGATGTAAGTAAAACTTTATCTTTTGTTTTAGGGTTTACACATAGTAGTACGTTTAAAAAAGGACTGGGCGTAAAACTCGCATCCAGTCAGCGGTGGAGGCAGCTCATTTTAAGCAGCAGTAAATCCGATTAGAACAAAGTGAAGCAAAACGGCAAAATGGCAAAATGATTTTGTGTTTGAGGCGGTATGTTAAGTGTACCCAGGTTGAAGTTTTTCATGTTTTTAACGCCTGGTTCATTCTAAATGAATTACCTTTGGCTTGGGACGACTCACTGGCCTGCACACGAAGTTCAGTTAAACCTTGAAAATATATATAAATTACCTGTAATAAAACAGCACATTTTTACATGTACTAAATATCTTATTAAAAGTTTATGACAATTGCCTTAAAGTCCAGCCTTTAAGGCAACAACAACACAATCATATACAACAGTCATATACTACCCAGTAATTTCCTACACAGTCATATACAGCACAGTAATCAAAATCATATTCACACCAGTCATATAATATATAACAGTCATACACACATCAATCATATACAACATGATTATAAACAATAAAATTCAATACATTCATATACACAACAGTCACGTACCACACAGTTATACAGCAGTATACAACACAGTTCTACACAATCATATACAACACAATCATAAACAATGTAATATTACACAAGTATACACAACACAGTAATTTACAAGACAATCCTACGCAATCATATTTAGTAAAATCATTAGATACAACATAGTCATATACAGTACAACACAATAAAATACAATCATATACTACACAGTCTTATTCAATGCAGTCCTGCAAAATCATATACAGTACAAACATATACAACACATTCATATACATTACAGTTCAAAACAGTCATGTACAACACAATCATATACAATAGTGTTACGCAATCATATACAAATCAATAACACAGAATCTTATACAACAAGATACAACATAGTCATTTGCAATACAATGACAAATAAACATATGCAACACAGTACTACTTAATCATATACAACACAACTAAAAACATATACAGTCATATACAAACAACACAATGCTATATAACACAATACCTATAACACAAAAACAACATACATATATACAGCAGAATTCTGCATAATCATATACAACAACAGTATATAATATACCGTACAATACAGTCACAAACAAACTATTCAGCAACTTAAAAATAACTACATAACCCCAGTAGAAACCCAATAGCTACTGAACCTTTAAGGGTGCCACTGCAGTGACAGCATTACAATCTGGGAGAGTAGGAGCTCATCCATGTACCATCATATTCAGAGAATAATAATTAAATTTTAAAAAGCTTTGAATATGCCAGATGCCCTTTTACATGCATGGAAAGATTGTGATGAATGGACCAACAGAATTCCCGAATTCACTCTTGTTTACATCCGTTGAATGGAACCAATGACAAATGACCAATGACAGAAAACCTCAAAGGAGTCACTTTTGGTTCCTCAAAGAATCTTTCAGTAGATTGTTCTTCAAATAACCATTTTGTCAATGGAAGTTTGAGTGTGAAGAACCTATTTAAAGTTTAAGGAACTGACACATAAAAGTTATTAAATTAGGCGTTCAGACAAGAACTTTTCAGGAATCCTTTTCTAAGAGTAAATTGATGTTAAGCAACAAATTTGTGCTCCAGTTCAGTGGTCAGTCCATCTGGCCAAGCTGACACCAGGCTTCCACACAAGCATGTCAGACTCTTTTATCTTCTATGGACCAATGAGTACTGATATAATTGCGGTGTCCAGTTGCATTTGAATCTGTAGATGGGATGTTTGGTTGAGGGGTTTACAGTTTGAATGCTGCAAAACATGAGCTCAGAACCAGGCTGGCATGAAAGGAAACAAAAGCCTGACCTGAAGAAGACAAATAGCATGCCTGGAGGTGTGTCGATCTTGCAGTCTCTCTGGTTAATTACAGAGGAGCAGAGAGCCCCTGATGACATTTCCCATTCCATTTCTCTGAAAAGTGTCCACTTTACATTCAAGCAAATGTGATTAGAGCTGGGCTGGCAGAGACTGGAGTTCCCAAACAAAACCATATCTAATGAAAATAAATCAGAGAATGAAATTTCACGCTTTTGCTCTAAAAGTCAGGAGGCGCTGCAATTTTCCACCCCACCTCCCTCTTCCTTTCTTATACAGTGCATCATTCACACATTCCGTCTGCCTGAAAATTACATTTCCACTCTCCAGTGTGAGGAGGAGGGGAAAAAATGGTTTCAGAGCTTCTTTTCTCCCCCTGGCTCCACTTAGATGATATAATGAATCGCAGTGGGTGCCTTAATCAATGCGCTTCTGACTCTAGCAATACCCAGCGATAGCTCTAATGGAAAGTGTATATAATAGGGATTGCATTTAAGTCCAGTCGACAATCTGATTCTCTGGTGGCCTGAGGTGTGGTGATTCTGTCAATGGCTCAACTTCTTTTTCCCCACTCCAACACCTAATGAATTTTTCCTCTCATATTCCCATATTACAGCCACTGGGGAGCATTACCACACTAATAACTCCACAGGGTTGTGTACTTACTTCACTCGGCCAGATTTATCCTGCACCCTATGGATCTCAGCACTGGCAAGAAAAGAATACATAATGCATAATTCATCAAGGCTCATTGATCTTCCGGAAATTAGCTTTTATTTCTCTTTTATGAGCCTGTTTATGTCCCTGCTGTCTTTCTGAATCAATGACCAATAATTTAATACAGTGATTATTATCTATTAGTAGAGCTAACTATGGAGCTGTGTTCATACTTTCATCTCTGATGAAAAATCTAGTAATAACCAGCTTGTGTTGGTATTTCAGACGGAATGAGCATGTCTTTGATGGTCAAGCTTGACATTAATATAGACTAGAGGAAAGTATGCTGGTCAACAAACAGCTTAAGGTTTGAATTTCAACCAGTATGGCCAGCTTAAACATATTCAAACAGCACAATCAAGCTGGATAACTAGTGCAACCAAGCATGTCAACCAGCATGGCCGTGTTGGAAACTGGTAATGCTGTTCAACTAGAATGACCAAGCTGGCTAACCACTGCAACCAAAGCTGTCAACCAGTATGATCAAGCTGGTCGACCAGCAGGGCCATGCTGGAAACCAGGACAACCAATCTGTTCAAACAGCGCAATCAAGCTGGCACAACCAAACTATGGAAACAGTATGAACTGCTACATTCATGCTGTTGTCTGTAGTTCTCATTCAGTTGCAGCATGAGGGTACTAGACTGGGGGATGTCAGTCCTGTTCATCAAGATATAAGCATCGCACCCATAATGTCCTTAGACCGATCTGATAAGCAGTTTTTCTGCTTTTATTATATTTTCATCATGTCTTTTTATAGCACTATATACACTTTGTACATGTTTCACTGTGTTATCTGGGTTTTAATTTCATAATAATACGTTGGTTGAATCTGAAAAGGCTCAGTATAAGCATGACTGAAAAACTATCTGCAGTTTATAGCAGCCAGTTTAGGTAAGTATGTGCCATCCAACTTATCAGATGCAGAGTGACAGCAAAACTTTCTGTTGTCGTTCCATAGCAGATGTATGATGCCTGTAGTCCTGTCTGAGTGTGTCCTCGGAGTGTTAGTCTTCGCTAGAAGAGATGTAACCATAGCGCCACTATCACACATAACCACAGTATTTTGTGAAAGACTATAAATCAGCCTGTACACTTTCTTGGCCCAAGTATTTCAAATCATTATGTATATTATGATACCTGGTCCTAACTTGAAGAAAGATATATTGCCCTGTGTTGTAAATTATTCTCAAGCATTAGGCGATATCTGTTTAATTTTTTTTTTTTTCATTTTATTGTTGCTTTAATGGTGAATCTCATATTTAACAATGCAATAAATTGCATTTACATTCAGTATGCATTTTGTTTTAAAACCAGCCAATGGAGTCTGCCTTTCTGACTGTGTTCCATTCATTTCTATCTCAAATGACAAAAAGGTTTGATTTTTGGTCTCACAAAACTGTGCGATGACAACCATTCAATAATAATAATAAAATACATCTTCTGGGTTGAAAGGTGGAATCTTCAATTCTGGCAGGATATCTGTTATTGTTACAAAAATATATGAACTATTCAATATATGATCACCTTATGTGAAAAACACTTTTTCATTTACACCCGGCAAGGTAGCTGCACTGTTTGCCCATGAAGCTTTGGGCTAGGTTGAATGTACTTGAATCATGGAAGTCCACTGTATCTCAGGACACTCATGGAATAAAAGATGGATAAAGAGCAGCAAAGGCTAAAGTTTGCAAATAGCTGGGTAATTCATTGCATTTGTGATGGATAACTTGACTTCTCAAGCTGCACAGAGCTCTGTTAGAGCAAAAGCACACTTGACTGATAGAGGGTAAAAACATTTTTCCCCAAACATAACCAATAAAGGGAAAGCACAGTAAACAAAAGAAGCTGCTGCTGAATGGAATTCATAATGCAGAGAACAGGCAGTGCAAATGTAATTTAAAGTAGAAGTCCACCTCACTTTGCCGTAATGCCTTATATGAATAAAGTTTGTTTTCTTGGTAAACAAGATGCAGATTACATCAATGCATCCATTTCTGGTAAAAGTCACACTGGGGATTCCAGACCTGGCAGACCACCAAAACAACAAAACTTTCCCCATTTGCTTTGAAAAAAGGGAGAAAATTGAGCTCCATTCTTGCTTCAGATCAGATATCCACAGGTGTTTCAGTCCTGCTTTTCATTGTCAGAAGACACTCAACACTGAGGGTCTGAAGCTGATCAAAAAGTTGTTACTGAGAGAAAAGGCAACAGACAAAAGTATGCATGAAACACTGAAACTGCACATTTGGTGTGAAATCGTAAGCGTAACAAGGCACTGTTGCCACACTCTGCTTGTTTTCTGATGTTAAATGGTAAAAGTTAGAAACCTTTGGAGCTGTTTACCTCCATTAAGATAAAAAATGACACCATTTTTAAAAAAATGTTCTTTTATTTTTCCCAACAGGCACGGTGCGGTGTGACACCGTAGTGAACATGCGGAAGGTGATCCACCAGGCTGTGCAGGAGCCGCTGTCCGGCACGGCCCTGCTGCCCTGCGTCTTCACATTGCGCCCCAGCCCCTCTCACGAGCCTCCCCGCATCAAGTGGACCAAGGTGTGGGGCCAACGTGGGCTAGACGGCCTGCAGAGGGAGCAGTCAATACTGGTAGCTAAAGACAATGTGGTGAAGGTGAAGAAGGCTTTCCAAGGCCGTGTGACCCTGCCTGGTTACCCGGACAACCGCTACAATGCCAGCCTGGCACTGACAGGCCTGAGATCCAGCGACTCGGGCATGTACCGCTGTGAGGTAGTGGTGGGCATTAACGATGAACAAGACACAGTGCCCCTCCAGGTCACAGGTGAGATAGCGCCGGGGAATGCTAATGCATCCAGACCTCCATGTCCATGAAAGGACGTGAGCCGTCTGACACAGGGGGCCTTCAGGTCATGAAAAAAGTGAGCAGCAGCCACACTGGGCCAGAAATCTCTGACCTAATTTGTTTCATCCTCCTTTTCCTGTAAAATCAAGCTTGCTTTTAGCATAGCAGCATTGCAATTAACTGTCATTTAGCATGACCTTAAGCTGTAATAAACATACAATCATTGCTGTGACCACTAGATATTATTCCATCAGTAAAATTACTATAATTATATTGTAGTACCCTATGTGTATGTCTCGTGTACCTCTGCAGTTTCCAGCAGTGCTGTGTGAATCCAGAATAGTTTGAAGGTTAATGAATAGCTATATATATAGCTATTCATTAACATTCAATGTATATAAAATATGCTTACAAAAAGGATAAGTAATTTAGCAGTAGATAAATAGAAATATTCCCTTTATAAGGAAGTTATACTTGGACATTTCTGTGTATTAGTTTGTGTCAACATAATAGCATAAAAATACATTAAACACACAATTACACAGAAACATCTAACGTTGACTAAATCTCATCAGAATTGAGATCCTTCTAAACTTATATCCAGCCAGGTACAGCTGCATACCCCCAATAAACTGACCTCTAAACTGGAAATGAATAAACACACATTTCCCAGACTGATAAAAAAATGATTAAAATGGGATTCCTGACAACTGTGCCAGACCTGGGAGACCACCAAACTTTTTCCATCAGACAACAGTCATTTTCTGCTTTTGATAAAAGGGAGAAAATTGAGCTCTATTCTTGCTTCAAATCAGATATCCACAGGTGTTTCAGTGGATCTGAAGCTGAGGATCTGAAGCTGATCAAAAAGTTGTTACTGAGAAAAGGCAACAGACAAAAGGGAAAATATGCATGAAAAACCTGAAACTGCACATGTGAAATTTAGAGGAGAGTGTAAGATTATATTCCATTAAATTGGAATTTAAGATGCAGAACAACACCAACAAATTCTAAGACTGAATTCAGGAGGGGTTCACAAGAAACATGGAGAAATACCCCTACAGGTTTCTGCTGATACCTGAAAAATAGTCTCCAAAAATACATGGAAGCTGATATGAAGTCACACACAAAATACTGCTATAATATGTAGTTATTATTATACAATTTATATATTTACTGGTCCTGTGAAACAAATAACCTGAACCAGGGCTGGACTGGGACAAAAAAATCATACTGGGCATTTTGAGACCGGCCCACCTGGGGGTGGCGGTGCTGACAGGATTCTGCACAGACCCAAATATACCCAGCACTGACCAGAACACAGTTCAATAATGGAAAGAGTGGTCTTTGATTTTTGCACAAGTATGCATGTGGATGGTTTGTTTATCCTGCAGAGACCATGTAGTTAATGGTCTACAAAATGGACATAGTACATAGAAAAATGAATACTATTTGAAAATATTATTAGTGTGCTTTAATTAAATTAATGTTTTCTGTCTTTTTTATGATGCTGCAAAATGAACTTGTATTTAATATCTAAGTGAAGGATGTCTTTTGCACAGCACCAGTATGTAATTCCTAAGGCTGGTCTTACCTAATTGATATTCTGCATAATACCTCGGCATGAGCGCCCCCAGATCCTATATTTTCTTTTTAGGAATACATAAGAGGGCTAAGCCTTAGAAAGCACAGGGATGAGCTAAACTGACCCCTAAAACACCCCAAGGTATTAAGAATTCAACAATAAGTAGAAATCTTCATGAATTTTAAGATGCTCAAGAGCTCAAGGGATCCCACCGTACGAGGACTCGAATAAAACAGCACAAAGCTCCCTCCACGTAAAGAAAAGGGTTATTATTTTAGCTCTAATCCTGACAGCTTT
>JBBKCR010000036.1:8059574-8073407 GCA_037577295.1 Ladigesia roloffi | reverse complement strand
CACTAAATGTATTTACATGCAAACAACAACCTGGCCAAGATCTTGGTTATGGTATTTTTCCACTGGCATAAGTTACCTGTACTCTGACCAAATTTTCATTTCAAGATCAGCGAGCCGTACCCAAGCAATACCCGTGCTGTCCCAGCTGTGCTACATGGCAGGGGGCTGCTGCTGAACTGACTGCATCATTGCTTTCTGATTGGTCAAAATGTTGTCATCACAACATTGATTGCTTTTATTGTCTGCACAAGCAATTTTCTCTGGGATCAAAAAGTGTTTTTATTCTGATTCTGATTCCCAAAAAACAATGGGGAGACAAAAAAACTGGGAATGCTTGTTTGGGCTGAAGATACATTTTAGTGAGATTTTTTTTGTGATGCTGACCACTATTTATTTAATGCTGTGAGATACATGAAGGTTTACAAGGCCACCACTAACAAGTTAGCTGGGTTAGGTTTTCATCACAAGGCTGAAAAATGAGCTGTGCACTATAAGGTCTCTTATTGTTGGCTGTCTCAGCCCTGTCCTTCTTTAATTTTCTCTCGCAATCTGGTATTGAGCAGAAGAGGATGGGCTTCCCTGGTTCCTCCAAAGGTTTCTTTTTCCAGCTTTATAGACTTTTTTCTTGTTTCTGTCACATTTGACTCCCAGGCCTGGATTCTGCAAAGCTGCACTGTGACAACGTCATTTGTAAAAAGCGTTTTATTTAAAAAAATTGACTTGACTTGACCTTTCTGTAGCTACATCAACAGAATCTCAGCCACACACACACACACACACACACACACACACACACACACACACACACTCACACACACACAAGAAAATATTGCATTTCATTGATGAATGAAGATATTGGCCTGTAGGGCATGGTTCTCTAGTTCTGGTCTTAAAGACCCACATTCTGAAAGAGTGGTGTGAAGTCTGAGTCCCAGTTCACTGCTCATTCAGAACGAATGATGTGCTTTAAAGAACTGTGCAGAAACACCTGGAATGTTATTGGTCAGTTCACACCAATACTGGTATTGTCTTCCAGTCAAGAGGTGGGTAGAGCAGCATAAACCCATACTGAAGTATAAGCTCGTCGTTTCATTATAATAAGAAGCAGAACACGCCAAGCTCAAAACTTGTATCAGGTCCAACACCTCCTCCAGCACTGAGCTCCCTGTAGATCTGCCGTGGGTTTTCTCAGTACATCCATCTCTTAGCATATGAAGTGAGCCTTATTAGGCTCAGTTCTTTTCTTTTTTGGTCATGGTGTGTAAGATAAAATACTAAAACCAAAGCAGACCATGAGTTGGATCAACACAGCAGAATAATATTAAACCCCAAAGGAGTTAAAGGGCTAGATTAAATTCTTCTCCTTGCAGATACACACTTTTATACCCAAGAGTTTGTTATGCTTACACATCCAGTTCTTTCTTCGGAGCTCCACCCCACCCCACTTTCTCCAGTTCCACCTTCTGGTGTGCGATTTTCAAGACTGGATTGCCACCAGAACAGGCTATATCCAAAGGTGTTGGATGATGCTCCAGAGACTTACTCCTACAAACATGGCTCCACTGTCTCACAGCAGGATGCTGGTCATCGTTTTTACGCCTTTAGCCAGTGCTTATTTTCATGTGGGGGTTCCATGTCCAGTTATGTTAATATATGGTTTTTTTTTTTTATATAAAAGTCCTAGTGCTTAGGGTATTGCCGCTGCGACAGCAGGTTGTAGGTTCAAATTCCAGGACTGCCAGTGGCACCATTGAGTAACCCTTGAGCAATTTAACATCCCCACACTCTGCTCCCTGGGCACTGGCTTCCCACTTCACTTGGTGAATGGGTAAAATACAGAGAAATTATTTCACACTGTTCACACTGTGCTGTGGTGGGTTCATGCATGACTATAAGGGGCCACGTTTTTCTGTAAAACAGCTCAGTGCACACTAGAATGATTCTTATAGTGTTGAGAATTTAGAGTTTCCAAATGCAAGAACAAAATACTACATATAGTACTTAAAACTGGGCAAATGTAATAAGTTACCACCTATTTGTGTAAAATCAAATCAAGGTGTAGTCGATCCAGCAGAAAAATCTTTTGTGTCCAAACGTTATTTTTTTAGTTTAGAACTACAGTTATTCAAATAATTTCCTTAAAATACATTACTTCAAAACTTCTACATAAAATCAATGTATCTGTGTAGTTATTGCAACTCCTGGATCCATTCAGAACTACTGTAAACTGTTGCTGGGTTGATTGTAAGAAAGTGTAGCTGGTTGGTTTGTTCCATGTAAAGAACTTCAATTGAAGTCAGTCTGAACTGAACTCTGTTTACCTCTCAGTGAGGTAAAACACAGTTTGTGAACTCTACTGAGCAGCCTTGCAGGTGTGGTTCTAGAGAAGCCACATTTAGACTCCAAACATCTTTTGGCTGATCTGTACATGTTCAGATTTCAGTCTGTGTACAGCTGGCCAGCATTTTGTACTGCATCTAGCTGGATGTAAAGCCTGAGGCCTTGGGCAGCGTTAAATGCTGAGTCAGTAGAAGAATAGCCTACCTGTGAGTGTAATATTAAATTGCCAGAGAGAAGCTTTGTCAGTAAAATGAAGCCGGAATGAGGCATCCTGAGATATTTTTCTCAGACCTGCATCGATAACACCATGTATTGTACTCTGTGCGACTTTGCCTACCACTTCTGCCATTAATGTACTGACTTTCAACAATGAAATTGCTTCCCAGTTCAATTCAAGGGAAGCAATTGAGGAAAAGGCAACAACCACTGTACTGGGGAAATGAACTGCCTCTGCATGTGCAATTTATACAGTATTAATAGGGTAGGAAGTGGGAGCAAATGAGGAATGTGGTTTTGCTGAATGTTGGGATGTGGAGGCTCTCTGCTGTCCTCAGCCTCTGAGATATTGATCCACTGCTTTGTGTGGCAGTGTGGCTTTTCAGGGTGACATTTGCCTGCATTCCTTGCCACAATGGAGCCCAGTTCACATGTAGAGCTGGAAGCCTTGCAGAGACACATGACAACATGTCAACAAGGACAACATGAGATCTGTTTCCCACTCACAGAGTATCTGATTAGCCGGCAAAACAGGGATCCTTGACTGCTCTCAACAGGGTTTTCCAAATGTGGTGGAAAATCCTGTTCGGGGCTTGATGGTCACAGCCTTGCTGGCAGGAGTTGATAAAAACAGGCTCATTGCTATGGGAACTGCTGTAATTTGGAGGGCTGGAATTTCAGCCAGGCATAAACACATAAACATACGTCCTTCATCCCAGTAAGCGTTCAACACTCAGAGTGATCAGGGTGACGATGTTTGGAGAACAGCTGCTTTGCTACAAGGAGGTCAGAAAATAACCAAAGCCTGTTTGCATAGGTGCCCATCCACAAATTGCTTCCCTCTGGCACTTCATATCTCTACACAGCAAAGCAGCACACACAATTCAGTTTGAAGTCGCAGTTTCAGAGGAGACTGATCCAGACTGTAAGCTCCAAGGCTGCCATCTATGGAAACACAAGTGAACTGCAGCCAGGCCTTATTGAACAGGACAGTAATGGGGAATACCACTAATTCATATACTAATTTAGTCATAATTCAGTCAGATAAACAATGTTCAAATTATATTGGTGGAATGTGAAATTCACTACAAGGACATACCAACCAGTTACACTCTCTGCAATCAACTCACCAACCCTGATTTCTTTACAGTGGTGGGGAATTTATCCAGGACGTTACATAAATAAATCAATTTTATTATAGTCCAACCCCACCAGTGAACCTACATAGCTTGTGTTTATATGTATTTTTTGCAGATAAATAGTGGTACCATACACATACCCTTCCACGAAACAATGAAAAATAATTTATCACAAACGAATGTCTCAATTACTGAGAAGTTCATGTAATATTTTTTCTGAAAAAGCATTAAAAAGCATTAAATGATCATACATCAATTAAATATTTCCTTGTTTTTTAAGTGGCTTTGGATATACGCGTCTGCCAAATGAATGTAATGTATGTAAATATCTGATTCCTGTGCTTGACATTATTGAAGATACTGAGCCAAATAACACCACAGCAAAACATCAGACATCCCACACAGTTTACATTACATTTAATGTTCCAGTTTACACATATCCAGGTCTGAATTTTGTTCACTGACTCTGTCTCCACAGTGCTGTGCGGGAACCCTCCTATTGTGGACAACGCTTTCCTGATTGGCCGTAAACGCTCACGCTACGACATTCACTCAGTGGTGCGCTATCAGTGTGCGGACGGATTCCTCCAGCGCCACGTCCCCACTGCCAAGTGCCGTGCCAACGGCAAATGGGACCGTCCTAAAATCATCTGCACAAAGTGTGAGTGAACAAACCCTATTATTAAAATGTGTGAATAACATTTACAATGAGTGAATAAATAAACATATTTAAAGAAATAATTCAGCAAAAGAAGGATGCTGCAGTTGGAGGCACCAGGCAGGAGGCTGAGAGGAAGACCCAAAAGGAGATTAATGGATGTGCTGAAAGAGGACATGAAGTTAGTCGGTGTAAGTGTAGAGGATGCAGAAGATAGGACTAGGTGGAGACAGATGATTCGCTATAGTGACCCCTGAAGGGAAAAGCCGAAAGTGGAAGAAGAAGAATTCAGCAAAACATGAGGCATGCACAGACTATAAACAGTCATACCATATCTGTTATATGTTAATAATGGTCAAGATTACATACATAAAAATAATTGTATTTTGCCATATTATTCCTTACAAAAACCTGTATGTACCCTTCATTCATATTTAAAATATGATTTTAAAATATTTTCTCAAAACAGGCATAAGACTATGCCCCAAGACATTAATCAAAATGTTCTTAACAATTTTATGTAATAGTTTTTTGTGACTTTACTCGAACATTGATTAAATTCTTCATGTGATTTGAGTCACGCAGTTCACATGATGCCAGATTTGCAGTCCAAGATTAAGAACATTTTATTGAATATGTTTGGGGCGAAGCAGGCAAGGGATGAAAATGCTCACATCTCTTATCTCTTATTCCTTTACTAGGAATACAAACCTTTGGAAGCATATTTGCAAGACAGCACAGTTGCTTTTACATGGCTATTGGCTTATTTGTTTTTCCCTTTCAAATCTTTCCACAGCTAGGAGATCCCATCGCTACCGGCGCCACCATCACAAGTCTCATCATGAGCGCAGAAAGCACAAGAGGCATGGCTCAGGGGGTCATCGGGGTGGACAGGAGGGTCGTGGCCATTTCTAACCAAAAAAAAAAAAACCTTGCCTCTATCTCCAAATGAAGTTCACCTTGCTCCTCCTTCATTTGAAGCCTCCCGTTCCCTTCGCCTTGCTTTGGCCTCGCTCCACATCCACCCTGTGGTCAGGAGGGCCCTGCTAGACCCCACACGGACTTTAACGATTTTCATCCTTTTGTCAAATCCACTCTGTTCCTCTGTTCATTTCTTAGCCTGCTACGTATCATTTTAGTGTATCTGCCATGAGCCTAGTCGAAGGGAGATTGTTGCCACCTTCAGAGTGTTAAACTTTCTTAGCTCATGTACAGTACTTTTACATAAACAGCTACGGAGTTGGCGGTTTGGTACTAATATGTAAATAGCAGCACTACTTCATTTCAGGAGTCAAAAAATTCTGAAACAGTCTTTATCTCTCAAAACGGAATGACTCTCATTTTGCTATCATGTCCTTTCAGATTCGGAATTTCTTGACCTATGACTTTGGTTAGCTCTTTGTATGACATTAACTTAATTGAATGGTCTAAGTGTTTTCTCTGAGAGTAGTGGCTCTTCGGATTTCAGAAGTTTGCTTAGCGTTTTTTTTGACGTGGTGTTTCACATGATTTCCAACAGAAGTTATATCGCAGGATATGGTTGCAACTTGGTCTCCATTCCTCTTCAAGCATCAAATGAGTAAACCCGGGAAGAGTTTAGTCAAAACTTAATTTTCACGATTGCCCATTTCCCCAAATATGTTTTGAGTATTCTGCAGTTTACAGTGAACTGCCCTTAATTAGCAAGATGCAAATAATACAGCTGCTCAAACTCCAAATTTCCCCTTGCCTGCCTTGACCCAAACACAGTCAATCCAATTCTTTCGTGAGCAAGTGGCAGCTCCCCTGTGAGAATCAGGCTGCTTTCATATTACCAAAATTAAGGTGGCGCAATTATTTATTTATTCATTTTGTGTATTTATTTGAATGTGATAGATCAGACGTATTTAGGTTTGAGCGGACACCCAAATCGGATTTTCTCAAAACAGATCTGAGCCACTATTACAGGTGCTCCAGTTTATGTCCATGTGACCTTAATAAGACTGATTGCAGTTCATGTGTTATATATGTGTGTTCTCAGCCTGCCAGTTCCTGTAAATGTGACTTTTTCTGATCATGAACAGCTGAGAGTCCCATGCACACTAAAAACAGACAGATGAGATCTGAGCAACAAATCAGAATCAAGCCTTGACCACTGAGTTTAACCTTGAAGGACTTTGCTTCACCAGGAGAGGATCAAGGCAAGGTCTCCACCTGTGCCACCCCCTACAGTGTCTATCAAAGACCTACAGTGTGTACATCCAGCCTGTACAAACTTGATGTTAAGCATGATGTAACACTGGAGATTTTGCTCAAGTTTGGCTTTTTTAATGGTTTTGCTTCACACTAAATGGGAGGGACTGATTTGGCATTAGCTTGTCAGGTATAATGCAGATGCTTTGTTTCCTGATTACATTCACATTCAGCAGTATGATGTTATTAAGACTTTGAGGTGAAATATTCCTGTTAACACCCAAAAAACTCAGATAAACTAATGTTGGAGGACATAATGGGGACTGAAGTTTCTCAGCTTGTGAGCAATGTTTTATTTGTTACTATAGTTCTGGATATTTTAAATGGTAAAATCTTTTACTTGCAACCATTTCTGTCTAACGCTGCTGTGAGGAGGTGTGATGATTCATCTTCCACTCGCATATGGAGAAATTGTTTTGTCAAGGCTTGAAACAGATTGAGAGAAAGAACGAGAGGCAGAGAGTGAGATAGAAAGAGAGAGAGAGAGAGAAAGAGAGAGAGAGCGCGCTATCTACTCCTAATTGCACTCGGCCCCATATAAACCACATCAAACAGGCCCGATGACATGCTGCTTGCCTCAGCCATTGGGTTGCAGCCTGTGCCCACAATTAGCTTCTCAAACGGTGCTTATAGTTCAGTAGGGAATAAAGGAGGCACACAGCACTTCAGAAAGAGAGAGGGAAGCTCATCCAGCTGGTCTTATGCCATAGACGAGGCAAATGCCAAAAGGGCTCTTGGGTAAAATGCTCAGAGATGCAGAGGTGCTTCAGATCCACTGTGAGCTACATTTAAGGTCATGAGGGTAAAATTGCCTGGAGAAGCTTATAAGAAAACAGTCACTAGAGACTCAACATTTGCTGTTTGTCGTTTTTTTTATGGAAGCTTTGCACTCACCGTGGTTTGCACAAGGGATTTTTTTTTGTGCACCAGGTGCGTGTCCTGTTTTCCAAAGGAGGCTGCAACAGCTGACTGGAACAGGGACTGCATCACTTCTTCACCACTAAAGAAAAGGGCCAAGTCTTTTTGTACTGCTTTTCTCCTAGGCCAACACTTCTTGCTCTTCCTGTTCCTCTCTCTCTCTCTCTCTTTATGTCTCTCTCCCTCTCTCTGTCTCTCGCTCTCTGTCACTTTCACCCGTTCCCTAGGGATTACACCCCCCACACACACACACACACACACCCACTCCCCCACCCTCATCTGTTTTCTCCATGTCCTTCTTGTTGCCTTTCTTCTACTCTTGAATGACGAGGACGTGTACAAGGTGACGGAAAAATCCAATAGTCTCCATATCTGGACAATTTATCTCCCTTAATTCTAAGCATGCTTAATTAAGGGTCAAGGTTCTTCCATCATCTTCTCCACATTCTTGTCCCTTTTTGAAATGATAACATTACAGACAAAGAGGTAAAAGTCACGTGTCACTCTGGCTTCAGCCCGCCACTTGTTTATATCCACCATTTTGTTTGTGGGAGGGCATGTTTAAGTATGACTTAAATTAGAATTGCTCTCAGTGCTGACAGCGGTCAGTGTCAAAGCACTTATGACATAAAGGATTCAAATATGCCAGGTCGTCTTCTACACATTGCCTCACACCTGTAGCTTTGTATACCTGAAGCAAACAGATAGACTAACAATGCAGTGGCATAATAGCGACTCTTAATTACAAAAATGAGCCTCTAAACTAATGCTGTTCACAGCTGTGCTTTGGCATGGGTTTATAATAGGTGGCTGGGGTATTCCTTGGGCAACTCTTCTGACTAATTGCAGAGCACATAGTGCAGTCAAAATCCCACAGGTTCCTCCACAGCCCAGCTAGGTTTCTGGAACATAGCCCCATTAAAGAAGTATCTGTCTCCTGTGTTCTCCACCAAACTGAACTTCTAGGGTAAAAAGTGGAAAATCACCCGTATGTGTTTAAACAGCTTTCACTGTGTGTTGTGGGGGGCACAATGAATTAGGAGGCACATGTCGTGAGGAGTTAACCTCAACCTTTTCGTATTTACATTGCTGTAAAAAAAAGCGAGGGCAGGAGTGAGGTAGGAGCCAGATCAGTGCACGGGGAATAGCAGTGACCTCTATTTAATCTAGACTCCACGTTAGCATTGAGCATCCATCATCTACTGCCGTCTTTGCCACTTGGTATGAGCAGTGTGTGGAGCGTATCTCCTTCGCACCATGTTATCTTTGTCCAGGGGAAATGTTTTTGATTGGATGACTTCAGAAAAGAAGGATTAGCATAACGAGGAAGCGAGTCTGGCCCCCCGTGGCAGAGACTGTTGCAGACGCAGCTGCTTAGCATACCTAGCACGAACAACTGCTATTCCTTTTCTTATAAAAAAAAAAAATGTAGGTCTATATTGCTTCTGCAACTTGCCATTTACTTAAAGGAGGACCTCACATAGTGCTATGTTTGGCAGAGACCACTGGCAACGAAATCGATTCTAGATGGCCTCTGCATGCAGACGGTGTGATGTTAGCACTCTCAGAATGTGGTCAGCAGTGGCAGACTGGTGTGCCCAGGGATGGGTCACCTAAGATTTTTGTCTTCATTTGATGGATTCCCATTCGATTTGAGTTAATTGCCGATTATGTACTTTTTTTTTTTAATGGTGCTCACACTCTGTTCAAACTGAATAAGTTTCTACCCAAAACTAATGACATAATGTGGACCTTTGGGGCCTAATGCAAAAATCTTAACTAACTGAGGTGGTAATATAAGTGGTCTATTACAATATGGTATTATCATAGTTGCCTAGAAACTATGGGTGTAAAATTGCATTCGCAGCTATATTATATGAATAAAAGTATTTGGACACTTACACCAGCAGGGACTTGATATATGGTATTGTATTCAAACACACACATTTTAATATGGAGTTGGTCTCCCTTTTACAAATATAACAGCTTCCACTCTACTTGGAATTCATTCCACAAGATGGTGAAGTTTATGTGGGAAGTTTTTCCAGTTTATTCTGCATTTATGAGGTTCGACACAAAAGGCCTAGCTTGCAATATTTGTTCAAACCCAAAGGTTTTGGATGGGGTTGAGATCAAGGATCTGTGTCAATGTCTCAGTGGACCTTGCTTTGTGCACTGGGACACAGTCATGCTGTAATAGAAAATGTTGTTCCCCAAACTATGTAGACAAATTTGGAAACATGGTGTTCTTCAAAATGTCTTGCTCACTGGAAGTAAGGGACCCCTGAATTCAATAATAAAGAGGTGTGTCCCAATACTTTTGTCTATATAGTGTATGGGAGGATCCAGTTAAGTCATTATAGACCCTGGCCTGAACTGCCGGAATGATGCTGCTGTCCAATATGCAGTGTTATTATATCACAACCAATTCAGTTTGGGCAAATAGTTCTCTCCACTTACCAGCAGCCACTCTGAGGATGTGTGAAATGGAGGTAACACATTTTTTAGACGTTTCAATGCCACCCCCTAGCTCTGTGATGTACATACTCTGTGGGTTTTTCCTTTCTCCTTTCATTTCCGTTCATTTCATTTTATTTTTCTATTAAACTCTGGATGTGTTTGTTGCTTAGAGTCATGGAGCTCAGTCACACAGTCTCACTCTCCATCCAGATGTAGTGCTGATGCATCAAAGAGAGAGAAGCAAAATTAAGCTTGGACTTATTTGTCTAGACAGAAACGTAGAAGCTTTACATTACACTCCTTAAACATGGTTTCTTTGAGTGGTGCCATGGAACTTTTTTAGAACCAGTTTTATAAATAAGATGTGAGTGTGAAGAACCTTTGTGGGATCTTCACATAATGTTGGTTCTTTCAAGAACATTTACAGTACTTGGGAGTCCTTCATGCATCTCATTTACAGACAACTATCTATTAAAAATGGTCCTTTTAGAACAAAGAACCCAAGACCCCTTTAAGTTTAAGTACCTCTGAAGTTTCTTGAAGGTTCTTTGCACTCATTCAGCTCATTTACAAAACTGAATCTGTTGAGCCATTTGTTGAAATGTCCTTCAGGCTACCATAAGCAGCTTTGCTGAAAAGAACTTGTATTGTCAAGAATAGGTAGAACATCTTGATAGGAGCTGTCATGTCTCCATTATCTCCTCTCTCTCTGTTTTCCCCTTAATTACTCCAGTTTCTGTACATCAGCTACCGCAGTGTGGAGTCAGGCTGTGTGAATGTGGTCCGCAAGTACTGATCAATATTTATAGGTGTTCTTATGAATTCTAGTCCTGTCATTGTATTATATTCTTTACCTAACAAACGATCGATTAAAAACATTGGATCGGATCTGTAATGGCGTATTTTATGTGTGTTTGTGTGATGGTTTCCATTGTTAGGCTCTTTCAAAGCATTCTTTGAAATCTGGATCTCTCGGCTGTCCTCCAGGCTCACACTTTAATGATGCCTTTTGGTACGACACAATTAGAACCCCCC
This sequence comes from Ladigesia roloffi, assembly GCA_037577295.1. NCBI lineage: Eukaryota > Metazoa > Chordata > Actinopteri > Characiformes > Alestidae > Ladigesia > Ladigesia roloffi. The sequence goes on along the minus strand of JBBKCR010000036.1, from coordinate 8,062,409 downwards.
CACACCCCCAACACACACACACGCACACAAACACACTATTCTTCTCATAGTTCTCCCCTTTAAAAAAGTTTCAAATGTGTAGGAGGCTGAAAAGTCATCAGTCACAAACTGAATCCTTTCATTCTCACTTTGTTATGGAGTCTTTCCGGAAATGAGTCAAAGCGATGATCTCTGTGTCTCTTTATAAATAACCAAAATGCTTTTTCAGACATTTCATTTTGGTACATTTTTTTGCCAAAAAATCCAGCGTGACCTCTTAAATGCTAATATTAAAAGTTATTTTTAGAAAGAGCAGTTACTACATTTAGAAAGTGCAGTGTGTTATTTAAAGAAAGTTTTTATGTTATAAACTCCCAAAGCGCCCTGCATTGGGAGCGGGAACCTGCGGGAACCAACACAAATCTCACAGGATTGGATGGGTTTTAGGTTGCTGCGGGCGGGAGCGGGCGGGAGCAACAGAGATAGTGGGCGGGATCAAAATAGACAGCGGGTCCCAAAATTATTAGCTTAGCAGAATGGAGGATGCAGCTGATATTGGAAATAAAATTGCGAAGGGAGAATATAAAACAGAACTAAAACTGGGGAAATCTGAGATATGGAAAAACTTAAAAATGGTAATGAACAAAGAGGGTAAAGAGCTGGACTTGTGTTGTGTGAAGTGCGGCAAAGCCCTTGTGTACTTTCTTACTTTAAAAATGTATGTTCTAGGTGGGCGGGAGCGGGCAGGAGTGACAGAGCGCGATTTAAAAAATAGTCCCGCTCAGTCCCTCTATTTGTGTTCAATCATAGATTTATTAACTTTATTAATTGATGAATTTATAGTATTTAAATCCACCTCTTTTACGGACCTCAACATGTTGCTTATATAGTTAATTACAGTAGAGATTGTTTTCTTTTTATTTGGAATTTAGGTTTATTTAGATTTTACATTGATAACATTCTTGTCTCTCTCCCTGTGCAGTCATCACAAGCAATTTCCTTCAGGATCAATAGAATGTGTGATTCTGAAATGTTAAGCTAAAGGCTGACCTTAAGAAATTACACAATGCATCTGGTGGACAAAACGGCCCAGTGACCCCCAGGTCCTGTAGTCCAGTGTAAACACACACTGATGAATCCGTAGATCTGGGTGAATATCTAATGAGAGGTTGTGTTGAAAGATCTTATTCTTGGCTTCAAGACCATCAAAAATCTTCCATGCAGATGAAAGGAAAAGACTTCCGAGATCCGCTTTGGGGTCAGAAGTGATTTGTTAAGCATGCAGTATGTTTGTTTTTCATTAAAAATTCACTTTTTTCTGTAATCGGCCTTAGCTATCAGTTGTCCCGAGCCGTTTTATCCCCCACCCCACGAAATGTGCTTTTGCGGTGAATAATTCATCCGATACGTAGCTCTGAATAACAGCTCTTCATCTGTCGGGCTCCGGGTCCCCAGTGCCTGCTATTGATAGTTCTCATAAAATTCAGTTCATGAATTTCAGTAACATCTCTCTTTCTACTGGAGGCAAAGGGCAAAGGGCAAGTTTCACACAGCATGGTGTTCAGGCCTGTGCAACGAAGCTGGCATGAACCACAGCAAATTCTGATCTAAATATAAAAAAAGGCGGAGAAATGACCCAGGACCAGGAGTGCTGACTTCACCATGGAATGTTTTTCCTCTGAAATCCGCCTGGCAGGTTAAAACCTCACAGTGAACTTCAGCATCACCACTGCCTCGATCAAATCCGCCCCGAGTCGGGCTGCCGGGGAACTGATTGATGTGTGCACCGCTCCCTGTGTTCCAAGGACGCTGTGTCCTCATTAAACATCAAGCTGTGAAGTTAGGTTAATGTTGCTCGGAAGGAGATTTAGAAGTATCCCCGCTGTATAACAAAATCAACACACAATAGAGAGCAGAACACTCTGCACTGAGACCTGTGGAGGAAATGGAAGAGCTCTAACTCATCATTCACACTCTAAGCTCTACTCACACAGTACAGCTGAATACGGCAAGCTGTAGGACTTCATACGGCTATATAGAACCACTTTAAAAGGTCATAAGCTTCTTTAGGTCTCTGGGTAGAACTGATTTGTGTCTACTTAGAGCCTGTTTTTAAGTTTGATTAATTGTTTTTTCTTTTAAAATCACATTTACTCTTAAAATTTATTTAGGAGTGTAGACGACAGTACTTCATAAAATGACTATAAAATTCACATACACTACCAGTCAAAAGTTTGGACACGCCTTCTCAATGTTTTTTCTTTGTTTTTATTATTTTCTACAATTATAGATTCATGTTTAAATCAAACAAAATGATGAAGGGACACATGGAATTTTGCAATAGACAAAAACCAGAATACATTTTGTAATAAAGTAATGGTGGACTTTTGTTTCTTTTTCCTTAGTAAAGTGGTTCTTGCCATAATGTGGAGTAGAACCACAGTGGAACAGGATCACTAACTGTGTATCAAATTGACCATCACAACTGATAATCCCAAACACATTAAGAAGGCAAGAAATTCCACTAATGAACTCTTGACGAAAAACACCTGTTAATGAAATATTATTCCATGTCGACCCCTCATGAATCTGATTGAACAAAAATGCCAAGTGTGCAAAGCTGGCAGAGTAATATTAATCTACAATGTAGCAAATCATAGAAACAAAGGACATTTTTGAATGACTGGAAGTCTAGAAACATTTACACATTGACACAATATCAGATTGTCAATGTGTACATATGACTACACACACAAAAACACACACACACACACACACACACACACACACACACACACACACACACACACACATATAAAAATGAGGTAATAGCTGTGACGATCTACGGCCTGAGCC
>JBBKCR010000036.1:8047832-8059474 GCA_037577295.1 Ladigesia roloffi | reverse complement strand
ACCAAATTGCTTCATAATAGAAGTCTTACTCTAACAGACAGGAAAACAAACAAACAGAAAAAACGGGACCGACACAATAGCTAGGTAATTTATAGCTAGGTAATAAGACCCTGAGTATTTATATATAAAATTTGCAATTAAAATGCATATTTAATGTGATGAAAAAAATAGTTACAGCTGGTTCTCGTCCAGGATTAAACAAAAAATAATTTTTAAGAACTAAATATTACTTAAAGTTAAAATGCATCATTATTCTACAGTTTGGTACTTATTACTTAACCTCCAATGCTAACGCTAAGATCGTGCAGGCTTTAGTGGTGAGCTCTGCTTGTGAAAGATGTATCAAATAGATTCTGTAAATTGAATTTGATTAGCAAATTCACCATGGCATTGGCTGTTGAGACGTGAAAGCCATCAGTGAAGCTTGACATTTAAGATCCGTGTTTGAATGTAAGGCGTGCTGTTGCGGAGACAGTTAAAGAAACATACCACATATGAGCCTTGACTGAACTACTAAGGAGTCGAGAGAGAGAGAGAGAGAGAGAAAGGGAGAGAGAGAATTAGAGACTAAAAGCACAGTTCGAAAGGCATACATTTGTTAAATCCTGCTGAACTTTTATGCTGAACTATAATGCCTTCAACGTCTTCAAGTTATTGTGGTGTTTTGCCATTGGTTTTGCAAATGAACCCCTGAGGAAGACACTTTTTTTAGAGTAGAGTATATATTTTAACCACAGAGGGCTTCGAGTTTTCTGGGTTGTCAAACATGACATCCTAAACAGCTTCCCAGCCGTTAACAGGCAGCCATGGCCAAATATGTGGCAACACTGTCATTGTAAGGAATGCCTGCTGTCATGTTCGTGGCAATGGCTGCGCGAGCAACTCAAAGATCCAAAATTGGCACAGAGTTACTTTCTTCTCAGCTGTGCAATGCGATTATGCAGTCGCTTCATAAACACCATGTGATTCAGCAGCACCCAAAGGTTAATACCCATTCTTAAGCCCATTTATCATTCCTGCAGAAACTCTGATGAATAGAGCAGGTCCGCTAATCCCTGCAAGTGCAACTGCATTAAACAGGATAATGATGTTTGTGCAGATGGTGAGTCCTCGACCGCTAATAGCTTTTAAAGTAGTGCGACCTGCAAAGCAGACAAAAAAAAAGGCGCAGCACAGATAAATAGCAAGCGTCCCTCTGCTCTTGCCATTACGAGCTGGCACAGACTGGCATGTTCCACTGGCTCCCAGTGCCCAGCTTGCCGTTGTTGTGGGTCCATGGCTGATGATCCGGAAATCTTCCTTCATTAAGCAGCTTAGCGCATCTTCTCTACAACAGGATTTTCACGCCTCGCCTGCTATGGGGACAGCCAGGATATGTGCAGAGCGGACTGCTTGTGCTGGTCCAGTTCCATCGCCTCCGGGGAGAGATCTGCCAGCCTAATGCCTAACCTTCATGGCACGGAGCTCTGCTAATTTACGTAGGTGTAGTAAGTCAGAATGTGCTCTTATTTCTCATTCGCTACATCTGCAGTTTGGCTGAGGCCTACCATGACTCACGCTTGTTGCATATTGGCTTTTCTAAGCCATATCTTTTCTGTAGAGGAGATGGAAAATAAAGTTCTTCATTTGAATGTGTGTCTCAATCAAACCATGACAGAATTTGCATAATGCCAACTGCAAGGCAGGCTACTTTCACTCAGTCTGAGCAACTATAGCCGTAACATCTGTGAACCATAACATTTTCATGGTGTACTGAGTATTTCCCAGCAGTTATAATTGTAAACAAGAAGACATGTAATCATCCATATTACTCCAATTAATAACTGAATAATAGCCATAGGGTATAAGGGCTTTAAAAGATTGTTTTGCTGTTTAATTAGGCTAAATTTAGAAAACATGCACTTAGTCCATATTTGTGCACCACTGATTAGAGCACACAGAATGCCCTGAGGGGGCTAGAGGTAGAGCTGCTAAGGGGGCTGAGAAACCCCTATTTCTAGATTGCTAAAAATAAATTATGAATAAAACAAGAATTGTAACATTGTAGCATTCTCTTTAACATTTTTCCTTTTTATGTTGTTGTTATTTATGTTTTCCATGTGCCTTTGTTTACCTGTATTGTTCTTGGCCCAAATGTAGCCTGCACCCTTGTCATCCTGTTCACTTTTGTAGTTTTCCAGTCACCCCACATGCCCCATGCACTGTTTATAGAAGAATACCACTGTGTCAAGATCTTTGCATAAACCAGCTGTTGAGATGCAAACATAGTCGTTCTGAGTGGTTAGTTGAAAAACGGTTTAATTACTGATAAATGGCAGAGCAACTTACCAAAATGATGATATAGGTAAGGTCATGGGGTCACAACTATAACCTAAATATAGCCAATTCATTTACAATACAAGACCACCAGTGAAACCAAATATCTTCTGAGTGCATATCTGGAATTTGAAAAAAAATCTGAATAATTAAATTATTCTTTGGGCATATTTTTTCTCACAACACCCTGCAGGTTCCTCTCTGCTCTCAATGGATCTTAAAAAATGGGTTTAAGCCCAATTTTCCTCTAAAACAACAAATTCCTCTGAATGTCTATACAGGAATTCTGAACAATACTGAGAACTGCTCTTCCTACAAACATCCTTGTTTGTGTTACATGATACAAAATGGAAAATCTAAAAAGTCACTGTCATGTAATCAGATCTGATGTGATAGAGATGAGCTGCAGCTCATGGAAATTAACCTGGCAACTAAAATTTGATTATGTTGTGTGGAAGACCAAGCATTGCTTTCTTTGTAGATAGATTAATGTGAGCAGAAAAGTGCACTGTATATTGTACAGTTCAATCTGCTGTCTTTTTTAAACAAGGTGGTTTCACCTGCCGGCATTTCTTATGAACTCGCATCAGTTGTGACGCATGCAAATGATTACAGGCAACACAGAGGAGTGCCCCTGAAAATAGACAGATTGTGAGATGTGTTAGATTGGAACAGCCTTTGATGATGTAGTGATCCCACCTGGTCCATGGCCTGAATTCTAGAATGCAGTTCATAAATTTGTAATTAAAGTCCAGTAAGGTGACAAGGAAGGGAAAGGACTCCGTTAAATGGGGCGCAAGTGTAGCACTCCAGAAACAGCACTGTGAAGCTGAACAAATTCCTGACAGTTCAAATCAAATTTTTGTTTCATACTTGAATGGAATCAAGTTCATTACCATTGAATGCTTTAATACTTGAAAGGACTCGTATTGATGTTTAAAAATAATGCATATATGGTATTTCAGGCTCTAAAGGTTACCAATAATAATCTGCATCATGAGCAAGAGGGAGATAGACAGACTGTGTGTGTCCTAAGGGAAGAAACTGTATTTTTTTATGAGTCATGGTTGTTCAATTTAGTCTGTATTTATATAAGAAGCACTTTTATAGATTTTATGGAAGCCAGTTGCCTGGTAGCCCCACACCAAGATTATTTATATGATCAGTTCATCTGCCCTCCCCTAGTAGTAACGCCATTGCTTTTCACCCTCGGGCTGTGACTTTACCAATGTGACGTCCTTCTTGTTCCGTGTGGATCTTGGACCGTATGAATGACCTGCTCAGACCTACAGAGAGTCTGAGCACTTTCATTAACCTCCTGCATTTCTGTGCCACCTCAATCTCAGGCTGTAAGAGCCTCGCTCCCTCTTGATCTACACTCGTGACAGATCCAAAATGCTGCCAAACAGCAGGGCTCCGGTTCCACAAGAACGCAGCCTAAACAAACAAAGAAACGGGAGCGTTCTCAAAGACATCTGATGTGTGCGCAATTTCATTATCTACCAAAATGCTTCGTTAGATGCTCAGCGCTTCAAATTACCACCCAAACTTTGTAAATTTAAATGCTTCTGCTCGAGGGAATGTATTTTTAAACAATTTAGCCAATTATGCTATTCTATGAGTGTTTCTAATTCATTATGTATACAGGGCATCTGTATTCTCCTACTACACAGCTCAAGTTTGCATTAAGTGACGCATATATTACTGTTTTGTAATTGCGTTTTGTCTTTGTTGGAGGAATGTTCAGAGCAGGCTTTTTCTATGTTGCATATTATGCATTTATTTCTGGTTTATTCACTTATATTTTAGTTTAAACGATAGCTTCTTCAGCCTTCCTCCAGAGAGAGAGGGAAAGAGGTTATGCAGACAGATTCAGGTCAGTCCATTTTATTCGAAGCTGATCAGAAGAGTTCTTAGGGCGCCGCCTTGGCCATGTCTTCGTGGAGATCTTAGGTATTACTCCCCCTGAGCCTGTATATTACTGTGTAATTTTTTTTCTTGCCTCCTGTCAGCTGCTGAGAAATGGGACACATATGGAGGTTCGAGCCTTCTGATTCAGCTCTATTTACCCTCGGGGTCCTCGCAATTGTTCCAGGGGTCACCGAATTTCACTTTATGCTGAAGGAAGGAAAAAGGAAAAAAAGGACCAAATGAAATGAAAAGCAACACTCTCGGGAGAAACATGTCACATTAGCTCACACTCACCAGCCCTCCCTCTTTTCCTTTGCTCCTCTTTTGAAGATGGCTGACCGCTGGCGGAACACAGTCCAAAACTGAGATCTTAGTCACCAGGTGTCAAAAAAAGACTTTTACCATGGATAAACAAAACCATCTGACATTTGTTAACAGATCAATTCCAATGTGTGAATATATTAGAAAATGAGAGGACGATGTTAATAGATCAATCTTTTGGCCTAATACTTTTTATTGCCTTCACAGGACTGACACCTTATATATATATGGTAAGAAATGGTTTTAAAAACAATGCATGTAGTGAAAGCCCAAACTTGTGGCCTTATTTTGTCTGGTTAACAAATTAGTTTGCTGTGAAATTCAGGAGGGCTCATTGTGACTGTAGGCTGACACTGCAAACAAAGGTCCAAACCTGTTCAAGGAACAAACTGAGGACAAAAGGTATTTACCTTGGAAGAAAAACAAAACTTCAGGGTTCCAGTTTGATGGTTAAATACATAATATATTTAACCACCAAACTGGAACCCCGAAGTTTTGTTTTTCTTCCAAGCAAAATACCTTTTTTTCATTCTTAATTTACAATAAAGGCAAAAGGGACTGCACTACCATAAGGAGAATATTAATGGGGCCATATATTGTTAGATTTTGAGCAACAACCTGAAAGTAATTATAATGCACAAATAATGCCCAGGTATTTTTTTGTAAATGTATGTTGGACTAAGCTCTGCCATTCAATAATGTTATATGAAAAGGAAAATGTGCTGTGAGTCAGCCAAGGTTTCTTTTTGGTGAGCAGTATACCTACTGTCGTTAAAACACAATCTTCAGGAACAAACAATAGCAGCAATGCATTTGGCAGAAATGTTACTCAGTGGGACATTGCGTATAGAAGCGCATGTCATTTAGACCACAATAAGCTCAGATAAAATGATGGGCTAAAAATTATATTGATTCAATTTATGGTATAAGTTCTTATCAGTGCTAATTCATCTGCTTGGCTTAAAAGCTTTACAACCCTACAATTTATTGTCTCTAAGTACTGGCTATGAAAAAAAATGTTTTTTTGGGGTTTTTTTTGTTCTTTGAACATTCTAGGGTTGGAATACAAAAATGGAAACACTGTAATCTAATGATTTTTTTATTATTCTGTTTCTGAGTCCTGCATGTAAACACACGCTCTCAGATACTGTTCAGGGATGCAGACACTCTAAACACTTTAAAAACAGATTCAGTGTTAATCCTGTTTATGATCAGTCTAGGAGTAGAAAAGTTGCAAACAAACCCAACCAGATAAAGAAATTTAATCTAAAATGCTGTAATGAAGAGAACAATTCTGTCACATCACAGCGAATCATGGACGAACAGTGCAAATGTTGACCACTAATAAGGTAGTAAAGCAGCAGCATTATGAAAGGCATTTGATGAAATAATCAGCTATCAGAAACATGCTTGGCGAGTTATTGCTTTCAGAACTTTAGGATCATATAATTATCCTTGCAAAATGTGCTTATGTCTACAATCAATCATAGTGTGGAAAGTAACTGGCACATTTATTTCTGCCACCACATTAAGAAAAAATTGCCACTCATACAATAGGCCATGCTGTGCCGAGCCTAGTTCATGCTTGTACTTGAATTGAGCTCTGGCTCTCTCATCTCCATCATCAACAGGCCAGCAAGGCCTTTGCCTAATGTGCTACATTCATAATGAGGCATGCTAAATTAGCTCTCCGACTAGATTCTGTGCTAATTAGCGTGACTCCTGGGCTTCCTCTGGACCATTCTTCTGCTTGACACAATGAATAAACAAAACCAAGGATCCAAAGCCCAATCCTCAGCAGCCCTCCATGCTAGCTTAAATACGAAATGCGCTAAAGAAGGAAAGTTGTACGGTGCTCATCTCAGGGACGGCTAGGCTTCATAAAGAAAGAACTAGCTAAACTGCTCTCGTCAGACATGACTTACATCTCATTTCAGGCGAGAGATGAACATAGCAGAGATTGTTTGCTGATCTGCTGGCCTGTCAGTCATGCTGGCTAAGCTGTGGAAGCCATGGCGCTAGCTATGCAGCTGCTCTGAAATGCATGGGTCTTAAATACTCCTAGTGCTGTTGGTGAAATTTGTGGTGGTCTTGATTGGGGCCTGGGTGGTCTGGGCTTCAGGGTTGCTGGAGTTCTTGCGGAAACAATAGACACCATAAAGACGGAACTTTTTATCAGGGAAGCCGAGGTTTCGGATGCCAGGCTCAGAACCTCCACATCGGGCGCGCGGGTTGACAATGGGGTATCGGACACTGCCGTCTTCGACCCAGCCCGCCTCACAGCGGTCCAGAAGCTGGAACTTCCAGGCAGCGTAGAGCTGGCCCACTTTAGCCACCACTGTTCCGTCCCTCTGGCAAGCCTTCACGGCCTCAGGGTAATTGACCTTCTTGAAGCGTTTGAGGAAGTAAACCTGGCCTAAAATAGACACACACACACACAGATGCACAGAAACAGGACAGTAAACAGAAAAGACCTTGAAAAGATTACAGTTTTCCATGCTTCCTCCTTGCCAGATACAGAAGAAACTAAACTTGGAATTTCCAATCATGCTGCACTGCAGAGAACAGAAAACGCATCTGTGGCCAAGCATGGCGAGGGCTCTCCATCAAAGCGGTTATAAAATGCTTCTGCTCACTTCATACTGTCACAAAGTGTCTTTCCATGGCACAGAGTTTCAGGAATGGGATCTTTATTGCGAAGATTGCTTGAACCGCAACAAAACAAACTGACGTATTTCTTTTTGATCTGCGGGCAGAGCTGCCTTTATACCTGAGACGAGAGTGATGAACTGATTTTCTCTACCATAAAGACCTCCAACTCTTCACTTCTCTGAGCTCAGCCATCAGTGTTCTGCTTCTTCATCTGGTCCCCGGCTGCTTGGAAGAATATTGTCTCATATTTCCCAGAGGACCGTTCTGTAAAGGTCCTCCAGCTGGTCAGTGTCCAGAGTATCGGCCACAATCGCCCCGTCTGTGAGCGATTCAGGACAGAATGTGCTTTGTAGTAACTCATTTGAGGATGTAATGAAAAGCCTGTTAGCTCACTTTATTGCAAGTAGACCCGGAAATTTGAAATAGAGTGACACACGCATGCACACACGCACGCACACATGCACACACGTCACCCAAAAGACAAAATGAATTTGGCTCTTTCATGAGTTTACACTCATTATTCCTACACAGTCACAATCTGACTCTGCACCCCAGCTACCATAATAAATCACATTTCCCCCCAAAATTTGATTTGGAGAATTTTGCTGTGGCAGATGCATCATTCTGTCAGCGCTGTGTTGGGTGAGTGGAGCTGTGAGCACCGTGTTTCTGCAGGCTCTTTAATAAGCATCTGCCTGCTGGACCTCGCTGCCACGGGCACTGTTTTGGTGAGCAGCTATCGTGGAAGGGGCGATGAAAACCTGAATACGTTTTACAGGATCACATGGGGTCGAGTATACAAAGGCAAACACGGTCCACCAGCCCAATCACAAGATCACTGGGGGCCTTTAGCATGAGACGAAATGTAGCAAATGTAAACAGTCAATAGGTTTTAAATAGTGCTGATAAATGGAATACAAAGATTTCTAACCAAAGTGAAAGCCTTGTGTGGTTTAAATGCTGTTAATTGGTTAGATATATTCAGTGCTTGAAGTGGGAAAAAATAAGTGCAGGAACTCAAATTTTCCGACATATTCTCGGACCACTGTCGCTGCGTCGAATCAGATTCAGTAAGTACCGGTACACAGAAAAAAGTAACGGAACCCAAAAGGCGTTCCGCCCCACTTCAAGCACCGGATATATTATTATTTCATTTTGTAAAGTGATTAAACTGGATCTTAGTGATATTTTAATACATCTAATATGTAGTATGATTCCTTTTTTTATTTAAACACCCATTTGATTAAATAGGCCGGAGCAATTTACAGTTTCTGCTCAGAACAAACAATAAATTAATACAGAGAGTCTCCTGATTCTACTGAAAATGTATTGGAATTACCTTGTGAGGAAATGCTGCCTAAACAACAATTAACAATTCAAAAATGTTGGTTGTTTGAGATAATCCTAGATTTTGGAACTGTGAAGTAAAAATTTAATTGTATTCTGTCTGCATGTACAAAAGTTTGTTTTCATGTTTGTTTCCTTTACCAGTTCTGGGGGACTGTCCTCACCATTGAGCTTTGAGGTGAAACAGAAGGCATCATAGCGCTCATCCTCTTTGTGTCGGTAACCATAGTTTCGGACGCCGGCAGGCGTGTCCTTACGGCCACACTGGTCTCGTGGGTGAGAGATGGGATACTGCACCGAGCCGTCCTCCAGCCAGCCAGCGTTACACCAGTCCAGCCCCTCCAGCCAGGCCTTGTGCAGCTGGGCGTGGGAGGCCAGGATGGCATCCTGCTGCTTACATGCTTCTTCAGCCTCATGGTAATTCAGCTTGTAGCGGCCGAGCCGAATGTAGTACGGGAAGACAACACCTGCAGAGTTCACGTTTTTGTTTAAACTTATAACATTTTAACTGCAGTGCAGACTAATGCAAACATTTGGGCAAGACAAATAACATTATTTAGAGCAGCTCCTCTACATAAAATATACTGACAGTTTACTCGTTGAATTTAAGTAAATACATAAAATGAGTCCTCAGCAAAAGTTATGATACATTTTTTGTTTATCCAATATCTTAAACTCACCTAATGAGCCCAGCAAAAGTGCAATAAAAAAATTTGGAAATTCCTTCATTTTGAAGTTCAATTGAATTTTTATTTGTTACTTTATATTAAAGCAAAACCAGATTTATCTTTAGCCATGTTGTGTAGCCAACACATTTTAGGTCTGATGTTCTTTAGATTTGCGAAAGGCATGGTAATACTAGTAATGGAAGTGATTATCCACCGATTGGTTCTAACTGTAAGTTTTGATTCCACGCTTGCTTTTAAATAGTGTTAAGAAATTTCAAATAGACTCAAAAAGACATATTGTTATTAGTACTAAATAACTCAATGCTCTCATCTCAAATCCTCTGATATATTCATTATTTTATTTTTCCAGGGTAGAATGTGCTTTGTAGTTACCATCCTCTCCACACAATCTGAGTTTTGAATTTTCCCACCTCAGCCTTAACTTGAGAGAGGGTGTTCCTGGGAAATTAGGGCACTAACCTCTTAACTCCAGGTAAGTTAGACTTGGTTTATTACAGCTAGAATATATGATATTCTGTATTAACGACATTTAAAAAGTAATTTGCTGGACAGTGTCTATATGAAGGTTATTTGACAAGTCTTGAAACTTGTAATGGCCCAAACCTTCAAGGTCCAAGTTGACGAACCCTGTGTCATCCTCCATGTCGTTGGTGACCTCACACTCGTACCGGCCGTAGTCCTGCAGGGTGACGTTTTGGATAATCACTGAGGCGTCTCCTGGTCCGGCCTGCTCCAGAGCCACGCGTCCGCGGTAAGGGCCGAACACCCGCTGCTGCCGGCCCAGAGCCACAAACACGTCCTCAAACTGAAAGGTATCTGTCACTTTGGTCCATTTGACGCGAATGCGGGTGGGATCGACATTCTCAGGCTCATGGCGGTAGCGGCAGGGCAGCGTGATGCTACCGCCTCGATGCGTGACCACTTTACCTGGAGCAGTCTGCACGATCACCGCTCCAGTATCATCCTCTAAGCAAAACAGAGGACGAAAATGTCAGACCAGGCTGGATTATGGTTGTCCTATTTCTAAAATCATTCAGAGGCAGAAATATTTTAAAGTTTTTGTTCTGGCGTTCAAACTTCAGCATGAAGTTATTAAACTGGTTTGCATTAAATGATAAACTCTGCTCTTGTACATAGAGCTAATAAAAGAAAGAAGTAGAGACAGAGGTTCTGGCAGATGTATTTTTACTGATAAGAACAGCAGGAAGCAGAGTGCAAGCTTAGTGTTCACCAAAACAACAAGCCTGCTCTGAGGCTTCAAAAGGTATTGAACAGCACAGTTACAAATATACCTGGGCATTATTTGTGTATTATGCTAGCTAAAAAGATTTCTGTTGTTGACCTAGGGAATAGGGACTGTAAAAAACATACTTTTTATAACCTTGCTAGTTGATTTCTGTGTTATAACCAAATAGATTTTCTTTTCTCTTCTTTGTTTTTCCTTATATGACATGCTTAAACAGATGTATTTTCATTTCATGAAATGCACTCTGAGCATCCTTCAGATTTTATGTACATAAAGTTTATTTTTATTATCATTTTTAAGTTAGAGATGTTTGATTAAAGAAGTTATGGGGTAGATTCAAGGTAATGGAAATTGATTCCACACGGTTTTCTTGATTCAAAAATATACACAAATCAGAACATTAACTGGTAAGATTGTGAACTTGGCTGGAAACATTGATACAACAATTTATCAGTGCAAGCCCTAACTTAGATCCTTTCCTGCAAAAATGTCTGGCATGGTGTTATAAATCTTAGTCCTGATCTTGCCTCCCTTGGCTTCCAGACACGATTTTCTCAGTGTTATTGAGTAATGCTCGGCCCACAATACACAACGTCAAACATCCCAAGCAATATTTAAAATCTGAGAGACCCCACAAATTATATTGTTTACAATGTTTTTCTTTATCACTCTTAGTCGCCTTCCCCATGCTACGAGATCTGACACAATTTCTGATTACGTCACAAACTATGAGTATAGTTTGTGACAAACTATAAACTATAGTTGCTAGGGGCCACAACGAACAAAAAAACACATTTGTAATTTACATACACTTTACAATACTTTACATACTATACATTAGGCACAGAGATTTCAAATGAATTACAAATTAAATAAATCGAATGACAGGCACTGGGTGTATATCCATACCACTTTTGTCACAGTTTAGCGCTTTGCTCAGTAGGTACATAATTAAAAAGGCTTATCAATGTTCTCTCTATTTTTGTTGTGGCCTGTGTAAAAACACACTTGTCATAAAATCTTCCCAGAAGTGGCCAGCCTACCATGACACTTTTTGATCTATTGAGTAAAAAAAGAAACTTATAGAAAGGCACCAGTGTGAAGTTAATATATAATTTCACAACTGGGACATCATACGAACATTTAAACAGGGTGGCATT
>JBBKCR010000036.1:8021601-8038252 GCA_037577295.1 Ladigesia roloffi | reverse complement strand
CACACACACATGCACACACATACACACCCACCCACACACACACACACGTGCATACACACATGCAAACACTCACACTCACACCCACACCCACACACACCTCATACGCGCACATACACACACACACACACACACACACACACACTCTGTGTAGAATATGCCCCTTCTGCACCAGGTCTCTAATAGGCCCTTGAAGGTTTGAGGTGTTCATTGCTGACCTTAACTAGTTTTGTGTTTATTCACATACAGATATATTTATACTAAACGAGAAAAAGAACTTCAGAGAAACCTTACAGTCACTCAGGTTTGCGTAGGCTAGGTTAGCGCAGGCTAAACTTATGTGGAACTAATCAGTGATCAAACTGTGGACAGTTTTTCTCTCAAGCTTTTTCTTACGGTTGGAAATGGGGTGGCCTAGGTCAGACTAGGTCAGCTCTCCAATGCCACAAGACATGGCAATGAAGGTCAGGGGCAGCTTTATCTTTATCTCTTCCTCGTATTGGCATTTTACTGTAGGTTCTCTTACAGATCATTTCATCATATTTTCCCATATATTATAGGATTTAGAATACTTTGTTTGACGCCCTCATAAAGATTTTAAGATGAAAACCTAGGATTGGGGAAACATTGTTTAGACCTATATTTTCAAATAGAGCACTAGAACTCTAAAATGGTACAGTAATGAAAATGTATACAGAAAATGAATTTAAATCAGTTCATTCACGTTGACTCATAATTATTCAACCAGAGATCACGCCAAAGCCTGTGGTGGAACTTCTTTATCTTAAAGCCTCTATTCTTTTAGAACTACTAAGTATGGATATCATCAAACAGATTAGAATATTGATGATTACCTTCCAGAAGCAGAATTACAAATGTCAGGAAATAAAACCACAGATCGTAAGCATAAAGGCAACATTCTTTTTTTTTTATCCACAATGTACAAGAACATTAATTGAAGTACCAAGGGTTGAATCACCCTTACTGATATCCTATTAGTGCTGAATGACTACTCATTCATGTGGATTCCCAACTATGACACAGTTCAAGACGCCACGCTGTCTCCGAGGCTAGCAGTCATAGCAGTCATAGGCTACTTATTGCAACAGTAGACATTGATTAGTGGGTCATAGCATCAGATTCCAGGACTCCTCTCCATAGAATCTAAAAGAGCTCTTTTGAGAACTGATCTGGTTCTCAGTTTGAAAGGTCTTCATCTGAAGTCTGAAACTTGTTTTGTGTAGTTAATTGTGTTTAATCAGTCCTTATTTGCTCGATTCTTAGCCCTTTCACTACTTGTTTTTGCAGTGTAAGTGGGCAGATTAAACTGCAGGATTGAATATCAGAGGGATAATCATTTGAGCGTGTTCTTAAAAAAGTGTGGTCAGAAATAAATCACACTCTCATTGAGTCAGAAGTGTCCCATAGCTTTTGCACAGGTTAATTTGATCCTTGTTTTTCCCAGCATGTTAAATTTAGCAAACAAACTGTAACTGTGTATTAAATGAGCAGAAGTAAATGAAAGATGTTCATTTATTTTCATTTATTAGTTCATTTAGTTTTAATACAGAATATAATTTGTTTAACCGGATTAGGTGTATTGCATTGTTTGTAGTGTTAAATAAAAATCATGCCAATTTTAAATATAAGTTCTTCTTAAGTTGTCTGTCTGTATTGGAATATAAAGGCCACTTCAATTAATCAGAAAAATGACTAGTGCCTGTAACATAACATCATAAATATGTCTTGAAGTCTCATTAAATTATAGCATTGTCAAATCTTCCATCCCTGAGTCGTACCTGTATTGAATGCAATCTGAACTTTGAAATTGATATTGTAATGAATTCCATTGAGTCTCGCACTAAATCTACACCAGACCTTAACCTGAAATTGAACCCTGAACCTACACCTACACCAGACCCAAATAATCTAATGACTCAGTAGTGTGTGAACCAGACAAAATACTAAAACATTTTAAGACATAACATTGTAAATACACAAAGCATTTTTGAAGGGCGGAGTAAAAAAATATAGAATAATATGCAATGTTTATATTTTACACATATCAGATGACCAGTTTGGCAACTGTGATTTTATGGTCACTTCTCTATGGTTAGCCCAAATTAGAGAATTGTATGCTCACCGAATGATGAATAGAACCATCTGCGCTCTCAAATTGGCAATCATTATATATTGGGTGCACAGGGTATGTTGTGATATTGTGATATATATTGTGAAACAAGCCCATTATGCTTCTTCCTAAAGTGGTGTCCTGAAATGCACCTATAAAGCATGTTGCTCTCTGTAGGGTGCATAGCTTTTTGCCTACAGTTTAAAAGACATTTGATGTTGAAAGGGAATTCCTGCTGTTGAAGTGATCTGAGAATAACAGCAGCAACGTGTTCTCCTGCGAGAACATCTGCTGTGATTTTGGAGGTCCTCCATGTGAGTCCCATTAACTCGTTTCTCCGCTTGCCACCCGAGCTGCGTAAAACAAATTGTCTTGATCGCTTCCCCCATTCATAAGTGATGAATGAAAACGTCGTGGCTGAACGCAAAAGGGCAGCGACTGAAATAATGCGCTCAGCAGGGAACCACTAGCCTAAAGAGAATAATCATTAAATAACGATCTGTGAGCATTAAACAGAGGCCCTCGAGCCGCCACAGTGCTCTAGAGAACCTGCATGCTGCGCTGTTTATACTACAAATGCGGTTGAGTTACACCATGTACAGTAAAGAGGGCCTGACTGCCAGTAACTCTAGTCACTTACCAACAAAAGCATCATTTCCTGAAAGCTCCTCCCCTCCTCCCCCTCTCGCCGCCCCTCCCCTCCCCACCACCTTCGGCACTGAGGAACTAAACCACAATCAATATGACTGAATATGCAAGGCAAATACCTGTCACTCCTCCTTTAGTAAAAGAAGGAAAAGTTTACCAGGACGCACAGCAGTAGGAAGGGCAGAACCAGCCCGGTTCCTACCTGTTGTGTGTGTGTGTGTGTGTGTGTGTGTGTGTGTGTGTGTCTGTGTGTAAGTGATCTGAGTGCCTGCGTGTATGTTTGCACGTGAGAGATTTGTGGAGTGGGGCTGTGGAAGTGCAGCGTCGGCCGCCCTCTCTCCCCCTCGTTCCCTCTCTCTATCTTTGTGTCCCGCTCTTTGTTTGTTTTTTTTTCCTTTTGCTCCCTCGCTCCGCTGGAATGCTGCAGCCGTGAAGTTGCCGGCGTCTCGCTCTCAAGTGCATGGATGGATCTGTTGTTTTCGGGAGTTGAACATAGTTCCTGGAGGAGCACTGGACTCATGTCGCTCATGCAGTTCTGGACTAAGTTTTATGCAGACCTGGGACGTCCACTGCCCAAGGTAGATGTCCATTTTTACGGTTGTTTTTCATTTTTTTCTCAACAGTAACTCGGACAAATCTGGTTCTTAGCTCTTACTTTGAAGGCGCTCAGGTTTTATGTGGTGTAAAATGCTCTTGCAAAGACATTTACCCATGTAAACTGTTTGTGATAATAGTAGGTGAATGAACATGCTGTTATTTTTAAGGCACCTTCCCATGTTGTTCAGGGACGTAGCTGGCAACGTGCCGGCCGCTCTAGTTTCTCTCCAGGTATTTTTCTTTTGCTGTTATTTCCTTGACGTGATACAAGCAAATACTTCCTTGTCAACACATCTTCACATTGACCATGCATCTCCCTTTTCTCATGAATTACATTTAAGTGTGTCCAATAATCGAAATGATTATTGAAAGGATTTTCTTTAAAGTCCTGTTCGTTATGATTCATATGCAGCTCTATTGATTCACAACCCTTTGCGTGTGCTAATCATGACAAATTGCGATCCAGTGAAGAGCTGGCTTCCAGTAAGAGGTGGACGCAGGCTCTTCTTGGAGTCTGCGCAGTGTGTCCACTCAGCTTTTTGAATGATTGTATGATTTGAATCTTAAGTCCATGTCTTTTGCATGGCGACAGTTCTCATGCAAAAGGGTTTGTTTAGTCTGCAAGCTCAGACATCACTATTGGACATGGCAAGTCGTGGCATAATGAACTTTTCCTAATTTGAAATTGACCCTCGTCTGGTAAAATTGCACTGATTGAGCGGTGCCATAACGCACAGTAATCAAAGAGGGGCTGGGGCCTACTCAGCATTATAAAAAGGAGTATTTCCTCTCATATGCTGTTCTGTTCTTTGGTAGAAAACGTTTCTGAATATGAGGGATTCTCCGGAAGCAGAAAAACTGAGCAATTGTGGCCTGTCAAATGCTGGGGGAACAGGTCTATTTTAGGCCTGAAACTGAGGCAGGGTGCGTGCCTTACTGGAAGGGAGTGATGTAAGGCTCTGTGAGGAGCACATACTCTTAGACACCTGTGGTCAGGCGGCAAAACAGGCGCCACATGACAAATATTTTATTTATTCTCTTTATTTTTCTTGTTTAATAATATTTAATGTCTACGTTTTCTTAGTCATTGTCTTCTGTCATTCGCTGGCTGTTGTTATATCTCGCTTTTTAAAAACACTCTATATAAAGGCTTGTTCTGACAAGCGTCAGGCGTCATAAAGTCTGCTTTCCTCCATTTTGATGGCTTTTCGGTTTACCCAGCCCTATGACAGCTGACGCTTGTTGAGATGAGCCTTTATTAGGGTCTCTGTAAGTTTATGTCTGTTTTCATGAGGCACATATAATTGTCATATGGCTTTATGAACACTGTCCTTCAGTAAAGTTTTATAGATCGTTGGAGGAACCTGATCAACCAGTTGGAACACCTGACTTACAGCACATCGTCATTTTCCTCCTTTTTCCTTTATTTCCTTCCTTGTAATTTTGTCCTTCATTTAATGCCTGATTTCTGTTCTGTCACTTTAAAGATCTTTCTGCCTGTCACACCTGCGGGTCTAAACAGGACACCCCCAACACTTGAGACTGACTGACACTTAATCCACCAACTCTGAAGATCATTATCATTTTTCTTTGCTTTCTTCCTTTTTTGCTTTACTTGCCTTTTCATGCCCTTTTTTCTCTTCCATTTTTTCTTTCATCCCTTTTCCCTTCTGTCTTTCTTTCATTTGTTCTTTCTTTTTTCTTTCTCCCTCTTTTTATTAATTTCTTTGTTCCTTTTTTCTTTTTCTATCTTTGCTCTTTTCCTTGTTATCTGGCTTTTTCTTTACTCTTCTGTTTCTTTATTTCTTTCCTCTGTTTTCAATCTGTACTTGCTTTCTTTGGCTTTGTCTACTTTTTTTTAGTTTGTCTCCTTTATTCTTCCTCTTTTGTTCCTTTCTCTCTTTCTTTACTTTATATTTTACATTGCTTCCTCTTTTTTGATTTATTGCTCTCTTTTTTTTCGCTTTCTTTACAAATTTAACGTACTTTGCCTTTCATTTCCTTTCTGTTGTTCTGTCTGTGATTTTCTACTTTGCTATTCATTTTTTCTCTGTCATTCTATCACTTGAATGGTCTGTTGCGTCATTACGGCCAGTCTGTTTTTTTTCCCGCCTTTTTTCTTTCGCGTTAGTTTCTTTATTTAATTTTTTTTTTTCATTGTTTCTCTGGTCTTATGGATCTGTTCTCTCGTTCTTTCCCCCGACCTGTCCCTTTAAAGCTAATTTGAGGTCGGCTGAGTGAGTGCTCCTGCCCGAATAAATGCTGTAAGATGTATCAGGAAGCTGTGCGGGTGAAAGCGAGGTAATAAGTCTGTTAGTAACCCCCTGTTTTCCCGTCAGTGTTTGTGCGGAGGGTTCAGTCAGTGTCAGGCGCAGTGGTGTAACCTGACACATTGTTGTAATGGTGAGGCTTTATTTCACAGGAGGAGGATAAGCGTCAGACGTTTCTTTGACGTGGAGGCGCTACATCAGAACCCCCCAGTACAGATGCACAAAAACACACACACACACACACACACTTACACACACGCACCACAACTTTACTCATCTTCCTGCTGACTAGAGGAGCGGATGTGTTCGTGCTTTTGTTCAGGTGTGGCATTTTTTCCTCAGTTTTTAAAATCACTGACAGCTCAGGGAGGGCTTACGGTAACATATACCACCTGGGTGGTCCCTACGCACAGCCCAGCGTCATTTTGTCCCCACCCCATCGCACAAAGCGACACTGCTTCCTCTTGCCCACAGCAGCAGGGCTGAGTCTCGCCGAGAGCTGGAGCCAGGTCATTTTGGCCCTTTCAGCCTTGTGCGAGGTGCCGCCGCCGGTCCTTGGCTGTTGAAGTGTGTGTAATTTGGTGCATGCTGGCCTTTGGAAAGCCTCCCTCTCGGTTTCTTTCCTTCCCTCACTCAGTCCCAAGGCAAACAGAGCCATCCTAGCAGGCATCAGAACAGGGTTACTGCGGGGCACCACATCCAAGACATGAAAGGGCAAAATCATGTGGGTTTTTTGCCCTGTGGGTTTAAAGCTGAGCTGTAGTCAGCAGGGAGAGGGTCATGAAGCTCAAGAGAAACGTGGATCTGATAGACCGCAGTCCAGACAAAAGGATTTTATTCCTTCTGAATATTCCTCATGTTTAACCTTTAGAAGCTGCAGTGATCAACAGTGAGTGGGGCTTTAAAATAGTTATTTCTCCCTCCTAGCTCATTGAGACATGCAGAGAAAAGTGGTCAGCAGCTAAAATTTCGACCAGTACCACATATAAGGGTATTTCATATATCATTATAGTTTATTATTAATTTTTGTCATTTATATGTGAAATTGTGGAACTGCATTTAATCAATTATATGAACATTCATCGAAAAAACATTACTACTCTTTGAGGTAAAAACCTGAAACCACACTGTAATCTGGGATTTTGTTTTTTTTATTTAATTCTGGACAGAAACAAATTTGCATAAGCTTAAAGTTTAATGAGGAAAAGTTTTGCAAAGTAGGATGAAAAAATACTGGATATTTTGCACTTTTCCTTGACTATTCAGATTTGTGAGCGTGACTGTGCATGGTCCTCCAAGTCTTAGTGCACACCAATGATACTTCTTTACAAATGCTAAGAAACTTGTAATTATATAATAGCAATTGATTTATAGTTACAATTATAATCAATTGAAATAATAAAGAATGCAAAACTGAAACAAAGTGCTCTAAGTAAATATTCACCTGTTGGTCAGGGACACATGGTCCTGTTCAGTTTTGAATAAATGCTTAATCCTAAGCAACTAAAACTACTTCCTTCAGTTTTAGGACAATCCAGGTCAGAGCAACATTCACCGCTACAACGTGATAACTACTATCATCAAAATCATAAAGTTTTGTTTACATGGAGCACCACTCATTACCGGAATTGAAGGGCCACTTCAGTTCCAAGGAAAAGGTTCATTGCGAGACCTGATAGCTTGAAAAATCTGTGGGAATTTCTTTTAGTTAAAACATCCTGATATTTTAGCTGTATTACCCACCTCTGTTCTGAACAAACTTAAATCTTTCAAATTACAAGATCATATAAAGATTACATGTCAGTAATCTGAGGTACAGACAGTTGAAAGTAAAGTTTGAAGTGTGTACTCAGGCTAACTGCATTTCTCGCTAGTAGATCAAGTTTACCTTTTTTAAGGCTTAATCACAGCCATCAATTTACTTGTTCCGGTTTTGTGAGATTTTTCTGTTTATTGCCCAAATCCAAAAAGCCAGCCATGGTCTTGCGTTTGGTAAAGCTGGGAGTGTGTTCGTTTCATCTTGTTTTGATTCAACATAAAAACGTAAATGATGTCGATTATGTGCAGGAAAATTTCCTTGTTCTGGAATACTGGGGGATTCCCTGTGTGCTGGCTCAGCGGCACAGTGGCGCAGGAGTGGCTGGCTGTTCCAGGAAACCTCAGCTTGGCTCCATCCCTGCGGTCAGAGAGTGAGAAGAAGCGTCACAAGATCAGGAACTACATAGTTAAAGAGTTGTCTCTGAGCTAGAGCAATATTGTGGCACTCATTTCCTTATCACGAGGCTTTACATGGTTGTTATCATAGCTGCATTCAGTCTGACTGGTCGAGCCACTTCTCCTTGCTCCTGGGACTTTGTTTAAGAGCACTTTGGTAAATAGCTTGTTAAATTCTACATACATTTCACAATAGAATGCCTCCTTCAAGTTTTCCTGTCATGTCTTTGCTCTCATGTCTTTAAAAGTTATGCAAAAGCATAACTTTTGCAGCTAAATACCCAACACGGTGATGGTCTTAACGGGATGGCTTTTCAGATCACCCTGGTCCACCAACCTCTAAAAATCCTCAGAGCCCTAGAAAAAAACTAAACAAAATGTGTCCACAGTTTCTACGTTGTACCGTAAAAAATGCTGAGTGAGTATTTCGGATGTTTGTAGTGCCGGTCAACAAAGGAAAACAGTGCCACAGATTGTATCATCTCCCCGATGGATTGTGAAAAAGGAGCTCTATATATGGGCAAATGTGGTTTTGAGCACAGTGCTGGGAAACTCAGAGTGCTTGTTTAAGCAGTGGCTGACTGGAGAATATGAAGTGGAAGAGGAACATGTGGTAAAAGCACAGAAAGACCACATGCCATATTTGCTAATTTTGCTTCCGACAGAATTATAGCAAAACTTAACCAGTTACGAAAGACTAGCAGTTTACCGTCCAAACCTGTGTTTGTATCTGTGATGATTCAGACCACGTAGAGGCAGTAGACGTAGTCTTCTCTCTTGTCCACAATTCTCTGGCCTGAGATGAAGGAGATCATTTGTGTGTATCAGACCACCAAGGACATGCTGTCACTTGGTATTGTTTGTCATTTGCACATGAGCCCTTGGGCTAGGTATGAAAAATGCCCCCCGTGCTCTCTGGTTAACCAACAACTTCCAAAGGTTTGCTTTATATTCTGTATAGAGAGAACAATTGCATATACTCCTGCACATTTCAGAGGGGATTCTTCGCATTTTCCTTACAGCCGTATTCCCCTTTTAATGACAGGAACTAGTGGTTTGTTTTATTCAGGGAATATTTTGACTTAGATCTGCCAGTGCCTCTTTGCCATTCATTGAAAATAATATTTTAGGCCAAAAACTGCTTAAAACTATCAACAGTATGTCAAAACATTGACTCAAGCATCCAAGAATATGTTCATAATGATTTCAACTTGGTTTTTATCACCACTGTGAGCAATTCTCTCTCAGTACATTTCTCTAGAATGTTGGCTGCATGTTGTGTACCGGAAAAGGTGTAAAGTTATTGCTGAATCATTGGTATCATTGTGCATGTGGGCTTTGGATTTTGGGTTCTCACTGGTGATGAGTAAACAGTCTGGTTTCTCGTAGGTAATCCAGCACAGACCTGTTGTTCCTTATATGTATGTGTTGCCCTGCGATATAAAGACACCTCAAAGGTATATTTGGGTGTTTTATTAGGTCTAAAGTGGTAGACTGATACGGTAGACTGACACTGCAACACATAGTCAGCCATAATATCCTCAGCTTTTTTTAGAAACTTTACTTTAAGCCTGGTCAGCGCAGGAATTTGAAAACAGTGTGTGTCAACAGTATATTTGCAATTTATTGTCTTAACCAGGATTCCTATAGTTCATGCTGTTCCGCTTTGCAACAGGAACATACGTGTTGCTCTAGTTTGTCAGAGCTGGCTTGAATAAGGTTGGCAGGATGGGTGACATTAGATTTTTACTCAGTTCAGAGCAGCTGCCAGGCCTTTTCAGCCTCTCCCTGTAAATGATCCACACTGTTCCCTCATCCAGTTGAGGTGTTCTACCTCCAGGGTTTGTGTATATTTTTCCCTAGAAAAGCCGAGAAGTTTTTCGTGGAATCTGCTTTCTGTGATCTGTGGGGAAGAAATAGTGCATCAAAATGTCCTGATACAGCAGTCTGATTTAGTTGCATTAAATTTGGAATCTTAGATTTGATAATAATTGACAGTACATATAAAATACATTTAAATTCCTGCCACTATGAAAGTCATCAAATTTGTGATTTATTAATGTACAAAATAATTTAATAGAGAATCAGATCAAGTAGTGGTGAGGACATATATACAGTCAAGTATATCTCAAACACACACACACACACACACACACAAACACACAAACACATACACACAGAATATGGCTGATTAGCTAAGAGCTTTGTCCTTGCAGTCATTGTTTCTGCTTCTGGGGTGAAGCTCATATATTTGCTCATTTGTGAGCTTTTGGCTGTTGATGTAATCCTGTTTGTTTAAGGTCAAGTCCACCTCACTTCATCATAAATCATTCAAGTGTTTATTGTTAAGCTCATATTTCTTTTATTTTCATGCCACCAGAGATGAATGAATTTATGTGCATGTGGTCGCGGCAGGAAAGGGCGATTCAGCTTTCAGATTGTAGATCTTTCTGCTAAACCAGACCCTCTCTTGGACCTGCCACTTTTTGAAACGTCTGAGCCTGTATTAAGCACAGCCCTTGATTATGTAGATGACTTGTGATTTGAGGTGGAGTAGAACAAATATGTGGTCTGGCCAGGGGTCCCCAAAGACAAGACAGAGCATCTGTGATTAAAAAAAAACGGTGAGCGGACCATTTTGGCCCATTTATGTGCTGGTAATGTATTTGTTAGGGGTGCCAAAGAATGCGTCATGATAAAATTTTAAGCTGGAAAATAACTGCACTGCTCTGACTTTGGCATGTTAGACTTGATGTTGGTGGATTTTAATAAAATGAAGTATTATAATATTCAAATGATCCTGGGTAACTGTACACTCAGGAATGTGTTTTTAAATTCTTTCTTTCTGCCATATCTACAGTCTTAACCCAAGGGCTTGAATTAAATGTAAATATAAATATCCACAAGCAAAAAACGAAATGTTAATGTAAAACTTTTGTGTAAAATAGGTCACATTTTATGTACTTCCTCGATGTGCTAAATCCAGCAAATAAACAGTACTTGTGGATGAGTGTGCATGTATGTTCTCTGTGACTACACAATCTGCTAAATAATCGAATGTTCCAGATGACAATAAATACCTCATTCAAGAATAGGTTTGAAATAGGGGTATAATCGGAACATCTTTGCAAAGCAAATATTTGTCTTAAGCAAATTTTTATCTGAAAATACAAACAGAACGAGTATTTGAGAAGTTGTGTTGTAATTTTTTCTTTGTGTCATTTTCTTGCTTTACACAGACAGTGGCTCCAGAAATGAAATTCATGTCTGACTTTTCGAAAAAACTCATAAATTCTCTGAACCAGCTTTAAAGGCCTTGTTTAACAATATCTCTCTTTTGTCATTGTCTTCTGTGTAGGACCTCTCCTGTATAGATGATCCTTCCAGCGCCTCACTCTTCTCACCCACCAACGATTCCCTGCCTGATGGTCTGGCATCTGTTCCGACCTTATGGGACATCAGCACACCAGCACAGAACCAGGAGGTGAGGCTCACCTCATGCACGCAGACTCCATCCCACACACGGGCACAGAACAAGGCACCACAGTTTTCTCCAGAATTCAGATAGTTTGTTGCACTCCTACGCTATAATGCTTGCTCTGCATTGCTGGTACTGTAGAAGCTCGAACAATACCCAACAGATGCTCCCGTGAATTCACCTATCCTTTTCCTGCTGCTTTACTTTCAGTTTTTCATTTATTTCTCTTTCCTTTCAGCAAAATATCAACCCGTTTCAGGGTTTAAGGAGTTTAGAGGATATCACTGCTATAATCAACACACCGACTCTGGGAGGCATTCAGGTACTTCTTTACTGTCAAACTTTTACGAGAGCTGTAGTGATGATATTAACAATTTGACTAATTCATTCCTTCTGGCTTTGTATTGTTAGATTTGTTTGAATTAGACTATCTAACTATTTGCCTACTGAAATTAAAATTAGATTATAAATATAATGAGATTCATTACATTAAAAACACAGGAAATGTTGTACTTCTGTTTATAGAAATTATAAGATGGTTCGGATTTGAATTCTATAAATTATTGACTCTGGCTAATCAGATGACTGGTCATGTTTATGTGTTTCTTTGATCCGTTGTACTTTCGCTTTCTTTTTTAGTTTAAGTACAGGATTTGTGGGTGATCTTTGCTCTATATTGTGGTAAGCAATTCTGATTGAAGCCTCTGTCTTCTTGCATGCAAAGCAGAGACTCAGAGTGCCAGTGGAGGAGGAAGAGGTGGAGGAAGAGGAGACAGAAGAGCTGGGCCACGTTGACACATACGCTGACTACAAACCCTCTAAATGTAGGCTCAGCCTGCAAATTTCCCTCTGTGACCTTCACATTGAGCTTTTCCCCTCTGCTGTATGCGCCAAAAAGATAATACTTTCTTTCCTTCTTTCTGTCCATCCCTGTCTTTTTATCCATCCTCCAGCCACTATAGGAAATTCACACCCTGACCGGGTGGTGGAGACGAACACTCTGTCCAGCGTCCCCCCTCCTGACATCACCTACACTCTCTCCATCCCTGAGCCCATCATCAACAGGGGCCTTCTATCTGCTCTGCAACTGGAGGCCATCATCTACGCCTGCCAAGTATGTACTGTCTTTTTTCAGTCATGCACTAATCTGATATAAAAGGTCTGTATCTGAACCGTTCACATATGGGCTTTTTCTTATATAATATGTACTTCAGTTATGGCCTGAGTAGCCATATTATGTAAAAAAGAAAAAAACTCAACAGTCATAACTCGCTCGTTATCGACACTCAATATTAATGACCTGGATTGTAATGGATAAATAAAATAGGATTGGTACCTCCGTGGCCTTCATTAAACTATGTGAAATAAATTCAATATGCAGAAATCTCAGTAACACTTTACCACATTTTTTCCTATTACTTTGCAACATAGCAACACGAGGTGATCCTGCAGAACAATCAGAGGGCAGGTTTCCTCATAGGAGATGGAGCCGGAGTGGGCAAGGGACGCACGGTGGCTGGCATCATTCTGGAAAGTTACATAAAGGGAAGGAAGAAATCATTGTGGTATGTGGTTAAACAACATATTCACAAAAATACAGTGATTCTGAAGACTATCCCATGCAATTTGATGCTTTTCCGCTCTGGAAGACCATCAGCTCTGAATCAGATTCACTGATGTACTTTCACACTGGAAACAAAGCTGTATTGTAGTGTATTTCTAAGACCATACAGGTTCAGCTCCTTGTCAATGAGATTTAAATGTAAGATTTTACAGCGATGTTCTTCACAGCAGATTGGTTGAATTTCGCCAGGACAGATCTGGCGTTTTCCGACTGTAGATGTAGTTTTTGTTAGTTAATTTCTTCATGTACAGTTACATTGAAATTCCTACCTGAAAGATATATTTGAATGCAATTGTTTTGTGTTTCTATTGACTAGACCATCCTGTAATGTGATTGAGCTTTTCCACTTTTCTCAGATTTATCTCTGGGTGCATCTCTTCATTTAGTCTCTGCCTCTTTCAGGTTTAGTGTCTCCAATGACCTCAAATATGATGCAGAACGAGACCTTCAGGACATCGGAGCTCCCAATATTCAAGTGCATGCCTTGAACAAAGTGAGTGTGGAGAATCTGTTGTTTATATTTCAGGTGTTCCACATGAGGTGACAATGAATGAGATTGCATTCTAGTCCTTAATGGTAATACTCAGTGTGAATCTCCATAACTTTGTCCTGCCAGATAAAGTATGGTGACACAGCTACCTCAGAAGGGGTCCTATTTGCAACCTACTCAGCTTTAATTGGAGAGAGCCAGGCTGGAGGCCAGCTCCGCACCAGGCTCAACCAGATCCTGGACTGGTGTGGGCCTGAATTCGATGGAGTGGTATCCTTTACTATTTGAGTGATAATAGCTTGGTCAGTTTGTATTCAAAGTCTGTACTCATGCTTTGGTTTGGTTTTTATTACACCTGACATGAAGTTGTCCTTAACAGTAACGTGTCTACAGATCATATTTGATGAATGCCACAAAGCCAAGAACGCTACATCCACCAAAATGGGGAAGGCTGTTTTGGACCTGCAGAAAAAGCTGCCTCTGGCCAGGGTGGTGTATGCCAGTGCCACAGGTGAGTTTTCTGACCACAGAGATCTACTCACTATTATTCCGCTGGTGATGCGGAAAAGTGAAGGTTCCCTTTTGCCTCAGGTGCTTCCGAGCCAAAGAACATGATCTACATGAGCCGCCTGGGCATCTGGGGAGAAGGTACACCCTTTAGGACGTTCGATGACTTCCTCCACGCTATTGAAAAAAGGTTTGTTGAATTTGTGTAGTGTGTTTGTGAAAGTGTGTTTTCTGTACTGCTTTCTATATCAAAGCCATAACCTGACTGGCAATTCGGTTTTGATAGAGGTGTGGGTGCCATGGAGATTGTTGCCATGGACATGAAGGTCAGTGGGATGTACATTGCACGGCAGCTGAGCTTCTCAGGAGTCTCCTTCCGCATCGAAGAAATCAGCTTGGATGATGACTTCAAACTCGTCTACAACAAAGCTGCCAAACTGGTGCGCATCACATGAAGCCCTCTGAAACTGTTACTTCCTTTTCTGTTTACAACAATTCCACTTACAAACCATCAAATAATTTTACTGACCACAAGTACATTGGCTCACATTGGTCCTGTTCAGACTAGATCGGTTTAGCTGGGGAGACATCTGTAATAATCTAGATCCCATAAACTTTCCACAGAGAGAGCAAGTTTCTGTTGGGTTGTTTTTTCGGAAAAACTTCCAATTTGAAACGAATTTTTCCCGAATGTTTGTTCATATGATCTTCCAAATAATTCAGTGTTTTTTAAGTAGTACGTTTTAAGGTGATTGAATAACAAAATTACATTTAAAGGGGCTAAATTGTATTATTTAGTATTTTGGTAGGGATTTTGATCTGTTACCATGACAATGTATTTCTGAGTATATGAGCAATGCTGTTAAAGTGACCCACTTTCTGATCCCTCAGTGGGCCGAGGCCTTGGCAGTATTCACTCAGGCTGCTGATTTACTGGGTATGGTGTCCAGAAAGTCTCTATGGGGTCAGTTCTGGTCTTCCCACCAGCGCTTTTTTAAATACCTCTGCATCGCTGCCAAGGTGCGCCGGTTGGTGGAGCTGGCCAAGAAGGAGCTGGAGGCTGGCAAGGTGGGCATCATCAGACACCATCAGACACCAGAGGAGAAGTAATGTCAGAAGTGGATTTAATCATGCTTTTTCTTTTTATTTTCTCCAGTGCATCGTGATCGGGTTACAGTCTACCGGCGAAGCTCGAACTCGTGAAGTTCTTGACGAGAATGACGGGCACTTGGACAAATTTGTCTCTGCTGCAGAGTAAGTGTGGCACGATTTTGGCCCAATGTAGAGGTCTGTAATGGGGCGGGACTCCCACGGGACACCCAGGACGCAAAAGCATGTGGCGCGGGTTTCTTCTGGGAGTGGGCAGGAATAGAGAGATGTGTTTGATGGGAGCAGGACAAAGACATTGTTCTCTGGACTCCCACTATATATACATTTGCCTTGAATACATTTTACAGTTTGTTTTTATGTGGGGATGAACATATGTGATAGGAAACCAAACCTACAGATGTTTGCATTGTACGAGAATCTCTGGGATGCTGGCAATGTGCTCAGTGAGCACTTACTGCGGTTGAAATGAACCCAGAAACATGCCACAAATTTCAATGTTTCCCCATATTTCTCTCATTTTGACTGTGAAATGATTCTATTGAAACAGTTTAAATATTTTTTTAATTCAGGTCTATAGCCTAGTTCGAAATGTTGTTGGTTGTATTATTTTGTGCAAGACTGGTCAGCCAAATCTACCCTTATATAAAAAATATCTTTAATTTGCAGCCGGACTTGTGTCAACATAATATAGCCTACATTTAATACATTCCTGTCATGTCAGTTAGGCAACAAATAGATTTACTTAATTTTAAGAAAGATATTATACCATTTAATAATCAGTCCCGCACAGACCTCTAGCCCACTGTTCCTGTAAATGAATGAAACCACTTTAAGATATAAATCTACAGTGTGACTGTATGACTGACGCTTTCCACCCCTGAGTGATTGAAATTTTATATCTGATATCTTTTAAGTCAGCACAGTTCCATTCACCACACTGCGAGTTTAATGCAGTAAGATGGCGCGATAAAACTGCTTGGCTTTCCTTTGCCCCATCTTACTGTCATTGCCGTCACTGCCAAAATATCACTACCAAAAGCCTGAATGAAGTTCCATCCTTTTATGTTGCTTACGCCTCTACACAGATCATTTAAATATAGAGGTCTACAGGTGGGTGTTATAGTAAACATATTCACTTGTTTGTCCTGCCTTCTCAGGGGTGTGTTCCAGTCCCTTGTCCAGAAACACTTTCCTTCTGAGAAAGAGCGTCGGGAGAAAGGAGCAGGAAACAAGAGGAAAAGTAGGTCTTCTCATGCCTCTTGGCATGAAACATATAAATGTAGTCCTTTGTAGTGCACACTTTAAAAAGAAAAAGGTTAAGGGAAGGTTTGACATGAATTGTCTCATTCTAGAGAAACTTATGGAAAGGTTTACAGTGGTGGTGATAGGAACCAAACATCAAAATTGTTTAATGCTCCATCACAGAAAGGTATTATGTGAATTGGTAAATAATATCAGAACCTTGCTTTTTTTATTCCAGTTTTTCCAAATGAAAACACGTTGTGAAGGATTTACCACTGTTTTATCATATTTTACCATTTGTCGTTACTAACAAAACATATTATCATTATTACAAACAAAAGCT
>JBBKCR010000036.1:7992023-8012257 GCA_037577295.1 Ladigesia roloffi | reverse complement strand
CTGTTACACTCTTTATAAGACTTTGACTTGACCATTCTTGTACTGTTACACCAAACCGTCAGCTCTGACAAATATTAAATTTACATTTATTTACATGCTCCTTACCAACAGGATTAACTTGGGGTTAAGGGTCTTGCTCAGGGACCCAGTGGTGATGCTGGAGGTAGGATTCGAACCTATGTCCCATGGTCCCGAGGCAAGTATCCTACCTTTTGAGCTACCTCCACCCCTTGACATAAATATCATGTTATATATTACAGTATCTAATTACTGGAACCCCTCCTTCTTGGTTGGGAGGGTCATGGTACCTTGATATAATCTTCAGGGCTGCACAATGTATCATCTAATTGTTATCATAAAATCACTGATATTGTAGAATTCAACACGCAAATGAACAATAACTGATTTAAAATGGTATTTTTAATATGTGCACTGTGTGGATGGGGGAGTAAACATTAATATTAAAGGATTTTAAAGCTTTTTAATTCTAGAAAAGTGATAATATAGGCCCTTGAGCCTGTGAACAATCACAGTCCCAATCAGCCCATATTAAGTTCATTTTTGCTGCAAACATGAAATCACCAATCAGTATGGGTGTTTTTTCTTTTATTTATTCTGTGTTGCAGCTTTACGATGTAATAAAAATTAATAGGAATCTGTACTTGAATGAAGTTGCCAAACCTGAACCAGGATACTGAATGCCAAATAAATTATTTCTTATATTTATTGGAATCATGTTCTTTAAATATATTTTCCATGTAAGATTTTAAGTGCAATCGTGGCCCCATAAAGTGGTAGTAATACTATGTATAGTCTGACTTTGAAATTACTAGAAATGTGTTTTGTGTGTTATTTATCCCTCATGTTGTGTGCTGTGGGTAAAAAAGTGGGCCAAAAGGCTCAGTGTCCTGTTTGGCTGGAAATAAATTGGAATTGGGCCATAAAAATGTGTAGTGGATTCTTCTTGTGTGCCTGTCTTAGGGATATGAGTCAGATGTTTTTAGTTATAAAATTAAAAACATAACTAAATAAATATCTTGACATTAAGCTGTTATTTTTTTATTTATCTGGATACTGTATTACCTTAGTTCAGCCTTTCCAAATTTGTCTTTAATTTCATTAAAATGATTTGATCATTTGGTGATGTTTCACTACATGGTGTACATTTATAACTTTATATCCATATGTCAAGTACAGAATCTTGAATATCATGATGGAAAAGGTAAGTTTGTTGGGGACAGTTTGCTGTGTTGTAATTCTGGTGACTAATAAGTGAGTGTGTCCCAGTTTCACTGCTCTGAGTTCAGCTTGGTCAAAGTGTAGGTTTCGAAATGTGCCGGTATGATGGCAATGTAAACCATGAGGAGAATGTCCACAGGCTGTATTGTTGTGTGTGCGCGCGCGTGTGTGGGGCTTCTGGTGTTGATGTGTGTCTTTGGTCGAAGGAGGTGTCTGGTTGCAGTGGAGCTGAGTTCAGGCTCCGCCCCCTTTACCTGCCTGGCAGGAATGCTGTGAGCAGGTGGGAGCACGCTCAGGTGAACTCGCTCTTCCTCTGAGAAGGGAGTGGAGCCTGGACAAAAAACGACAAGGTCTTCAACCAGCAGCTCTTTCTTCAGTATTACCACTCATGGAGCTCTTTCAGGCCTCGTCTGTTGTGTGTTGACTTCTCAACTGGTTCTAAAAATTATTATTTTTGCCTCTCCAGAAAGCAGACATGGAGGAAATGACGATATGGGAGCAGCACACCGTGACACTGAACAAAGTAAGTTTACTGTTGTCCAGACTATTTCAGTTGGTTTTGTGTTTCGATCGCTGAGTGTGTCCTAACAGGCTGGGAAAGAGAGTGGAAGGTTCTCTGGTGGCTCTTATGAAAGCAGTAGAGTATTTGTTTAAGCTCTGCTTGGCTCAACTCAGAAACGAGCGACATTTTTCACCTGTCACAGGACACACCCTGTGTTTAGGTACCTTAACGTCTGGGATCGTGTTTCTGATAGAATGTGTGGATTTTCTCTCTCACTCTCTTTGTTTCTCTGTCTCTCGCTCTCTCTCTTTATTTTTGCTTGTACTCCTACTTCTCCATTATCTCTTTCAGTTTTCTTTGTTTCTGGATACTTTTTCCCATTTTATCTAATGTCCTAATCTCTGTTTTACATATTTCTCTCTCTCTTTCTTTCATTATTCTCCCTGATCTCACTATATATCCTTTCTTTCTTTCTTTGTACATTGTTTGTGTATATATGTATATAAACATATCCACTCTTTTTGGTCCTCTTTTTGTCTTCACTCTTTACATTTTTTTCACACTCTTTATTTTTTATCTTTCTATTAGGATACCAAGTATGGCTTTGGCTTTGCTATCTCAGGTGGCAGGGACAAGCCAAACCCAAATAATGGGGACACAGCAGTGATCGTGTCTGATGTGGTGCCTGGTGGTCCGGCGATAGGCCGGCTGCAGTAAGTTCCAACTTAGCATCACCCCCCCACCCCACCCCCGGATCCCTCTCGGATCCTGTCCAACCTGTTGCCTTTGTGTACATAACCTGATAACCCACACACCTTCGTTCATAATTTTTGACAGGCCATTTCCTCCTCTTTCCATGTGTGCAGGACACGGGACCAAATAGTGATGGTGAATGGAGTGTCCATGGAGCAGTCCACCTCACTCTACACCATTCAGCACCTCAAGAGCTGCGGCAAAACCGCCAACATTGTGAGTACAACCTCCTGCAAGTGCAGCAAACGGCACCTGTGGGTATATTGTAGGTGTGGATAAGACAGATCATTTTGTCATCTTTGTGTTTATTTTATTTACTGGGGAACCAGGTGGGATCTGTCATTTTTAGTTCACTTTTAATCATTGAAATCTTTATATATCTTGTATTGACAGTCTGTAGGTACTGCTATTTATTTCCAGATCAGTAATAGAGCACCACAAATTCCTTGTAAATGTACACTACGATTGTTTTTTCCCTAATGTAGCATCTTATTTGGCTCCCATTGTGTTTTACAGACTATAAAGAGACCACGGTCGATTCAGATTCCTGCCAGCACCAGGCCCACACGTGCGTCCTCACAGTCTAACCTGCTGGACAATGACCGATATGAAAGAAGGCCTCGGCGAGGGTCAGACTCAGGGTACAATCGCCGCACCCACAGTGCCTCTCCAGAACGAAACGGACATGACCTGCCACTGATGTCTGGCTTTAAGAGACTTCCCAATCAGGAAGCTCCAGATAAACCCATCAGGACCACTCTGATCAAGAAGAAACCCACAGATGGTGAGGGGACTGAAGAAGAAAATTGCTGAATGCATGCCTGCATAGTTTACATTTGTTAACATTCATGTCTAATCCTGTGCTGAATTTAGTTGATTCTAATCATTTTCATGTGGACATGTTTGAATCAAGTATATTTTGAGTAGAATGGGTTTTTTTCTGCATAATCAATCACACTTAATGCAGTCAGTCAGTCTTTTAATTTAAATATATGTAGGGTGTGTAAATGTTTCACATTGGGGACAGCCCTACTTAGTGCTTCTATATGGTAAAGTGATTTAATTCTAGCTGGTTTAGTTCAGGCTCTCTTATCAAATTTCATCGGGAAGTTTCCATTTGAGGCTGCTTGTATGAAAAAGGCATGAGCAAGCAGCCCATCAGGACAAAGGTTGTTACGTATGTCAGTCATAAACAGTAACAAAAACATTTTAACTATACGATATAAAGCCTGCTTGAAACTTACCATGTAAAAATACAGTTAAATGTGGAATATGGATCCTCTAATTCATCAGATTACAAGAAAATACTCTTTATATAATAAGTAAGAAAGCAAGTTTAATAAACATTCTCAAATATGTATGGATAGTTTATGTATTTTATTTATATATATATAGAAATATATATGTGTATATATATGTAAATATTATGTGTGTGTTTAAATGGTGAGGGTGACAAGTACCATTTTAGGAAAAACATCATGAATATTTAAAGTTTCCATATATTCAGGGCTTTATTCCAGTCTTATTTAATAAGTATGATGTCCAAATTCCTCCCTCTTTAGAGTATGGGATGAAGTTGGGGAGTCAGATTTTTATTAAACACATGACTGCTACTGGTCTGGCTGCTAAAGAAGGCACGCTGCAGGAGGGCGACCTCGTCCTGAAGGTGAGAAGGATCTCAAAGATACGGTTCCCTTGAAGACACACCCAGCCTTGATATTGATCTAAAACTGACAGCCTCTCGACTGATCTTCCTCAGATTAACGGAATGACTACAGAGAATCTCTCCCTGCTGGAGACCAAACACCTGGTGGAAAAGTCCAGAGGTAAACTGACCATGCTGGTTTTGAGAGACAGCAGGAAGTTCCTGGTCAGCATCCCCGAGGTGGCAGACAGCCCTGAGAACAGCGCTGACGAGAGACGCATGGACAGCAGTTCTGAGCTGGAGGGTGAGAGCCTACAGGAGCCGACTGTGGAACATACACTACTGTGTTTCTGAACACACTCAAGATTTTTTACATTCGCATGATATTTTATTTAAAAAAATTTAAATGTGTGTTGTTTCCCAACAAATCCATTTACACGATATTAAGCTTTTTAGCCAGAAAATGTGAGGGATTTTTTATTTATCAGTTTGGACCCACATAAAGCTACCTACTATAGCCTTAATGTGGATCACAAGACAAACCTTAAATATTTAACAAGCTATCAAGTCACAATCAATGAGATGAAACAGTTAACTAGAGCATTTAGAATTAAATAACAGTCTATAATTTGTCTCTGCATCACCACACAACCAGTTTCAGATACTTTCTTTTATAAAAGAGGTTTTATTTGACATATTTTCACAGTCATTCACTTAACAATTTTTTTACTTTTCTGTGACTTATAAGAATACAAAATTGCAGTTTATGAAATAAATATGTAAGTGGAAAAATGTGTAGTGTGAAAACAAATCATTTGACTGGGAGTCGTTTATCATTAGTTTTAAGAATATTCAGTGCTGTATGTATTCAATTTTTGGCTGTTGTAAAAAATTTTATTTTTAGATATAAAAAATAAAACTGAATCCAATCATGAGAAAAAGATACACTGAATCTTTTTCTGATGTCAGCAATGAGGACCCCTGATTTAAACTGTCGACTGCCAAGTATCGTCAAAATATAAATAACATGTTGATTTCATGTTCATTCATCCCCCATCAGAAATTTCTGATCTGGATTCAGACGAACGAGCAACCAGAGCATCTCGACCGGCGACACGAGAGCGGCGCACACGCAGGTAAACAAAGCACACATCTGTTTGTCTTATCCTGTTAACTCTGGAAAGGATTTCCCACTGAGCTGGAGCACTTTCTGTGTTTCAGAAACAGATCTGATGCTCCTGTCACCAAACCCCGCGAGTCGCCTCCTCTGCGCTCAACTCTGACACGGCCAGTCGCCCAGTCTAAACCCACACTCAGAGGTCAGTCACCACACCGCCAGTTACAGTATATATTATATAGACCAGGCCAAAACCTTGTGGCTCTAGTTTACTTGTGTCATTTGAAGCCACAATTTATTTTGTGTTAAGCCAGAATGTGATAAATGGACCAATGGCCTAAGTTACTGAAACGTTTAGTAAAATTCACTCTCATTAAAAATCTTTTTTCATTTCTAAAAGTAATGATACTAATGACAAGTAAACAAACAGCACATTAAAGTCCCACCAGACTTAAAGAGTGGAAAGAACTAATGAGAAATGCTTGCTTTGGTTCTCATGCAGTTTCATCTGAGTCAGAATCTGACCACAGCTCTCCTCCCCCGGCTGAACACGACAGCCTTGATAACAGAGACCGGTACAGGTAAAGTTTTGTTGTCTCAAAAAGTTTCCATGTTGCTTAATTAAGTTAAGTTATAAACCTTTTTATGTTTATGTACAGTACTATTTAACGGTTTGAGAACCCTGGTCAAATCAATTGTGGTGCTGATTTTGAAAATATACACACATCTGAACTTAAATATGGCATAATTCCGAAAACTCTTGTGCACAATTTAATTATGTTTATATAGTAAGATTAATATAGTAAAACACTTGCTATATTTGTGCAATTTTATTTTTGCAGTGTGTTAACGTATACCTGTGCATTAAAATGTGCAGAAGTAAGTTCTGTAGCTAAAGTACTTAGATACACTTCAAAAATGTGATTTGACCAGGAAGCTGAAGTCTTATCAAAATACTGATCACATGTATATAAAGCAGAAGTGGGTTTGCTTGTTGAGCT
Organism: Ladigesia roloffi; assembly: GCA_037577295.1. NCBI lineage: Eukaryota > Metazoa > Chordata > Actinopteri > Characiformes > Alestidae > Ladigesia > Ladigesia roloffi. The sequence goes on along the minus strand of JBBKCR010000036.1, from coordinate 8,006,000 downwards.
TTGTGCTGAGGGTAATTGTGAGGTTGTCTGTGCAGAGTGCTCACAGGAGTCTCCATGCTTCCGAATCCTCGGGCTTCCCCTGTCCCTCAGAACTGGAACGCTCCGGCTGCTCGGCCTCGCAGAGGTCAGCATTTTATTTATTAATATATTTACATTATTAGTGTATCCGTACTTTTGAACAGAGTTTAGAAAATGGTGTTTTTTCTGTTTCAGCGGTTTCAGAGTCGGATTCAGACCGAAGTGCCTCACCACCACCCAGACGAGAGAGTCCAAAATCTGATCCCTACTCTAGATACAAGTATGATCATTGCACACTGCAGGAATAGTAAACCAACAGTGCAAAAATGCATAATCCTGTAGCTGACTATTAAACTACATCAGTATTCTGACTATATTGTTTTAATGAAATTCATGATATTTATTATAATTTTTGTTCCTGACTTTTGCATTTTGGGTGTATTTAAAAAAATAAAAGAATAACTTCAAAGTATGTTCAGTTGAATTGAATTGAGTTCAGTGCAGATAAATGCAGGAAGCATTACTCTACATCAGGGATGTCAAAATCCAGTCCTGGAGGGCCGTGGTCCTTCATGATTTCCCTGCTCAGAATCACCTGGTCCACATAGCCAATTATCAGTTGTAGTGGAAGTGATTGAGGAGGCAAACCATCAAACTGTACTGGACACTGGACCTCCAGGACCAGATTTTGACACCCCTACTCTACATAATCACAAACTGCACAGATATACGGTATTCCTCTCTTCTCCTAGGGTGCTCCCTGACCTTCCTCCACCTGGTTTGAAGTCATCTACCCTGAGCCGCTCCCAGGAACTCCTCAACCGCAGCGCATCCCCGTACAGACCCCCACCCCGAGGTGAGGCCCAGGCCCTTTAGCTGTTTGGTTATTGTCTTCTTTGTCTCAGGTTTGCAAAACTGGATTTATAGAGCGGGCTGTTTTTTCACAGACGAGTCTGAGTCAGATTCAGACAGGAGCTCCGGACCCCCACAGAGACAGGGCACCCCCGCCAGCCAAGACTCACGCAACAGATACAGGTACAGATGAGTCCTCGCTGCCTGTCCTAATCCCAACCAGCAGGAATCATCCGAACAGGACCACTTTCCCTCTGAGGCATTCCAGAGCTATTTTTTATATTGTTTATCTTTGAGTTTTGGTTTGGTAACGTATTCTTTTTTTGTTTTTGTTTTTTTTGTGTTTCTTAAGGTCTCTTTTTAGTTTTTATTGTACGAAAGGTTATATTTTGTTTTTGTTGCTCATTAAATTGTTACCCTTTATGTTTTGGTGTTCATTTTTTTTAAGAAGCTTTATGCTGCAATGTGAAATTTGTGATTTTCCTCAAATAAAAGCACCAAATCACAATCGAGTACGCTCCTGGAGTATTTGCTTTGAATGATCTGATGAACAGAACTAAACTGCATCAAGGACTTAGTGAGCATGAAGTCTTCATACATATGGCTCATATGGACTAAATAATTCAGCAATTATTAAAGCTGAATTTTGATTGGATATTTGATTTTTGTGTTGGACAATTTATTGCATTAACAGCCCTCTTTCATTTCATTTATGATATAATGAGTATGCCGTCCCCAAAACCACATTGCCTCAATTTATTTATGGTCTGACTAGTCTGCAATTTTTGGCAACCATGAAAATTTGACTTGGATGGTCAGAATCTTAACTTGTGGTCAGAGAGGATAGCCTAAAATGAAGATTATATTTAAATATATTCTGGTAAATATATTATGGTAACCTTCCATTAAGTCCAGATAAAGTACTAACATGAAAGAAATATTAATTAGCAGGTAAGGAACTAAGGAAAGTCAGCTACAGCATAAAAGGCTTGCAAAGTGCCCTTCATTCCCTCTGTGGCTGGGTTAAAGATACAGATTAATTACTTACTATTGTCCTTATTGGCAGCTGTGCTATCAGAGTGGCACTGTACTGATAATTCAAAAACTACATATTGCTGCATTCAGGTTTTTTTCCAATGTTTTTAATTAGTTTTAAGCATTTTCCTCTGTCCACAAGATGCATAACTGAACGCTTGCCTTCGCTCCTCTTACTCTTTTACCTTTCCTCCTCTTCACCAGGGCCACTCCTGAGGTAGTTGCCGCACCTGTGGTGGAGCCTCCAAAATGGTCCAAACCCTCCACACCCATCAAGCGAGGTAAGCCTGATGCAGCTGAAGCAGGTGAATTGTTTTACCTGGATTTTAACATGAATGAGTTGTTGCTGATCGGTGTTTCCACAGGTCCCTCAGAATCCGAGTCAGACGGAAGCTACCCTTCTGTTCTCAGACCAGACCAATCGGCTGAATATGAGTAAGGTTTATTTTTGTGCATTAACAGCTGATTGCACAAATTTTCCCAGCCCCATAAAATGTTCAAATAATTTTATGTTATTTTTTGTCTATAAACATTTGTCCAAAAAGTGCTTAAATGCCTGCTTATTGCAGTGCTGTTTCCAAATTTAAAAGGATTATCCCCTCTGTTGTCCTCTGTAAAAGCCCCTACTCCACTGGGAGGGGTTTAAACTAAATTATCATGAATATTGCTGTAAGTTTTTTTTCATATTTAGCCACAAGACCATTAGTGGGTTAGTACTGATTTTGGATTATTCGTTGGATCACAAAGGCCATGTAAACACATCCCAGATATACTGACTGGCACTACAGAGACTCGCTTTCTACAGAGACTCCACATGCCCCAGTCTTTACAATCCTCTAGCTAATGTTTGGCATTGGACATGGTGACCTTGCAGCCTGCAGCCAATGACAGCCTTTGCTTTTTTATGGAAGATATTTAAGCTGCATACGCAAAACTTGACAAATATGTCTGCAATGTTGCCGCCTTTAAGCAGTAAAAGTAATGAAAGGGGTGTCTAAAAATACAGTGGATCTATAGCATTTCTATCTGCATTAAGAATAAAATTGAATGAATGATTTCTAGTTTTATGTTAGTAAATGTATTGTATTTTTAAGTACACATTGACTAAATACTCTACCATGCTAAAAGGTATTGTATAATACTTTAATATAACTATAACTTCTTAACAAAATGTATATTATATTGTCCAGTCCTATGTTACTGAATACTACTTAAAACTAAGACTGTATTATCAATGGAATTACAATGGAAAATATCATGTTTGTGTGTACTCCAGAACTGTTGCTGTGACAAAAGTGATGTCAGTCAAAAGCAGACCAGAGTTTCAACACAGAGCGCCCTCTCCTGTCCGACCCCCATCTGGAGGTCTAAGCACTTTTATTACATATAATATATCATACCCATATAGCTATGCTGATATGTGCACCGTCAAACCACTAATTGTGTTATTAGTACTTCATTTTGCAGTATAATATTTAGCTATAGTATCTACCCCAGCATTTATGGATAAATCATTGTGTATTTTGTGCAGAGCATATAAAGAGTATTTCTGCAGAGTTTTTATTTGACTTTAACACACTTTATTCATCCTGCAGACTCCTCAGGGTCTGACAGAGCTCCCTCTCTTCCTGGGAGGTCCGGCAGCACAGATCATGATAGTCATCACAGGTACTTTCCACGCACAACCCACACACACCATAAATACCTTGCTCACATCTAACCCCTCCTTTGAAAGGAATTTCACAGATGGTAGTAGACTTAAACCATTTGTACATTAACTTAATTTAAGCTGATTTTGTCATGGAAGTCCTAAATTTATTACAAGTACAGTTAAGTCACATCTCAAATTCATACAATGTGCACTCAAAATAAAATGCAACTGCGGTTAATATCAACATTGTTTCAGTTTTGCAAGTGACACAAACTCCATGGAGGACGAAGAGTCCGTTTCTCTTTGTCTCCCTATTGTTTTTTTCCATTTAACACACAATCAGTTGTTTCCTGTAGCGCCTATTTTACACTCCATTGCTTTGTAATGCTTATACTGGGAGCCAAGGTGTAATTAAATATCTTTACATTTTTTCTCCAGCTTTCCACAAGCAAATGCCACTCTTCGCTCAAATGTATCCAAATCCAGTCATGCCAGGATGAATGGTGAGCAATATCATATAGGCCCACACATGAAATGTACTATTAGGTTGCATATGAGTGTTATTGTAAAGGCCGAAGAATGTGCACATGTACAGAATTGCCTTATAAGTAACTCATTAAGAATTAAAAGGGCACCACCTGATTGTCATTTTGCCAGGTTTTTTATTTACCTTTCAGACAAGTTAGGTTCGTGAAAGGAAACGTACAGCATGTTCCCACAGCATGGTAGGTTATGCAATATCATGTTGTTGTTTATATTCTAGGCAAACCTGTAGAAGAACCTCTTTACTCGCTCCCACCAGATGCAGTGCCTTCAACTCACACAGGGTGAGATGCATCAGATTTTATAACAGTTCTGTTTCTAAAATCATTCATTCTGCTCATTCAAAATTGCTGTAAAATATTCAGATTTATCAGATTGGCTGAACCTGGGTTTTCTTTTGGAACGTGCTTGATATATGGACATTTGTAAATATAATATGAACATTTTTGTTAATGTTGAATGAATTTGAAGATTTATCTTTGGTTGGTGATTCAGTTTTTCTCCTACTGCCTCCCCACTACTCCAGGTATAGCTCAGACCAGAACAGGGTGGGCTTCGTTAAAGAGGGGAGTGTGGGCTTGCGCCTGATAGGTGGAAATGATGTGGGGATTTTTGTGGGCGGAGTCCAGCCCAACAGCCCCGCCCACAAGCAAGGCATGAAAGAGGGGGATCAAATTCTACAGGTCAGAATTCTGAGTGTTTTTCACGGGTCGGTGTTTTAGGAAATTGAACATCTTGATAACCATCCTGTCTGCTAACATGCTGTGTTGTACTCTCTCATAGGTTAATGGGGTAGACTTTAGTCACTTCACCAGAGAGGAGGCTGCCATGTTCCTCATGAATGTTCGCAGTGGGGAACACGTAAACCTTGTCACTCAGAATAAAATGGACCGTGAGTACATCATGTACAGCAACATGTGGAGGAAGAATTTAAATTAGACTAAATTGGTTTTGAATTTACCACACTTGGAAAGTGACATCTAACCATATTTTCCAACTGCAATTGGGATCAAATTTTCATAATTAATAGAACAATCAAAAATGATCAGGTCTGAAATGACCTGGAATAAAATCTGTTTACATTAACTTGTTTTCTGATTCCAAATCTGATGCTGGAACAAATTTTAAGTTTTGCATCTAAAACTGATCCAAACCAGTTCATCAAACATGGGCAGAAAAGAAAGTGTGCAGTGCTGATAATAGCCATTATTCTATCATGGATACATAAAATATACAGTAACATGCTATTAGAAAATAGCATCACTCTTTAATGAATGTATTAATAAAATAGCTTTTAAACAACATTCCAAATTTGTCTGCTTTTAAACAACATCCTAAATTTTGTCTGTAATTGTTCTATACCACTCAATATGCAACATGTGCTCTCAGTCTGTCTGATGCTGAAGACCTATAGCAAGTTGTTTGCGATGACCTGAGTAATACTAAAGCTGTGTTACTTTACAAAGAATGTGCTAATTGTGACTTGGAAAATTGTTTAACCTTACAAATGAAATATAAATATAGCTTTGGCTGTGCTAAACTGTTCTCTGCTTAATCAATTTACTGTTTATTTCCTGTTTGTTTTACAAGAAATTGGCTATTGGGACTAGTGTAACTCGTACACTCATATTAATCACTGTTTAGCTGGAGGAAAACAGGGAGAAAGAATAAGTAAAGTGAAATTTAGGCAAATGCAGCCCAACCTAATGCCAACACATGATGTCCAAACCCACTGGGCTTGCAGAAGCAATAAGAATATTACTGTGTTTTTCCTCACTATTGTTCATTTTTTGTTCCTTTGACACCAGTTGATGTCTGTTTTCCCCTGTTTCAGTTTTTAAGAAGATCACAAAGTCCAACCTAGGGGACTCCTTTTATATCCGCACACATTTTGATCACGAATCGGAGGGCGGCCACAGCCTGGGCTTCACTCGGGGAGAGGTGTTCCGCGTGGTGGACACCATGCACCGCGGCAAACTGGGCACATGGCTTGCCATCCGTATGGGAAATGACCTTCATGAACAGGACAAAGGCACCATACCCAACCAGTCCAGGTGGGCTTTACAGCAGCTGTTATTAGCATTAAGTGGATGCAGTTGGGGAAGTTAAGAACAAAGGAAAGTCTTTACTTTTCTTTTCTAATATGATAATATAATTTTTATAGACGTGAATCTCATGAATGTTTACTGGGTGATAACCCATCGAATCTAATCACACTTCAGAAAGGTAGATAAATTTTTTGTTGGTTGTCCTTCTTGAATCAGAGAATGATCTATGATATGGACCATCTCTGATATTGCTCATAGTTTGATCTATGAGGATTTTAATATGTTCTTTTTCACATAGTCATGATAAAGCTTTAGAAAGCTTTTGCCAGCGTGACCGTGCTCACTGGTTAGCCCAGGTTTACGGTACTCTCCCATTGAAAGCTGACTTCAGCATTTTGTGTATCAGGGCTGAAACGCTAGCTAACATGGAGCAGAGCCAGAGAATCCACGGGGCAGAAAGACAAGCCTCAGGGCCCAGGGCAGAGTTTTGGAAATTACGGGGTCTCAGAGGAGCAAAGAAGAATGTCAGACGGACACGGGATGACCTGCTTCAACTTACAATACAGGGCAAGTTTCCAGCCTATGAGAAGGTCCTGCTAAGAGAGGGTGAGTAGACAAGAGGTTTTATAATCTAGAATTTGATAAAATTATGAAATGTAGAGTAACTTATTTAGTAGGCACTTGTTTTGACCTCAGATTTCTAAAAACATTCTTGGAAATGACAATCTAAATGCCAGTGCATCATTAATTAATTTTTATTATTAATTCAATAAAGTTATTTGTTTTTTGTTGTACTTGCAGCCAGCTTTAAACGTCCAATTGTTGTGATGGGTCCATTGAACGATATCGCAAATGAGAAGTTGTGTAGAGAAATGCCCAATGAATTTGAGGTTGCCGGTAAGTTCACAGTTTTATTTATCAACAGCTTTCTTTGAAATGTAGTTTAAAATTTGTTTATGTTGGTTTAATATATATTTCTTTCAGAAATGGTCCCAAGGAGCGGTGGAGATTCCTCATCCACAGTCATCAAGCTGGATACAGTGAGAAAAATAGCAGAACAGGTATTTTAAAAATTAGGAGATACATTAAACTGAGAAAGTACTGTTAATATAAACAATAACAGTCAGGCAATTAGAAATTGGAGTGAATGATGTATTGATTTTTATCTTATTCAAAAACAAACAATACATCACTTCCAGGACAAGCATCCACTGCTGGACATCACACCCACTGCAGTGGAGAGACTTAGCTACATTCAGTACCACCCAATCGTGCTTTTCCTGGACCCACACAGCCGCAAAGATGTGAAAACCATGAGACAGAGATATTCCCCCAACTCCAACAAAAGCTCACGAAAACTCTATGCCCAAGCCTTGAAGCTTAGGAAACACTACAGTCACCTTTTCGCTGGTAAGCACATCCACGCATTTGTACAAAGGGGCCTGTATTTTCTTACAGTTCAATAAAAAGTTATCATATTTTGTTCAGGATAAATGTAGTAGTCAGAATCGTACTGTAATATACATAATATAACACACAATATATTTTGCTCCCGCTTTTTTCTCAGGACGTATTGATCTGCAGCCCACTTCAAATGTGTGGTACGAAATTCTTAAAGAGAAGATTCACCAGCAGCAGTCTAAGCCTGTCTGGGTCTCAGAAGTGATGGTAAGAATTTTCTCAGTGCTTCTGGTGTAAAATATGAAGTACCATTTGAAATGAGGTCTTGTGAACTGTGAGGACAGTGTGGACACATATAGTGGATACATAAATTCCCTCATGTTGATTGGTCAGGACAAGGGAAACTGCATGACCGTGTTGTACTAGAGAACATGTATTCTGGATTATGTCATGTTATTTTCTATGTAAGATTTGATTCTGTCTTTAAAATTGTGAAACATACTATTCTGATGCATTTACGTTTCTAAGAATGATTGTTTTTAAGGAATTCATTTTGCTTAGAGACCTTTGGTAATTGGAACAATTAATGTCAACAGATTTTTCAAAATTTTAGCATACAAGCCAGGACATCAAAGTATGCTAAAACTATGTCTGTGGCTTCAGCCATCAGTTTTTTTAGATGTCTGTGTCCTATTATCACCACTGTTCTGACTCAGCAAGTTTCCATTGAATGGGTTTTTCACATCACATTGGATGACTTTTTTTTGCATCGTAACAACGAACTTTTTGTGGGGGGGGAGGATTGTGTGTGCCATAATATTGGTTATCACTATGATCATAGTTAAGGGATTATTAAGCCTGTGTCTCCAGATGGTTGAAACTTTAAATATGTTTGGTAGTCCAAAATTGTAGAAATAGTTATGTAGAAATAGTTTTATTCTTAAGGATTTTGTAGGGAATATTATAAATTCGGATTAGACTAATCAGAAACTTAGTAAAAAGTAATCAGATAAGGCTACACTTCCTAGTCATGTCATTTGGAAACAGTACTGGATTACATTTGTTTAATTAAATAACAGTCATAGCTTTAACACATGTATGTCTGTGTGTTTGCAGCTGGAGGGAGGTGGCGAGGAGGAGTTGGACACCTTCAGTCGCTCCAACAACAACGATTACCTCAGTGGAGCCAGTGACTACGAGGACACGGATGGTGAGGCCTACACAGATGGCGAGGCCTACACAGATAACGAAGACCTGGAGGAGCCAGTGTCCAACCAGCCGGGTATCAGTGGGCGTCGAGGCACAGCCCTGGCCCGCTCTTCAGAACCCGCCCCCAGACCCAGCCCCAGCCCGGAGCTGCCCCCCGAGGAGGAGCATGTATACACCCTGCCCCCCATCCTCCACGTCCCGGAGCCACGTTCTCCACGCCATGTCTCACACAGCCCCCCGGAGCTTCAGGAGGTCCCATCACCAACTCAGCGCAGCTTCACTGACTCAGACTTCAGTGCAGACCTTCCCCCACCCACCACCCCCTCTGAGGGGCCACCAGATTTCAGGGCCCCAGACCCCACTGAGCTCCCCCCAGAGAGCCCACCACCGGTCACACTGTCCGCTATTGAAAACAAACTACAACAGGTAGATGTTTCACCAAACCATATCTTAAAGGGCACTAACACTTTATTCAAATGAATGACGAATGATGTAGAATGTTAGCATTATTTGATATGTACCACTCTAGTCAACATGGTCCATAGTCCAAAGTCTGGCTGCCCATATGTCTGTTTAAGAGTTATGAGTTTAAACTGTGATGGGCAGGTGTTATGGAACTGATATAAATCAATCAAATTACAGTCTATGATTAAATTAATCTCAGTATTAATCTCAGTCTTGTTTTCACACCAGTATTTTAATGAGCATTTTCAAAAGCTGAGAGGAAGGAGGTCACTGAGATAATTAAATTAACCATTTAATGTACAAAAAAGAAATAAAAAAACAAGCACCGTTGACAACACAAGCCTTACAAGTTCACAACATCTCTCATAACTCTGAACAGCCAGGAAGCTGGTGCATAAACCACAGCAGAGAAAGTGATTACCATCTAACCAATTTTAGAATAAAATGTAGTCTGTATAAAGGTAGCAAATATTTGAGAACAAAAAATACAAACATTTTATTAATTCATTTGAATGTCAAATAATTGGTCTAAAAAAATTAATTAATTAATTAAAAAAACAATGAAAAAATTTTAAACAGACTATATTTGGATGGGCCTGGTTGTGTCAGTGTTGACCCACCCACCATAAGAGGCCAGTGCACACTTCACACGGAACAGACCTTTATCATAATGTGCACCATCTTTGGCCCTGTGAAATATAAACAGTATACTAACATTCCTGTATAGAAAGTAATTTATTTTAAAAATTGTGATTTTCTGTATGATTTTTCTGCTTTTAGACTCGCATGGCAGAAGAAGGGAAACCTACTCACCCCTATATTGTGTAAGTTTCATCACAAGGAATTCATATCAACTACTTGTTTAATATGACAAAAAATTAATGTATTTTCTGTTCTCAGGTTGGCACATCATGAAGCAATGCTCATGCGAAGATCCCAGATCAGAGGAAGTGACAGTTCAGATGATGGTGACGAAGATGATGACTACAATGATGAAGAGGAAAATGATGATATGGAATGGGGTCCGGCCACAGAGCTCTAATACACACACACACACACACACACACACACACAGACACACAATACTTATTGGTTCAAAGACTTTTGTGGTTGCCTGGACTACGGATTCCATGAGAATAGTGTGAAAATTATTTTTTTATTTATTTTATAATGCATCAACCTTGTTAACCTACCCTGGTTCTGCTGGACTTTTTCATGGTGAAATATTGCCTGAGAGAACTTGGACATCTTGTTATTGACTGTATTAATACATTGTTTTTTATTTTAAACATGAACTATTTCAGAATAAATGCATTTAGCAAAAAAATCCTCTCCAGGATCATTAATGGAGGTAATTATCACTGCATTGGAAGCTCTGGTCACATCACTTTAACATTAAAATATACAACACCAAGAGGAATATGGAGGGATTTCAGAGAGTATGTTTACAACTCCCTTTGCTAAAGGTTTTGCTATTTCAATTAGAGTAACTCAAGCAGAAGTATGAAGCATCACCAAGAACTACAGAACAGTACCAGAGGTTTCTCTTCACTTCAAAGTTCTGCTTTGGTTTTTATTTTTTACATTTTTATTTCCACGTATACTTATGATATTTGTGTTGTTTTGTTAATTTTTTTTTTACATTTTTAAACAGTAATTATCCCTTAGAAATTTTATTTCTGTGCCACTCAGACAGAAATATCTGATATATCATTGATTTGATTTTACATTGTTTTGGATCAAATCATTGATATAAAAAAATCTATAGTGAAATGGGCCCTTCAAGTGCACTGTGTAAAAAGTGCATTTTTTGTATAAATGTATAGCTTAAGCGCTTAAGGTGTATTAAAAGGGCCTCAGGTTCAAACACTCTATGAAAACTATTTTTTTTTAGATATATATAATTAAACTCAATATGGAAGAGCAACTCCAAATGAAAACCTTCACCAGTATAAAAACTAAACAAAAATATCCAGTATAAAAAATAAAAGTCCTGTAGCATAAAAATATAAACAAAAACTCCTACAGTATAAAAACAACAAAAACACCGCCAGTTTTTTAATTAAAAGTCCTTGAATATAAAACTGAAACCACAAATGTGTAAAACAAGTCATTGAGTATAAAAATATAATATAAAAAATCCAAAGTGGAAAGTATGATAATTGAAATGTGAAGACCTGGTCCTACAGAACGGCAGTTTGCCCCCCAAAAGAAGTAATAATTATACAATGTGTGGCAACTGAAACTGAACCCAGGTTTAGAAGTGTTGTGTGTTTCTGTATCTGTGTGTGTCTGTGTCTAGGTGTACGTGTGTGTCTGTCAGCTCGAGGCGGATGTGGTGCGCGCGCCCTCAGTGTGTGTGTTCTGAGCGGCTGGCGGGCAGTCTGACAGGGGAGCGCATGGAAAAGCGCAAGTAAAGAGTCAGAGAGCACTGAGATGGGGAGCAGGGGGGCGGGAGGGGGTCTAGTAGAGTAAAGTAAAAGCATCCAGACAAATAACCAAACGTCCCGACGCTAAGATGTTCTCCAAAAAGAAGAAGGAACTGATAAAAACGCACTCCATGTCGAAGAAGAGTGGAACAGGAAGCGCAGCGCCTCTCAGCTCCTCATCAGTAAGTAGAGGCGCATCCTCACCACCTCCTCCTGCTTCAGTAGCCCACCCAGGACAACTGGACCCGGCGTGGATTTTGGCTATATATCTTTTGGATTTTGGTTTATATCTTAAAACCTCGCTTTTGCACTTTTTGTTCAACTCAAATGCGAAAGAAGTCTGAGTTCAGTCAAGTAATTTTTTTATATGTAGCTATTTTTATTCCAAACTATTTTCATGAAATCGCTGGACAATTTCTTCATAGGTGACAGACAGATGCAGTTTAGCTTGTAAATTTTTAAATTTTGTTTGTTTTTTGACCGAAACTGCTAGTGAGTAATGTAAGATGGGCTGCGGGTTGGTTGTGTGAAGCTGATGTGAAAATGATGAAGAGGGGAGCAAGTGGGAAAAGCAGCTACAGCCCTTATTCTACGAGTCAGAGGGTCAAGAAGGCAGACAGTAAAACAAAACTGGATATCTTGCCTTGTAGGCCCAATGTCTGGCTCAAGCAGGTAGGTCTTTCTGCCCTAAACTCTCTTCACATGCATCAGATACTCCTAAAATTATGTTTTTCAGGGACCCAGGCTGTGATCACTTGAATTATTAATATGTGTGTGTTTTTCCAGAGCAGTCAGTACATTATAAAGCACACGTTGTGTTTCGAGCAGTGATGACTGCACACTTCCTGGCCCCAGGGCTCAGAGTTCTTCATGCAATATGCATCTGCTCTATACTGCCATGTGTGACAACCACGTTTCAAGATGAGATTATCTCCTGAATGTGCTGTATTTGTAGATATGTGAAGGTGTTTTTATTCATGTATCATATTTCAGAGTGCCATTCGTAATCAATCAAGCTGATGCAGGTCCTTAACACCATTGCATTGTTTTTTTTTGTCTGTGTGATTTCCGTGTGTGTGTGTTCGTCTGTAAGGACCCACGCTCGCGAGTGCTTTAACTCCTGATTCAGGGTGTGACAGGAAATAGGCCGAGGTGTTACACAACAAGCTCTTGTGAAAGTCTCTTCGTTTACCAACAGATGTCTTGCAGATTCTGCCTAAATGTCTCCAGAAAAGAAGCACTACACACAAAACCTGATTTGCTCCTGTAGTTCCTGACTGGTGTTGGGTTTACTGGTTTCCCCTGCCTCAAATTCTCTTGCTGATTCATTTTCCTCATCATCTTCTCTCTCGTCTCCCTGGTTTTCCTCTCAGCTGTCCATCCTCCAGGAGCAGCCTCGGAAAGACCAGGCAGACGCCAACGCTTTAGCCTTTTGTTCCTCCAATCCTGCCACCCTATGCCCCTCAGTGGTGGATGGCCTCAGTTGCCCTGGCACTCCCTCCGCACAGCACACCAAGCTGGTGGGATGTCCGTCCCCAGTGGGCACGCTAAAGAGACCCACCGCCCTGAGCCGGCATGCCAGCGCCGCAGGTTTTCCTCTCCAGTCGTGGGTGTTCAGTAAAGGCCAGGGCCGGGCGGCCATCGCCCAGAGCCCACAGTCCGAAGTTGCAGAGACGCCCTCCATCATCGAGGTGGAAGACATCCCCTCACTGCTGCGTGTGGTGGCCCGCTTCGCTGAGGCTGTGGAGAAACTGAAAGATGTGGTGCTTGAAGGTAAGAGACAGATGGGTTTCGGTTTGGCAGGACTCTTTTGCTAGTCTTTATGTGCTCTCTATGTGTAATAAACTTTTTTTTTTTCATGTTAACTTTTGGTCAATCACAACTCAGAAATAATAACCCTCAGGTTGGCCCAAAGGACTTGGGAACCACCAGTTTAGAGAACATTTCATACTTTTGTACCATTTAAAGTCCCCACCCTCTCGGCGTCCATTTTTGGCCACGAGGACGCTGAAAGGGTAGCAAAAACGAGGACGGCCAGAGGGTTAACAGACTCTCAGACATTCACCACTAAAACCTATTGTAAAATTTGCTGATAGCAAACATTATTACATTATTTACGATACAAAGTTGTAGGATTGTATATATAATTGCCTTGATAATTCCAAGGCTATTTTCAACACAATTTCAGTCCAATATCTTGACTATAATTACTTTTTTATTGTCAGAATAATCATTGTTATGTGATCGATAGTCAAGTCAAGTCAAGTCAAGTCAAGTCAACTTTTATTGTCAATTTTGCCATATGTGCCAGACATACAGAGAATTG
>JBBKCR010000036.1:7911775-7925209 GCA_037577295.1 Ladigesia roloffi | reverse complement strand
TGAGTGTGTGTGAGTGTGTGTGAGTGTGTGTGTGAGTGTGTGTGAGTGTGTATATTAAATGTGTATGTATGTATGTATATACATATACATATATGTATATATGTATGTACACATATATGTATATATGTATGTATATTAGGGGTTAGGGAAATGAATTGCCGTGCAAAATAAGTAAGGTTTCTCCCGTTACAGCACGATTACAATTGGCTGAAGCTCCACAATGCTTGAATTGGATTCGAGTTTTACGAGTTTTGCTTACCAGTATTTGCTTGGTGAAAGTTTTGTGTTATTTTATTTTAACACGACCGGTTGGAAGAACATGGTAAATCTATTTGTTTATTCAAGTACCCAGGAAATTAGCTTCCTCATTTAACACACTGTTTTCCTTTTCTGCACCCCTGACACATTATTACTTTCAAAAAGCAGGGGAACACATTTTCCCAGCATTTTTGTTCCCCCCTTTTTATTATTGGAATAAAACTATTCTGGTGCTCAGTACTTCAGTACTATAACATTCACCTGTCATTATTCAGTGCTGTCTGATACTTTTTTCAGGATTTTCACACATCCCTTGGACCACAAACCAGGCGAAACACAATTTCCCAGCACCCAGGAATTTTGGTTATATTTTTTATAATATTTTTATTATATTCTATACATCACCACATGTAGTGAGGTGCAGACAAAATAAAATATGTTTGGTTCTTACTTGATTTTTCTGTAAGGGTTGTTCAGTTTGGTGGGTTTATGGTTTTTGCTGCTTGCTGGCTGATTTTTTTGTTCCACCTTAAATGCTTCTCTCCAGGCTGCAATAGTGCAATTTTGCCTGTAGGGGGGGAACTTTACTGAGGTAAAGAAATGTTGATATTTCGGCCTGGAGAGCAGCTTTTAAGGTGGAACGAATATTACGAATGGGAGCTGTGCAAAAGGAGATACCTTTAGTGTCGTATGGCCTTTCAGAAATTTTCCAGGACGAATGAGTTCCAGTCCGCCCCTACATATGCCCCTACATATGCGCTGGCACTGGAAAGGAGTATCTATTCCCGAACGTGAGCCTGGAAGATGTACTGGAGGCATGGTTTCCCGAATACAATACGAATGCCGTTCGTAAAAAAAACACATTATTTGTGCCTTTCCGAATACCGTATTTGTATTCGGCCCCACTCCTAATAAATATATATACATATATATACTGTGTTTGTCAAATATTGTGTGTGTGTGTGTGTGTGTGTGTGTGTGTGTGTACTTGAGCGTATTGTGTTTTGGCATTTCTCTCCTTCTATCTAAGTTGTAATTGGTGTGTAAACCTATCCAAAAGCTGTCCTGGTATGTGTTTAATTTAAGAAAATGGAAGAGCATGACCCTTTTTTGAACTTATCCTTAATTTGTATCACCTGTGTCTCTATAGTGGCTCAGGGACCCAGGGCCAAGGAATGAAAAGCGCACCCTGTTTTGTGACATGGTGTGCTTTCTTTTCATAACGCCCCTGGCAGCCATCTCAGGGTGGCTGTGTCTTCGGGGGGCACAAGATCACCTGCACTTCAACAGCCGTCTGGAGGCAGTTGGCCTCATTGCTCTCACCATCGCTCTCTTCACCATTTATGTCCTCTGGACTCTGGTAATGTCCTCCTGGCTACATACACACTGGTAACAAAAAACAACAAATAGGAGGCAGGGTTAGACATTTAATTTAAAATGGATAAATCACAAGATATTAGAGCCAGGTTAGAAGAGCAGGTGTAGCTCTGTGTAATGTTTGCATTGACCAAGTATGTTTAACACTAATGCTGCATCCTGATCACACTGCATAGTTGCCTACGCTATTTACTTTACCACTGTGGAGGAAAAGTACCGGACGTTTGGAGGCTATAGATGGGAAGTGTTGTGTTTGGAGGATGTGTATAATTTGGTGTATAGGTTTGCTGATGTGAGCCTATGAAAGAATCTCATGGGTTCATTTTTTGATAACTGAGTAAGAAGCAACATGATAGATGAGCAGTTCCTCAGTTTCCTCAGTCTGTGTTTTCGAGGTTTGTAGATTTGCTGATTCACAGGATTTATGTTTGGGTAGATTATGTTAAATAAAGGCAGATTTATGCATCTTTTCACAATACATTAGTTTACTTTGTTACTGCAGAAAAATGCTAAGAAAGGTACATTTTATTTTACATTACTTGTTTTATTAGGCATTATTGGCTATGTCATTTTATTCTTGTTTTGCTGTAATCTTCAGAAAAGGTGTTTTATTCTTGACTATGTTGCTGTGTTTTATTGAACAAGGAACAATATTTCCCAGCAATATTATATTTCATCTTCTGCATTCCACCGCCCATCATCAAAAGAAAACACTCCACTCCCTCAGATTTCCTCCTTATACCATTTAAAACTGTAAGATATGTCACAGTAGGAAAGAAAGAAAAAGTGTTCAAGCGTAAAACTTTAGCTGAAAAATGGCACCTGATGTTCAATGGTAAACGTTAATCATCTGTTTTACAAAATGTTTTGGGATAATTTTTATACACAGTAACATCAAAACAAAAACATTTGCTTATGACTGATGGAAAATCTGTAAAGGCCCTTTAACTTAGTGAATCCTCCTTTCCACAGGTTTCATTCCGCTACCACTGTCAGTTGTACTCGGAGTGGAGACGAACCAATCAGAAAGTGCGCCTGCTCATTCCAGACGCCAAAGGTGCCCACTCTACCCAGCATTCCTTGCTCTCTACCAAGCTGCTGAAAAAGACCGCAGATGAGACCATAGTATGAGATCCATGGTATTTTTTTCTGCAGGGGTTGGGGGACATGATAAAGCATTGTTCTATTAGCGTGCTAAAGGTTCTTGATGCACCATGTCATCAAGGAGAGCCACTGCACTTGGATGCATTCTTTTCTATTTAATCCTTTTATCTAAATATGTGAGCACTTCTGTTTTTTTTTTCTTCTTTTTTTAAATCCCACCTGTCTCTTTTTAATTGTGTGTGGGTTTTTCTCTTTTATTTTGAGCTTCTGTAAGTCATTTTATAGTTTAGGAATAATTCTATTTATTTGCCTACTCAGTCATAGGAAAGCCCCATACCGAACAGTATGCTTTGTGTTTGATCGTGTAAAATGAATAGGAAATGAGTACAGTGTAAAGAGAGACAATTACAGGAATGCAGGAACAGCTGCTGAAGCTTAGAACCAAACACTTATTTTCATCAATTATAGTTTCTTTTTTAATATTATTATTTCTTTAAACGTTTTTGCATCTTGATCGGACGAAAAATTGGCCAAGGCCAGTTTTTGAGTAACTTAGACCTTGTGGTTCTTGAAGACATACTTGATATATGTGTTATGAAAGCTTAAAGCTTCGTTTCCTGAGTGTAAGCCCGTTTGGTGATTGTGAAGTGTTACAGGATGACAGGGCCCTGTGTGGCCTGCCAGCAGAACAGGCTGTAACGGAGTGAGGTGCAAGCACTGGACCTCTTCAACATACTCCTACAGAGTGGAAAACGAAAAACAGACCCTAATAGGAGTGTACAATAAGATACTGTCCTTTCACCTTTCAGTATGAGGCACTGTACATGCCTTTGACATGCACAGTTTTGCATGCATAACTTACTGTTTTGTTTGTTTTTTTATTTTTTTATTTTTAAGTCTAATCAAATTAGTGACTGTTAAAGTTGCTATCTCAGATTTCGTCTGTGGATCAGCTTAGGCTAAATTTTCACACCAAGTGTCTCCAAAATTAGTAAAAATGGCATGCAGCGGTCCTACAATGGTAGCAATTAACGACTTAAGGATGACATAAAGTAGCCTAGATGTGACCTGATCAAATGTAGATGTGTATGCATACAGGATCCCTTGGGAAATGTCTCAAGCATTGTTTTAACTTTGTAAAGAGAAGTGATGCGCACGCATTAAGACAACACTTCGGTTCATTTTTATGATGGATTAACATTCAAATTACTCTTTGTTTTGAATATGTTCCAGCTACCAGTGACTGATAGAACTGTGGCAGTGTGAAAGGGAAGGGGCTGTGGGTGGGTGTTTGTGTGTGGGTCTGTCTGTGTGCTTGTCTGCCTGTGCGCACATTCATATATGCGTATTTATGCATATACCCATTTTTGTATTAGGGTCTGTATTTTTGTGTTGTTTAATCATGTCAGGAGAGTGTAATTGGCAGAGATTATGTGGACAGACTTTATGGTTTTGTAGCAGTTTTACATTGTTTAATATGCAGTTTTTTAAGGACGTATGGCTGATAACTGGGGAGCAATTGGATTTTCATGCTTTTACAGCACTCCACCTCCAGTACAAACCAAACCAGTTTGCCATTGACACTTCTACATAACTCTGTTACAAGAATGATGTGCAAAATGCCACCGTTAGAGCTAACATTAAAGCGAAATGTATTGGCTAAATTCTTCACAATGGTAGGCCCACCTCTTAATGGCTTCATGGACTTTTTGATCAAAGCAAGGCCTATATGCATTTTTCAGTTGACGGTGTCTTAACAAACGCTTCTGGCCTTGCTCTAATAGCTTGGTATCCAGTCATGCTGAAAACGTATGTCATGGATGTTTGATGGACTGTATTTAAGGAGGTCCAGTAAAACCCTGTAATGTCCACATATTAATGGGCAATTCCACAGATTTTTCCATGTTTCTGCAGTCGTGATTCATGTAAAATCATTTTGAATATTTGAATGTAAACTTACTAATTCTGATTTCTTTACAGTGGTGGTGATAGGAACCAGGGACTGCAACACAATTATAAACAAAATTTGTAAAATAATAAAAAACTAATGAACCTCCATTAATCTTGGGGTTTTATATGTAATGTTTATGCTGGCAAAGCTGGTAAAACTGGAGGTAAAATTTTTATCTAGACACTACTCCCTTGATGTAGTATAGGCCAAGGTCTTTTCAAAGTAGGCAGCACATTCATAAGTATTATAAGGTGGTGGTGGCCTAGTGGGTTGGATACTGAGTATGAATCCTACTCTCTGCATATCAACGCTCGGTTCCTAAACAAGACCCTTAACCCCAAGTTGCTCCAGTGAGAGTGCCCCCTGTAGTCAGGGAATGAAAGTTGGATAAATAGGGTCTTCTGAAGGCAGATGTAATTATATTTAATTCTGTGAGGTCATTTAAGAATTAAAAGCTCTAGAGGTCTGGTTCCCATCACCAACACTGTCAACTTCTCCATTGGTTTCTTTTGATTTGAGCGTTTCATATCAAACTGCTTGGAATTCATTTATTCAAATCTTCACCATTTATTTATGCAGGAATTTTGAAAACAATTTGTGGAACACTTTTTAAAAAATTCGACATGCTCTGTAAATTTGTAGATACCTCTCATATCTGTGGATGGCACTTGAGAAGCAAAGTATTGCTCACAGTGTGTGTGTGGCTGTGTCAAGGCACTGAGGCCATGAATGTTCGAATGACTGACCGATTACTGCACTTACACTAATGTACAAGACTGGCCAGACCAGTCTAAGGAGTCGGTCTTTGTTAAATGTTACACTGGCCTTCCACAGTGCCACATACGCCGATCTGCCACAACATTAAAAGCACAGACGGGTGAAGTGGATCACATTGATTATCTCATTGCAAGCAGCGAACCAGCAACAGGGGCATGGGAGCCCTGGTGGGTTCCCTGATGAGCATAAGGAGCTAGTCCATGTGTTCCGACTGAACAGAAGAACTGCTGTAGCATTAATTCCTTTTTTTTTATTTAATGCTTGTTTTGATAGAAAGGTGAAAGTACACATAAGTGCTGTGCCACTTGCTGTGCACCTGCAGACGCTGACCCCTTTCCACCACTGAAGCAGTCTACAATGGACACATCTGAACATCAGAACTGGACCATGAATCAGAACTGGTCTGATGAAGCATGTTTTTTATTCCATGTGTTTTTGTGGCAAAAGTTTGGCCTGCACAACATCAAGCAGGTGGTTTTAATGTAATGGCCGATCGATGTATGGATGCCAAAAAAGGTGCTTGGTTTTATAGTTGGGGTGAAAATACATGGACAAACCTCTAGTCTAAACTACAAACCCTTCATAGTGCTGTTGCACTGGTCATCACCTCCGCATTAACGGGGTGAACGTTACTACAGAGATTTTGTGCAAATTATTGTTTACTTGTTTCAAGTGTCACTCCACACTCTAAATGAGTCCTCTTCAAGGACAGTGGTATGTTTTGGAAAGCTGTGTGCAATAGATATTTTAGAAGCTTATGACATTAATTGTAACATTTTTTTTTCTTTTTTCAATTTTTTTTGGCGGGGGGATGAGGAAAATTGTTGACAAACTTCTCTCTGTAGTATTATATCATAACTGTTGTGTGTCGCAGGATTGAGTAGCTTTTGGGAAGAATTTGCACTTTTGTGCTGATCGCAGAAGCCCAATTTTTTACCACAATGGGAGAAACTGCAAATCTGGTCTCAGATCAGCTGCTAAGCGCATTTTCACCAGCTGACTGCTGCTCATAGATTCACTGTCCATTATTGTTGTGCTTCCATCTGACATGTTTGCCTTTTTTCCCTTTCTGGGCCATTTTCTGTTTTACGTTGAAATGTGAGGTAATAAAAAAAAAAAAAAAAGAAAAAAGCGAGAGTGCAATTTCAATACTACAAATGCAATTCTTACCTATAACCTTAACAGTACATGTAAGATGATTATTACTATATAGATGTAGAATATGAAGGACTACATTCAAACAAGAATAGGAAAACAATGTTGGGCTTTTTTAATACTTGTATCTGGATGCCCATGATTTCCCTCTGCTATGCAAAAACAGCAAGTATAATTATGCGGCTGAGAGGGTACTTCTTTACTGTAGTGCTACAACTGACCCAGTCTCTTCTTTTCACCTGAGAAACATGCATGCTCTCTGTTGTATTCTTATTGTTTTAAGCCATATTGCACTTTCACAGATTTATGATTGGATTTTTTCCCATAGTAGACATTTCAGAGGGTTAAATTATAAAGCTCATTGATATTTCTGTCCATCTTTGGATTTGGGAGAGCTGGTCCACTTTTTTGCATAAAAAAATATTAATGTGTAAGACCAATCATATTTTTTCTGTATTAAAAATAAGCAATTGTAAACATTGTACACAGTTTTTGATTTGTCATGTCACCATTGTGTTTTAATGTATTCATACTGTATGTATCATTTGCGATTGTATGTCTTCATGTACTCATTCAGCACCGGATTTTTATCACTCAAACCCATTTTTTGAGATACTGTATGTTTATGTAGTTCAGTGGATAAAGAACGGTGTCTCCGTATTGTCCTCACCAAAATATGTTGGTGCTTGCAATCAGCCAAGAAAAGTGTGCAAAGCAAATTAAAAAAATGATGCTCTGGATCTGAAAAATGAACCTGACTTTTCTTTATCCTGACCGGTGTTAGAATTTTACACCTCTTTCAAATACAGCCATGCATCAGAATTTAATTTGTCTGTATTGAAATTAAATACATTTTAAGAGCTTTTAATTTACATTTTATTACGATGTAGTCATCCCCCTTGCTGGTCAGAAAAACAAAGAATTGTGAATATACCAAACAGTGTATTAATGCACAAAATAGTACGTTTACTTCCATTTACAATCAATGGTCTCTTACCAATGCTTAAAAAAGGACCAGAGTGCTGTTCAAAGAGGAAGATGTTTAGGAGAAACTTGTAGAAGGCTTAAAGAGTAAAGACTGATGAACAAGGAAAATAGGAACACACTATATGAACAAAAGTAGTCAGATACTTTTATATGAAGTATATCCCCGCTTTGCAGCTTCCACTCTCCTGGCTTTCCACAAGATTTGGGTCTTTCTGTGACAATTTGTGGGGTTGAGGTCATGGCTTTGTGTGGGCCAGTTCTTCCACACTGAACTCATCCCACCATGTCTTTATGTACATTGCCTTGTGCACTGGGTCACAGTCAAGCTGGAATAAAAAAGGATCCAGTGCTTGAAGTGGGAATTTCCGGTACTTACTGAAACTGATCCACTGCAGCGACAGTGGCCGGAGAATATGTCGGAAAATTCCCAATTCAAGCACTGGTTATATCCACAAACTCTGTCCAAGTTGGAGGCATGGCTCATAAGGGGCCTAGCCCAAACACAGGAAACCCACTGTCCCAATACCTTTGTCCATAATGTATAATAGTGTCACTTCCAAACATATTCCAACGTAGCATTAGATTCTTCATAAAAAATAAAAGAAATGACGATATACGACCATATTAAAAGAAATGTCTCTTATTCCAAAGACATTAAGGCAAGCCCTGTAGCTCGTAGCCCCTCGCAGCCTACGGATAAGACGGTGAAGAAGTCTATAATTTTAGTAGAAAACACCAGCCAATAAGATATGAGTTTTTGGGCTCTCGGAGAACCAATCGCCTTGTGGGATTTGCGGGAGGCGGAATTAATAATGAAAACGGGTGTATAAACGTCATTGAATACTGCATCCATTTCGTCTCATCCCCCACCTATATTCAGACACCCCGTTGTTCGTGCTTCCTAGCAGCCCAGTGATTGGATGGTTAATCCGTCAATCAAACTACTGGCCAATCGATATGGGAGTTGTGCGCTGCGATAGCCAGTTATATTCCTGGGTTTATGTGAGACTGGATACATCCTGAAAATCGAAGCACAGACGTTTACAAATATCCGTTTCGTCTCTTCCCTGCCGCCATTTCAGCCGCCTCGCAACACGTTACTCTGAAATCCGTTGCAAGTATTTACAAAAGAAAAAAACTTACTTGTGTTGGCATTAATTTTTCTTGTACTAAAAGAGAAGACGACGCCTTGTATAATGTCGACTGAAGCTGCACCAGAAAAATCCGGGCAAGGGTAAGGGCCGTATTTGTAACACGGGTTGCTTAGAAACGCTGCGTATGGCACCGTTTCAGAATGTATTTGCTGTTTTTGTTCGTTAATTTAAGCAGTATAGTAATATGTTGTATACCAAAATCTCTGTTGTGCCCAATTCGAGCCATTTAAACGTAAAAGTAAACGTAAATCTTGCCTTTGTGTCAGAGGCCCAGCTAACATGCTATGCTAACACGTTAGCTTGATCGCTAACAAAGAAAGGTGTGCAGCCACTCTGCATAACGATCATTTCTTCACTCATTCATTATTTATATATATATCTTCCTAAAATTACTTCTTTACAAACATTAACCTATATCCAACTGCAGAGCTAAAAGTGCATTGGAAAGTCTGTATTACCATGTTTTATTAGCTTCTTGTGTAAAGCTAATCTTAAAAAAGCTAGCTACATGTTTAATACACTATTTGGACAGAAGTATTGGGACGTACCTGCTTTTAAGTGTCTTAAGTTTTTTTTGCTTTTTAAATCAGTCAAGGTCACATAATCCTTTTTGAGTTGTTTTACACTGTGGATCGAATTATCACATTGATATGGATGCAAGAGGTGGTGTATGTACCTTAAACATAAACCACCTTGAACATGAGAGTTGTTTCTTTCCTTCTAGAAATGCTGTCAATGGGAAGTCTGGTCATGAAACCAGGAAGGAACGTTCATCTAAGCGAGGGGGCAATAGATTTGAGCCCTATGGAAACCCTTCCAGGAGATATCGGGTTTTTGTGAGCAACATTCCATATGATGTCAAATGGCAGGCGCTAAAAGACCTAATGAAAGATAAAGGTAAATTGTAGCTGTTCATAATGCAGAATACTGTTTACATTTTGTTTTGTGTATAGCATTTTAAGATTCGGAGAAAGGACAGTGAAACCAAAGGTGGTCTTAACACTATTGTTAAAAGAAGGAGCATTGTAGATGGGTAGATACAAATCCTTGTTGGATGGTGCTTCTTTCAATTTGAGGGCTGTTGTGTAGTTCAGTTCAACTACTGAGATCTTGCGGTTGCACTTGTGTAGTGCCTTAAATTCCATTCTGTATGTCTGTGCAGCACTTTGCACCAATAAGACTGGGAATAATGGCACTGTAAGTGATGTACAATGCTCTGAGAGTTTGCTCTGAGCTGAGTTTTCATAACATCTGACTCTCCCAAGTGAATTTGAGATCACACATTTTAAAGTTGCGCTATGGGTTTTAGGGTAGGACAAATAAAATGCACTCAAAATTCAGCCTTGTCCTGTCTGGCTAGGTTGTACCATTTACCGTCTGAGAATGGTACGTAGCATTTGGTGTATTTCTTGTTCTCAGATCAAGCTGTAAAGTCATTTATGTTTGAGTGTATTTTGGAGGGATAAACAATATTCCCAGAGCAAGTTTTGTTGCATCTTAGGCTTTTGCACATACAAATGCAAGAGAATTTCTTATGGCCTATGGTGTGCAAGCATGAGGAAAATGTCGTGTCTTTGTGGAAATTGCTGCTTGTAGAATTAAATTGCATTCTCTTTTTTAGGTATGCCAGAGTGAATATTTTTCACAGCAGATCTTCATATTGTACCCTTGACCTGGAAGCGTGTTAGTTTTGTTGGGGTACAGGTCTACAAAGCAAAGCAGCTTCTTAAGCTTGTCCTTGATCTTATTGGAGACATCTGTAAGGTGGTTCTTGCTGGATATACGAAGTCTGGTAGCAAGTTATTGGTTTAAAACAATTTAGTAATTAGATGGGTATCTTCTTTGTGTTCAGTCTGTGAAGACTCTCAGCGAGTTCGAAAACCACCTTTATGGGGGTTTTAAATGTACAGGATCCTTTATCGGAACCGTTTAGGTGAAACTCTCAATTCATGGGTCGAAAAATTACTTAGTTATCAAGTCTTGGTGGTGTCCTTGTGGATGGATTTGCAGTTTCTGCAACATTGAGCAGTCTGTTTGCCATAACATTGAACACATGTTGCCTAGATTTGTTGACTGGTTGGCTACTCCGCTTAATACTTAAGTTTTCACAAACTTTCAAAAGTATTTTGGTTAAATATACCGAATTAAAGGGTGAAAAAGCTGCAAATGGCCAAGAGTTCCTATGGATGGACTGTGAATGGATCATGAATAATGATTGGTCATGAGTCCTTAAGGATGGATCGTGATGTACCTTTCGGTTATTACGGGAGTTGGGATTTCCAGCAAGGACAGCTTAAGAAGTCAATTTATTATGGCAGCTTGCTTCTTGTAGACCTGTACCAGAATTGTGGTGCTGGGGAGAGGCTCTGGACTAGCAGGCCGAGCTCACGGTCACCGCCCGGTTGTGTCTCCTCTCTAAACCCCCATTGTTTTCTCGGCTTCTCTCCCTTGGTGTGTGTCGTCTGGAATCTGATTTGTAGTGGGTGAGGTAACGTACGTGGAACACTTAATGGACGCAGAAGGCAAATCAAGGGTAAGTGAAAGAGCGAACCTCCCTTTGTCCGCTTGAGTTTTCTTATTACTTCTCCTTTCAAAATGGGATGTTCAGACTTGGGGTTTGAGAGATGAAAATGTTGTCGTGGGCGAGTCTTGGCTAAATGCGGATGCAGACTGTGGTTCAGAGTGGAGCCACAAGGATTGTTCACAGTTCCATGGTAATTCTGGCTCTTGGGCATTCAGTCTCTAAGGGCAGTGTCCTGCACTGCCCCTCAAGTCTCAGTGGGGACTGACAGTAGTGAATGGTGTTCAGTACCTAATCTTGGTCAATGTGGCTTCGCTGATTCTTTGAGATGATCAACCTGCCCTAGTGGAATAATTCTATTGGAGGAACATCCATGTCTTGATCTTTTAAAGCTAATTTGTAAGTTTTGATGTTTGTGTGGGTCATTTAAGTGAAGAGACTAAATAGACTACTGAATGCGAGCTAAGGCATGTAGCAATATCCGTGTAAATGAACATCAAGTGTACGAAATGAGTTAACAAAACAATGATATAAAGTTTTAGTATTTGTGACTTTGCATTGCTTTTGTCTAATTGTTGTACTTCATTTGTCTTGATCTGCTGGTGCCCTGACTGATGCTTCATTTGAACAAAGGGTTGTGCGTAAGTATATTTCTGTCCTCTTGGTTACCTGACATGTCTCTCCCTTGTTAATTTTGTATTAATGATTTATCATATACCCTTTATCGTACAGGGTGGTTGAGTTCAGAACCGAAGAACTGATGAAGAAAGCCGTGGAGAAGGTCAACAAACACATGATGAATGGACGTCCTCTGAAAGTGAAAGAGGTCTGTAGGGCTACGGAAACAGCTCATTCCAGTACATGTAAATTAGAAATGTTCTCATTGAATAAATCTAACTGTTTATCCCTGCAATCTGCTGTCCCTGCAGGACCCAGATGGTGTGATTGCCCAGCGTGAAGCCCACAGGGCCCAAGGTGGTGGTGGAGGACCTCCTGGTGGCATGGGCGGCGGCATGGGAGGTGGAATGGGCGGCGGCATTGGAGGTGGAATGGGCATGGGTATGGGGCCTGGAGGTCCCCCTATGGTGAACATCCCTCCAAGTCTCATGAACAATCCAAATATTCCCACTGAAATTATCCATGGCCTTCAGGCTGGAAAGATAGGAAGTACTGTCTTTGTGGCAAATGTAAGTATTTAAATATTTGTATTCCAAGAACGTGCAAAAATGTACGTGCAGTTTCCCACATGTATTTACTTTTACAGCTTGATTATAAAGTGGGCTGGAAGAAGCTGAAGGAGGTCTTCGGCATGGCTGGGGTGGTGGTCCGTGCTGATATCCTAGAGGACAAGGATGGCAAGAGTAGGGGCATGGGGACAGTCACCTTTGAAATGCCAATTGAAGCAGTTCAAGCAGTCTGTATCCTTTGAGTGCAAAAAACTGCATTGCTTTGTGGTGTGACTAAATAGAAGTGCTTTGAACACATAGACGTTTCTCCTTAACCCACATGTTAGCAATGCTCAATGGACAGCTCCTGTTCAATCGGACAATGCACGTCAAGCTGGTGAGTGATGGTGTCTCCTCTTTTTTACATATATATATTAGTGATGCTCCGATCGATTGGCAGACGATCGGTATCGGCTGATAATCAGACTTTATGGCTCGATCAGGACTCGTTAAACTCACCGATCTTAGGAACCGAACACAATTGATGACATCAATGCGTGAGGATTAGGGACGGGTACCGAACCCGGTAGCCTACTTTATCACCTAATTATAAAAGAAAGCAGTATGGATAAACACACACAACACGAGAGTCTCTTGTGCGTGCACACACACCATGAGTGAACTCTCGTGCACGCACACATGCACAACACGATACAGCTCTCGCGCACGCACACACACACACCATTAGAACTTTCCTGCGCACGCAGACGAGAAAACTCCCGCACGCAGACCCACACCACGAGAACTCTCGCGCACACAGAACCACACCACAAAAGAACTCTTGCACGCACACCACGAGAGAACTTCTCTCACACGCGCACATGAGAGAAATCTCGCGCACACACACATAACAAAGGCAACATTTATAGTATTACTTTATCTGAAAAAAGTGAATGGTGATCAGGGAGCTTACATATCAGTTGT
>JBBKCR010000036.1:7750886-7766058 GCA_037577295.1 Ladigesia roloffi | reverse complement strand
ACTGCAATAGGACATTCTGCAGTACATCAAGTAAATGTATGAAACCAGAGTTAATGGAAATAAAGCCAAAAAGAAGATCTTTTACCAAAGGTTTGCATTTGTTGGTTACTGATTTAATTTGGCCTTAACAGACATGAAGAGAGTTATCATACACTTCTGGCAACATGGAGTTTCCTGCTGGGTCCTTGACCTGAAACTCAAAGCTGTCTGCCGTCACCTCCATGTCCGAGGGAATAATGTAACGCACAGCTCTCTGGTCCACATCCTTCTGAGTGAAGCGCCCTTTGATATAGGCTCCTAAAATCACCAGAAAGGTATGATCACACATACAAAATACCACCACTGACACCATTTTACTTGTAGTTTCCATCATGAACCTGGTTTGCCTCAATCAGTCCTTTTTTATTTTGTTTGTTTGCATTTATTGTAATGAAGAAAGACAGAGATAAATGATATTGTAATTGTAATTTATATAATCTGGGGGCCAACTTCATTAAATTGTGTAATTTATATCATCTGGGGGCCAACTTCATTAAATTGTGTAAATTCGGTGATTTAGTGAGTTCAGTCCCACCATAAACCTGCCTGTAACTGCGTTCTCCAGGTATCCGAAGTGTGGAGGCCTTGTGATGACAAACTCCAGTTCCTGGTCAGGGCTGTCTGGGTCTGAAGCCTGTAGCTCTTTGGTGGTGATATAAATGCCATGTCGGTCACCCTGTAGATTCTGTATTGTACTGGGTGTCTCTTTGTTCACAAGACGTGGAGGTGTCTTGTCTATGATCTCTATCTGTGAACATAGCTGGTTAGTTCGTTTCTGTTCACAGTGAAGTGTAGTTATTAAAATCAGCCAGAAGAGGGAGCTAAAGTAATGTATGATGAAAAAGCATCCTATAAGGGCTTTACATTTTTAAGCTTATTATAGTCAAATCCTTCAGATCCTTCAGAACTGATTGTAAAAGTAATTTACTTTCTTGTCAGACATGAGAAAAAAGCAGTTTAGGAACATGGACCTGAATGTCCTTCACCAGGTACAATTTGAAAGGTACAGTTCTAAACCTAACCCTAACTCTAACTGTATTTGAGAAGTCTGCAACAGCTTTGGGAATGCAGTATAGATTATAAAATAAAGGCTATTTATGAGTATTTGCTAGATCTACAAGAAGTGTAAAACCTCTGTGGCACTTTAGCACCTTATTAAAGTTACCTCATTTTCTATGGTGTAAATTTGACTAAAATTTGTTATAAATATTATTTATGACGGCTCCCTTCTCAGCAGCTCCATTCTCAGGGGTCTACTGCAGTTTTACGCTCATGCTAGCATAAAACAAGGCCACAGGAGAATCTCCCAGCATATGAGAGTGAGGCAGAGGGCCAGATAGCACATTGCTATAGCCAGTTTTGTAGTATGTGTTAAACACCAGTTCGACATGCAATGCAAACCGGACAACCCGGTTAACTTTCCACTGGCTATATGAAGCGTGGTGCATCTGAAGTGAGGGTGCTTGAGGTGATATGGACTTCTTATATAATATACAGTAAACAATATACTGTTATGCTGTACTAAGCAGTGATCCCAATCAGGAATATTTTATGAATAGTAGACCAATATTTTTATGCCTAAAATATTAATTAGATTCTTGTAAAGCACTGAAATGTCCTTTTCTTAAAATGATGGGCTATATAAATACACCAAATAAAAAATTTATAAATAAACTAAATTAAAACTATCACACATCTTACATAGACTTTTCAGTGAAGATATTCTAGCAGAAGCCTATAGAAAATGAAAGTAAAATGTCTCTGAAGGAGAATAAATGCTATTTTCACTCTTTGAAGTAAACTGCATTCTTACTTGTAGTGTAAAAACCGCCGGTTGCTCCCTCAGCTGTCCGTATTCCAGGTAGCCTTTATTGGTTCCATCAGAAGGTTGAAAGGTGAACCTGTCGATTCTGGCAAAGCTGTTGAGGTGTTGGTAACTTAGCAGCATAGTGTTGATGTCTAATTGTGTAAAGTGGGAAGTGGACAAGGGGAAGCCTTTCAGCAGCAGCTTTCCGTACTGCGGCGGCTGAATAAGGGTGTAGGTGAGGTTCTCCAAGGCTGTGTCAGGATCCGTTAGCTGAAGGTGTTCAGGTGAGATGATCCTTGTGGAACCCTCAGGCAGTTGGAGGCCTGTATTGATGCTCAGAGTGGGTGGGATCCGGTCGCTGTGTTCCACAGTGAAACTAATGGAACCACTCCTGGACGTCACACCATTGCTGATGTCAAAACTGGAAAGAGAAACAAGACTCATATCAGAACTATAACTGACAATGTATTGTCCCTGTCATAATAAAAAAGTGAAGTACATTTTAATCCCCTAAATCTCTGGGTTTATTGTAATCTCGTGCCTTATTACTCTGTGATTATGATTAATTAACACTTCATCAGTAAAGTCTTGTTGCTATGAGACAGAAAAGGTATGAAGTGTGGATGATTTCCAATAAATCCTTTTTTTACAGCAGTTTAGCAAAAAATTCAACATTCTAAAGTTTAATACGCTCAGTCAGGTATTT
This sequence comes from Ladigesia roloffi, assembly GCA_037577295.1. Taxonomy (NCBI): domain Eukaryota; kingdom Metazoa; phylum Chordata; class Actinopteri; order Characiformes; family Alestidae; genus Ladigesia; species Ladigesia roloffi. The sequence continues at coordinate 7,763,506 of JBBKCR010000036.1, read as the reverse complement.
TACTAAGCTAGCACCTGACAGACATTTTATTCACCTCCATTTGGAAAGTTTTGTCTGGAGAAAAATGTTTGTATGTAAAACCTTGAAATTTTAGTTGAGTCCAAAAATAGTTTTTTGTTCAAACAATGATGTGCCTCAGTATCATTGGTTATCAAGCATTTCACTTCATGTTGTACTTGTATAAACGATGTATGTGACAAATAAAAACATTTAAATCTTGCAAAAAAAGAAACTAATATCAGCATCCTATTTTCCTACACTATTTACAAGAACACTCATGGCTTAGTTTATGAATATATGTCTGTTGTAACATGTATGAGACTTGTAATTTGAGAATAAGACCTACAAGTTTCCTTGGCCAATCAATGGTAATGTGGCAGGGACTTTACTCTGGAGCAGAACTGGAATGTTGGGGTGAATGAAAGGAGCATGAGAGGTGAGCACTCTCAACAAACTGACTGCCAAACCCATCCGCCTCACAACACACACACCGCCCTACAGCCTGCAATCAGTGTCCATAGTAAACAGCACTCCTGTCACCTCAGCCTGGCCACTCTCCTCTTTCTCTCTCTCTCTCTCTCTCTCTCTCTCTCTCTCTCTCTGTCACAGCCAAACCAACAAAACATCTGCCGTCGCCATTGTCCCACATTTTGCTCGGTAATTGTGCCCAGAGACCCACTCTGCACGACTGCCACAGAGGCAATGCCAAGCAGAATTATTACTCTCCTAATAATGCCCATTCATCAACTGCCTGTCAGAGGCAAGCAGAAGGAGGAGCAGGGCTCCCCAAAAAACACCTTATGCCTTTCTCTCTCTCCCTTTCTTCCTCCATCCCTCCTGGCCTCGGCTCCATGTTTTTGACACACAGGTGTTCGCTCAGGTGTTTCCCGATCACAGGGTCTGCTGTCACAAGTGCAAATACAAGCTGTTCAAAATGAAAAAAAATACAAGCAACAAAAAAAAGCTTTTTCTGTTCCAGCTACCTCACACAGCCCAGTAGTGTGATCCTGACTAGTTCAGGGTGTTGACTGGTAAATTGTAAAAAAAATAAAATAAAATAAACAATTAAATGTATATATATATATATATATATATATATGTATGTATATATATAATATATATAGTTCCAAATTTGGAGATTAGCATTAAAAGAAGCCTCTCCACTCCTTTACAGCGTCTCTCAGGACCCTGTGCTGCCTCGCGCTGTCCTGACCGCACATGCTGGCTGAGAGAGGGGCTGCTGCCTGCCCTCTGTTAAGTGGCACCCTCATCAGACTTGGCTGAGCCAGGCGTGTTTGCTCCCAGCTGACCCCGAGGTGAAACACAGCCAAGGTTTTGGGTGACAAACCAAGGCGCAAACACACACGAGAGGAGGACAGGTCAGCCATACGCTGCCTTCTCTGAAGTCTGCCTACTGCCAAATTGGCTGGAAAAGTACAGAAATATGATGAATGCTTTTTTTCTTGTCAGCTTTGGCTTACAGAAAGCTCCCCATTATGTTCTCGTATTTACTTCACCATTACCTACAGACCATTTGAGCCGCCATAACATACTGTGCATATGTTATAGCGTTCCTTCGCTGTTTACAGAAATAATTGTATCTCTAAAGAGTTATGCTTATGGTTTTGCAAAAGGTAATAATAAGAAATTACTCCTTATGCCATATTTGTGCACAATTTGTACATTAAACTTGATTACAATTTTGTTCACTTTGTTGTGAAATTACCAAATATAATAAGCTGTTGGCATTTTTTAAAATAGCATATAAGCAACATGCATTAGTATTGCCTTAAGCAATATCTCAATTCATTAATAAATATTATTAGGAATTAACTATATAAGAACCAGAAACAGAGAACCTTACTGATCCCAGAGGAAATTGCTTGAGTCAAAACCAAACTCTTCAGAAAATGCTCTGTGCTAGATTAACTGTACTATATTTTCAAAATGCTAGAGAAAGAAAGAGAGGTGGATATAAATACAATAAAAAAAATAAATTAAATGAATGTTGAAGTAGTTTACAAGACCTGAAGGAGTCGTGGTCTGTGAAGTGACTGTTGTCGTGAGTGTAACACACTCGATGGGCTGCCACATCCATCTGGGTGAAGGTGAGCACAGGGACCCCGGGGTGCTGGACCATGTGCAGGTGTCCGTGTTTAGGCGGAACGGTCACAGTGTAGATGAGCTCGTCTGACCTGCTTCCGCTGTCTGAGGCCATAAGGACATCTGTGGTCAGCACCACTCTCTCTCCCTCCATTAGAGTCACAGGCTTAACAATTAGAGAAATGTCACCTGTGAAAACAATATTGTGAACAATTGAGAGGACATTCCAATTTAATCAACACTTTATAATAATAAAATTTATACACACATAATGTAATGAAATTGGTCAAAATTTAAATTCCACGATGAAAATCACAGGTATATATACAGGTAAGTATACGTGAGATTACGTCTCATTTTAAACTTTGGCTGTTTATTTTTAAGGATAAAACCAGACCGATGAAGGCACACCTAATATTTGTTCTTTTTCCCGGGGCAATAGTGACTCTACAACTGCAGAACATAATTGTGATCAGTATAAATAAGAATGACCATCACAGGAACTACTACTAATTGTGACAGGAGTATGGTACGAGTAAAACTGTGTAAATGTGATTTTTGAAACGATCCTTTCAAAATAGCTCTTCGAAAAAAAGGACTCAAACAAACACATGTGTATTATGAAGTTACTTCTTCAAAAGGAGGGCAACTGATATCTTATGCTGACATAAACATCCCCCCCAAACCTGACGTTGTAATCGAAGGGAGTCTGCGGTGGTTGTGTGAGAGGACAGGGCTGGGAGCTGGGACAGGGTGCAGCTGTCGGTTCTGCAGCCTGTTAATAATTCACGCTCGCTGGGTGTTTGAAGGTGGCCCTTCCTGAGAGCCACAACCTTCTCACCTCAGCTCCACATGGACTCACCAGCACCAGGGCCAAAAGGGCCTTGCCTGCCACGCTCCCTTGCTCACTCAACTGGCAAAGCCATTGTGGCCACGGGGAGGGCTGCGCTTTAAATTATACATACACACTGATTAAACCTGTCAACAATGTTGTTTTCCCTATTCTTTGATTCAAGGAAAAACAAAAACACAGTTGACCTGAAGAGAGAGTAAGCAATCTCCAAATGAGACGGTTAATTTCATAACTGTGATTTGATCACAATATACCAAAAGGGTCCAGAAAATCTGGGTTGATTATACAGCTAATAATCTATCAATCTTTTGTCTTATCAAAGGCCTGCAAAGAAATTAAATCTTCACACACTACTAAACCAATAGGCCAACATACTTTATTATGAGAGTTTAAAGTTCTAACTGAACTTCAAGGTGAAATTTTCATACCCTTTGGAACGGTGCGAACAGAAATGAAGAAACTCTGTGGAGGCGTCTGGTTGTCTGTATCGCTGAGGAAAAAGTGGAAGCGGTCATGGCCTTTTAACCCACTGAAGGAGGTGTGTTTGTACCACAGGCGGTTCATCTCCACATCCTCCTGTGTGAAGTTCTGACCTGCGTTCAGGTCAGTCCAGTCAGCACCTGTCTGCACGCAAGGAACATTGACAGCGATGTTTTAAAAATGCTTTTATTACAAGCCTGTATGTAGTCAAATGTTAAAATCATTGTTCATCTTAATCCTTATCCTTATTCAATAATTGTAAAATAAAACAGTTATACAAAATTTTTATATAGCTCTATGTATATACAACAATCATATAGTGATTAAGTATATTACACAAAAGTAATTAAATATGATTTTATGAAAATATTATAAACAGCCAAAAATATTATGAACAATCTTAATATTTAAAATATTTTGGGCACAATGATAATAAATGATAAATAAGAAATTTAATTATGGCTCTGTTAGTTAATAAATATTTGAAATCTTAGAGCACAGTACTGGCAAGTTTGAATGGTTTTATATTATTGATAACATTGATTCTAAAGTTGAACAGTACTGCAGGTGTTATTTCATTGGATCTTTCAAAATTTTGGTTCTTTTGTATGTACGTTTTAAGGAAATACATTAAAGTGGTCAATAAATAAGAGTAATTTACAGGCTTACAAAGACATTCCTTTTTGTATTCTCCTTTGTACACATGCAGGTTGTTCTGTATTGTGAAAAACATACATTTCAAACGTTTGTACAGTGATTCTTAATTGATTAACAGTATTGTTTACGATTTGCTGTTACACATGAAGAAGCTGACCTTGAGTTGCAGAAGGCCAAACCTGGGGCTTGCATTGAGAACATAGTAGAGCTGGTCAGTTGGGGTGTCATTGTCTTCTGCCTCCAGCACAACACTGGAGATAACCCTCCGCTCCAAAGCCTCCACCTCCACACCTGCATTCCTGCGCACAGAACAGAGCCGGAGACACTGAGGGCACAGCGAGCACCGATGCCAAGCTGGCACGCTCAAATGAATCCTAAATAAATAAAAACATAAATGCGACAAAGCCGGCTGCCTTTGGAGGGAACAAAGGCAAGCGAGACCGGCCTGTCACAGCAATCCGAGAGAACATGAGCAACAAGGAAGCGGGCCAGTGCCAAAAAGCCACATTATTTCTGCTGCTGTGGAGTTTGCATATGCACCCTGTGCCAACTCAGTGAGTCAAAAAAGCATAAAACAACCCTCCTGATCTTAGGGGAAAAAGACAGAATAAAGCGTTGTGATTTACTGAAGGATGTAACTTCATTCCCAGTCACTCAGTCAGGGAAATGCAGACTCCCCAGCCACATGTGCCTAAAAATCCACCTTTTCCCTTCTGTCCCTGTCCGGTCTCCTCTGCTGAAAGCCCCTCCTCCTGCCCCGCTTCCGTCTGCCTTTCTGGCTCGGAATTTGTCCCAGGGCGTACTTACTTTAGCAGCCGTGGCTTTTCATCATTGACTGGTAGGATGCGGACCCACGCCGTCCCCTGGACAGCGTGCCTGCCATCTGTCAGTTGCATGGTGAAACTGTCCTTAAGGGTTTCCGTGTCATCGTGCATATATACGATCTTCATTCCTGTGGACCATGGCGAGAGGAAAGGAGTCAAGGAATCCTCAAATATAGAGGTTCATGAAAAACGGCCTTGGGATGGGATGGTACAACCAATATTGATTTTACACACTTTTCACCCTAACATGAAACCAGTCAGCCAAAGACAAGTTCACCAAGTTGGAAATCATAAAGCTTTGTAAGGTGGTAATAGGCTAGTGTGTAATTAATCATCATCCCTACTAGTGATAATTGACACAGCAACAGTTAATATCACGATATGCAAAATTATAATATTATTTTGCTGCCAAAAACCCGGAACAGACAAAAAAGCCAATGGATCCACATTCCAAATTACTAAAAAACGTATTTTATTTACAGTTTTATGTGCTGCATTGTACTAAATCTGATTAAACATGCAGTTGACTGGTACTGAAGATTTCACAATATGTTCAGAATGTCATGTTGTAACACCACAATAACTGAAAGTATTGTGAACTAGTGCGTATTTTTGTGTCTAATCATCGTACAAGAGGCCAGACCTTCCTAACTCCACTCTATATTTGAGATTTAACCACTTTAGCACATTTTTACATTTTCAATAAGAAAAGGTTAACTGTGGATATAGTGGGGAATACCTGGGATGGCACATATTTGAACTAAGGAGATAAACATACAGTATTTTACAGGGTCTGAAATTTCACAGGTCTTAGGGAACAACTTAATGATTTAAAGTAGAGTAAATTCAGGCAATGATATGATAAACGATCATCAGATTTAAACCTCACAAAGGACTTCAGGGACTATGACTCCAGACACTACGGGCAGTCGGTAGAGAATTGTGGTCAACAACACTTGAACAGCAGCTACCCTGCACTGTCAGTATTAATTCTAGGTATATAATACATTTACATTGACATTTCCTTCTTACTATTTTAGTAGTGATCATTATGAAACACAATGTTTTTGACTACTAGTGTACTTCCTAGCTAATTCCCAGGTCACCTACCTTTCTGTGGCTCTACATCACTTTCTTACAGGAAGGGCAGCTGCGCAAATCACTGGGTACACAGTGGCTTTGAGGTAATTGTGCAGGAAAGGACTTTGCAGATGATGCAGAAGCACCACGGGCGCTCTCTGACCTCTGTCTTCTGCAACATCTGTTCAGCAAGCCTGGACCCCAGAGATAACAAACTGGTGCCCTCTGGAAGGCACAGGGGTGGCCAGTCTCATGGTGGCTACACTCAGCAAACTCCACGTCCAAAGCCAAATCTCAAACACACAAACCATCTAACGGTTCTATAAAGAAATTCCTTAGAAGAAACACCTCTGCTTCCCAGTTGGAACATGGCTCCCATTCACTGAGTTCTTAAAAAATTATTATTAAAAAACGAAATGTTGATTTGAACTTAATTGGTTCTTAAGGAATTAAAAGTAATTCTTCTATTGCATTGCTCTTTTCGTGTCATCTTTATTTGTAAGAGCAAAGAGAGGTTCATGGTTCTGCTGAAGAGAAGCTGACCTTGTCGGAGAGCCTGCATGGTGAACGACTGCACCGGTAGAGTCCTCTGCTGGAGCTCGAGGCCCATCTCTTTATACCGGCTCATCTCAAGACCATAGATCCCATTCAGCAGTGTCCCATGAGCAGGGGGCACCAGAACAGTGATTGTGAGAATATCTGGAGGAGCATCCAGGTCAACTGCGTCTAAAATTGCAGGCGTGAGGTCCTTCATTCCTCCCTCTATGACCTTTGGGTAGATTAGAGAGACACAGGAAATGCATATTGTTTAACTCTGAATTAGGATAAAAATACTGACCATTTTACTCGAGAATCTCAAAGATACTTTGAGAACAGCAATACATTATATAGATGTTAACATCTTTTAATGAATTTAAATACAATTACATATGAATATGAATATTATATTAAATATATACCTGATATATATACACACATACAAAATTGTTGGTATCCCTGAAATTTTTCCAGTAAATCAAGCATTCTCTCAGAAAAGTAGTGCATTAGCACATGTTTTGCTTTAGACATGTTTATTCCCTTTGTGTGTATTGGAACAAAAGAAAAACAGGAGGGAAAAAAGAACATTTGACATAAAATCACACAAAAATCCAAAAATGGGCTGGACAAAACTATTGCCACCCTTAAGTTAATATTTGGTTGCATACCCTTTGGGAAAAAAACTGAAATCAGCCTCTCCCTATAACAATCAATAAGTTTCTAACACCTCTCACTTGGAATTTTGGACCACTCGTCTTTTGCTAACTGCTTCAGGTCTCTCATATTGGAAGGGACCCTTTGCCCAACAGCAATTTTAAATCTCTCCACAGGTGTTCAGTGGGATTTTGATCTGTTCTCATTGCTGTGTCAGAAGTGGGATCCTCCTGGGTCTCCTGCCCTAGCGTTTATTTATTAAAATGTGGACAGATAGATCACACTGACACTGATGTTTTTGACACTTATCCAACACCCAGAGTATCCTGCGTTGCAACATTTCATAAATTTTTCTCTTCTGTCCACACCCAGAGAGATTAGCTACAGTGTTAGGGTTGCAAACTTCTTGATAATGTTGCGCACAGTGGACAAAGGCACATTTAGTTATCTGGAGATGGATTTCTCCACAATTTTGGTTCTTAGGTCCTTACACAGTTCTCTTTTCCTCTTTCTGTTGTCCATGCTTACTGTGGCATATATATAGACACACATAGCAAAGACTAAGTGAGCTTCATTCCATTTTATCTGCTTTCAGGTGTGATTTTTATATTGCCCGCACCTATTAGTTGCCCCAGGTGAGTTTAAAGGAGCATCACATGCTTGAAACAATCTTATTTATGTTTTGTGTGACATTATGTCAAATTTTCTTTTTTCCCTCCAATTTTTGTTCTGTTCCAATACACACAAAGGGAATAAACCTGTGTAAAGCAAAACATTTGCTAATGCAATACTTTTCTGTGAGAAATACTTGATTTTCTGGAAAAATCAAGTATTTTGTCAATGTGTTTTGTCAATGTGTGTAATTATGTAGAATTACATATTGAAAGTATTTGTCCTGTTTGAAATTTGTTCAGCCCTTTGGAAAAGCAGTCATTCCGTGTAATAAATATAACTCTCTGTTTTACAGCTTTCTAACTCATTATACAACCATGGACTGCCCTAGAATTTCTTAATTTAACAGATTTCTAATCATCTGGAATTACTTGGAATACGTTAACGGTAAATTTTTAGGGTTGATTCTGTTTTCTTTAAAGTCAAATTGGCTAATGTCATGTTTGTTTAATTTTCATTTACTGCATGAACATTTGCATGAACACACTGATATGAAACATTGTGTGTGGAGATAGTAAACAGTAAAAGTAAGTAAATAGACATAGGGCTCAGACAAGCAAAACTAGCATGTTTCTTAAAATCTTTACAAATCCCAAACCCTACAGTCCCACTCTTACTAGAGGGGGTTGGCTTTGACTGAGCAAACAGCACAGAATCGCATGTTTATTTCGTCAACACCCCAAAGCCATAGTTAACACAAGCTTATCTTAATGAACGTTACTTTGTTTAATAATGAGCCTGAAATATTGCTAAAAGGCTGACATGTCCCTCAAGTATTTAGTACTTACACAAGGAATATTTAAGCAGATTCAAAGTAGAAATGGCAAAAAGCAGAAATGTAATGCCCATGTGTTTAACTGGTTTCATTATGTACAGTATTGTGCAAATATTTTAGGCACCTTTTTGTCAGTGTGTGATAACATATTTTTCTGCTAGTGGAGTTTACATTAGAATAACAAATGAGAGAGCAGTAAAAACTATCAAGATTTGTTTTATTTGTGTAGTTGATATTGTGTGAGCTGGTGAGGAGAACGGCTTTCAAGATTTCTCCTCGGTTCCTCCAGCATTAGTGCGGATTAGTGAAGTTCCATTAGTTGCTCCTGTTTTAATTTAATGAAGGACTGATTGAGTCAAGCCCGGTTTCTAATGGAAACTACAGTAATACCACAAGGAACATATTGACAATATTATTATTAACTACTCGGTTTTCATGAACATTGTTTATTTTAGTCTCACTGTACAGCACTTTGTGTCAGCTGTGGTTGTTTTAAAGTGCTTTATAAATAAATTTGTTGTTGTTGTTGTTGTTGTTGACATACTTTACAAGGCATCACTATTTATTGCATAATGTCATTTGAATATATTCTTTTGAGTTGTATGTAGTATATGTTGCAATATTAACATGAAAAAGCACTTATTACTCATCTAAACTGTTATTAAGTATAATTTTAACAGATGTCTAATTCATTTGCACCATATTGTACATCAGAACATGCTACACAAATTGGCTGAAATGATCTAGATAAACTGACTGGTTTATCCTTGTCTTCAACAAACTGGCAAAATATTGTTGAAAATACTGATTCTAGATTTTTGAAAGGTAGTGAATGACTGACTGTGAAGTTGTGGAGCAGCAGGGATGGGGCCTCGTCATTGAAGGGGTTGATAATGATGTAGAAGGGAACAGGCCCTGACTTGTGGATTCCATCACTGATGGAAACAGTGAGGTGGTCTGCTGTAGGCTCCACACCCTGGTGGACCGACTGGACATAGTTGATGAATCCAGAGGTGAGGTGGAGCTGGCTGAAAGAAACTTCATTCAGACAATTTCACTTAGTGGAAGCCTTTTAGAAAGTGTAGTGCTGACATTAGTTTCGGGAAAGGCCCATGGTTGAACACTGACCCACTCGGATTCCAGCGTTGCTCTTCTCGAAGCCAGGTGAGGGCAGGGTGTTCTCCAGAAAGCCGTGCTGAGGTGGGCTCTCCAGATGAAAGATTAACTGTTCTGGCTTGGTGTCAGGGTCTGCAGCTGCCAGCACATCTCCACACAGACACACACTAGAGACTTCATCCACTACCAGCATCTTTCCTGACAGAGGAATAGGCAGCATGCAATGGCTGGTTAAGTCTGGACACTTTATATGCAGTGTTGCAGATTTTCATTCAATATAATTTTATTTATAATATGATATATATCAATTTTCTTTGCATGTAGAGCAGGGTCCAAAGATCTAAGGGCACTTTGAAAATGTCACTTTTCAAAAATTGAAATCCAGAAATAAATCAATTTAGAACTGAGAAAAGGGTAAAATCAGTTACATTGTTTTATATACAAAATAAACATATAGAAAATACATAGCATAAAATGTTCAGATGTATAATGTATTTTTATGGTTACTGTGTTTGTTTAAACAAAAAAGTCTAGGGAAAATAATAATAGAATTCAACAAAATGAATATCCAGAATCTCTCATATTTGAAAATGACTCCAGTTGAACCTAAAAAAACTAAGAAATTCAATATATTAATCAGCATTTACTTCTTGTTTACTATATTAAATGAAACATCCAAAAATAACTTCCTCATTCTAGTTTTTAACAATGCAATACAAACTTGTTTTTCTAATTTTGCTAGTATTTCTAATATTGCTAGTGAGTGCAAACATTTGAGGAATTGCTGAATTCAAGATATGGTAATATTAATAAATCACAGTGTAATTCCCCCAGATTCTTCAATTACCTTCATCATTTTTCATCTGACCATCCATAACCCATGTTTTATTTCCTTTCTCGCTCTTTCCATTGGACTGCTTGCTATTTTTTATTGACCTTTTTCCTTGCACTGTCCCTCTCTTTTTCTTTTTGTCTCATTATTTTTCTCCCTCTCTTTCTCTCACTCTCTCATGCTTTCTCTCATTCTTTCTCTCACTGTCCTGCTATGACACCCCCCACACTTCCTCTCTTGCTACGCTCTCTTTCGGCTCTTGGCCAGCCCGCTGCCACCTGGGTGCTGATAAAGCCATCATGCCCATGCTCACTGGCATCTGCTCCCATTTACAGCACTGATAAATAATGAATGGGGAGTGGGCATGGAGGGGGCTGTGGTTGGATCAGGCTCTGCGACATAGGGAGAAATTAATGACCAACAGTCTGGGATAAAGGTGATAAATTCGTCATCCTCGAGTGAGGGAAGAGTAGAAGCCAGATTCCCTTTCGCTCTGTTTCTTAATGCTCTTATTCCAGCCAATCTTTATTCATTGTAAATTAATTAAACAGCTCAGTTTTGTCGTAAACCAGGCCTGCAATCCTGGAGAATCTTTCCCCGGTTTCTAGCCAAGGATTTAAAGAATTAAGAGATTGTCATATGGGGGGGCTAGAGGTAAATCTTGGCAGGTGGGGAAGCGAAGAGGTAGGCTTGGGCTGTGTGTTCTCTTTTCTGAATGAGGGAAGCTCTATTGTCTTCTCCTCTGCCTCATTGTCCACCTTCTCCCAAGGAGATGAATTTATGGGCTGCCTGCTGTAGCGTTTTCTTGCTGCGTGCTCTTGCAATAATCCCAGTCAGTTGTATATTACTCCAATGTCCCTGAAAACATCAGGAACGTGTGTTGGGATTTCATGTAGGCATCTAACCAATACTTTCCTCCTTCTTCTCATTGTGTCCCAGTGGCCACTGTTCTTCATTGATAACTGCGTTCCTTGTCAGTCTTGTCATAACCTCGCCTCAAGCTCTAGTGAATGAATCAGTTTAACGTAAAGTAAACTCTGAGGCTTACAAATGAGACTTATGTGTGTATGGAGACACAATGCTTGCCTTCCTAACAGTCCCCAAGCTCAGTATGGGAGATAATGATTCATTGATGTTCTCAGCAAGATGTGGCGCATCAGCAAAACAGCATCCGAAAGCCTGGATTTATTGGTTAATTGCTTAACCCCAGGAAATCCAGATTTAATGCTTCTAGTTTTCTTTTTAATTTCATTCATATATATATTAAGCAATTTATATATAATAACCAATTATGTGGCTTTCAATAAAGTTGCATTTCAGTTGACATTTTATCTTGTATTACAAATCTAAACAAGTAAAAATATAATCAGCAAGACCAAACTAGCAATCTGTTTTCAAAACTCATTTCATGAGTAGGAACATTAACCTTAAAGAACCCCCTTTATTGGTAAATTTTGAAATAAACAGGACAAAAGTTGAGAGAAGATTTGGAGATACATTTACCAAAACTAATGGGTGACCATTGACTTCCTGTGTTTGAAACAGTAACCTCACACCTGCAGTTATAATGTAAAGAAGAAAAATTTGATCTCCAAACATGTCTTGGCTGATCTTGGCAAAGGTGTAGAAAATTGTGAAAATTATTCATTCATGTTTGTTGATTTCAGGTATTGCAAATATTCCTTTAACGTATTGAAACTCAGATAATAAGAAATGAGTTTTTGAATAAAGAGTACTTTGAATACGCTAGAAAGATTCAACATCAGAGCTGAAAAATACATTTGAAATGTCTGAATACCTCAATATGTTTACCTATAGCTATAGATGGTGGCTGGTTATTCACAGGAAGAACAGTAATGTTGAGGTCATACACAGGAAGTGTTCCATGCAGGGGAACGGGTGGTGGGACAGAATCTTCCTGGCAACAGCCGTCTGTTTGTCCACTTTCCCCATCCGACACTATCAGGGTCACAGTGTCTAACACAGGGTCTGGGCCAATTTCACCCCCTAAACACAGACGAAACATTATACACAAAC
>JBBKCR010000036.1:7684815-7699188 GCA_037577295.1 Ladigesia roloffi | reverse complement strand
GTGTTAACATTTTGTTGTTTTATTTAAGCTAAATGCAGGCGACACAGTTTTGCTGGATATTCTCTCTGGTTTACATTATAGTAATTTGTAAAACTTAATGTAATGTGCTGACATTTTCATTAATTACACAATTTAGACCAGAGAGATTAACTTCATCAGGTTTTTGAAAATGTTTTACTGTAACTTTCTTAAGATTTGTTTCTGATGTTTGCCTAACTAATTCTATTTTAAAAGACTATTCTGTTGATAAGTGATGTATAAATTTGCATTTCTGTGTTTGAGGGTACATGGCAAAAAATAATGGTTTATGTAAAAGTTGAATAGAAAACATCTAGGATAAGAAATATAGTCTACTAAAAAATACAATGTCTTTGTTTAATGTGAGTAATTTGTTTAGAAAATCACCAAAATATAGGGTGTTTTGCATACACCTATATAATATTATAACAACTTTATAACGAAAAAAAATTTCCATCACATAAAATGTCAGGGATGCAAGGAAAGGGGAATAAGTAGTTAACTGTAATGTAATTAAAAATATGCTAAAATCTCGAGGAATAATACAATTTATTATTAATAAATATCGGTTTTCATGAAAAAGAATTACGTTTTCGGTCTTTTAATGTTGTGGTGCACTGCTGTTGTTAAATAAATAATATCTGTTGGGTTTTTTTAATTTAACCAACAGTATTTTTAACATTAATTGTTTGCTAACTTAAATTGTTTTGTAAATGCTTACGAAGTCTTACAAATGTACTTCTGTTAGTGGATTGAAAACACACAAGGATTTATTTCGCGTGTTCAGATATAATAATTTTTGGATGTCAAAATGTACATTTGTTTTTGTCATTTGGTTATTTACAATTATAAATCTAAATTTATTTTTGTGAAAGCATCCAAAATTGCATGTTTTATATTATTTTGTTTTATAATATTTTTCTTATTGTTTGTATTGTTAGTATATTAATTGGGGGTTGCCGTCCTGAGAAGCAGTTGACAGACTTGACCCTCCTGCTCTCAGTGTCTAAATCTGACCATCTTTGTCTTAACTCTGTTCAACACTAATTACTTAAATATTTTATGCACATTGAAGGGAGCTCTGTTACATGTTTTCTCTTGATCTAAATTAGACACTTTTAATTGTAACAACAATACAACCAGTCTTATCGGCTTTGTGTGTGTACTTTTATAGTGTACACTTAATACAGAATTTGCCCTTTAGTACTTTAATCTGCATGTCAGTTTAATAAGTTTTCATGTAGTTGTCATAAAATAAGATGGATCTTTTTATTTGTTTGTAAGTCTGAACATTTCCAGATCGGTCTGATCTGTACGTACATTTACCAAATGTTAAAGTGTATTTCAAGTTATTTGGAATTACCACTGCAATGAGCCCATATTGAGTTAATTGCCGCGGTCGGAACTTGAGATTTTTTTTGCGGGCACTGAGGTGACTCTGGTGTTGGGGGCTCAGGGGTATGGTAGTGCTGCTCATTCAACAGTGCTCTAATGCGCAGCTATGAAAGGATCCTCCAGCACCTAAGGGGCTAATGAGATTTTATCCATCATACAAGTGCTGCTCTTATAATCTGATGGTCACTGAGCAGATTCCCCTCGGAGGCAAGTGCATGTGCATATGCGTGTGCATATGTGTGTGGGTGTGTGTGTGTGTGTGTCAGTGTGTCAGAATATGAATTGATTTGTGTATGTGATATACTCAGAGGGAATAGTGTGAGGGCATGAGTCAAATGTAGGCCCATCAAATTCACTGGGGTATGTTTCTTCTAGCGCTATACCTTCACATATAAAATTAGATTGAATTAGTAAGTGGACTGTATAGGTTCCTCTTTATAATTCCCTGTTTACATAGCATCAAAGTGTGCAGTGCACTCACAATGTCACATTAGGAGCAACCTATTGTCCTCAATAGATCAACTTGACTGTGTAAATTAAGTAGCCTACATTATACACAAACTCTGCAGCCGGTGAATGCTTGTTTAAGTCCTTTTGTGAAAATTTTTAAAGCAACTGCTTTATACCTATTAGTTTGCATTGATTTGTTTACAGTAAATTAAAAATAAATGCCTTACAACTTTATTTAACCACAGTAAAATAGGAGGTGAACATTTATTTTTTGGCTTAATCACTTACGTGTATTTAACATTTCACATGTTGGTCACATGTTTCTAACATTTTTTGTTCAAAAATGTATATATAATAGTTCGACAGAACTTTTTTACATGCATACCCAACTACCCCCCTTTACTGCAAGCTGCCTGTGCGTTTTAGTGTGTGTTAGTGTCCTGTTGAGTGGAAGATGTTTCTAATTTGGACTAAGGGAGAAATGATTAGAGGGGAGGAAATTGGAGGATTAAAATTGTCTGCAGGAACTTCCTGAGCACTGCATGCTGCCTCTTGGTGTCTGTGCTCAAGGACCTCCAACCCTGGGCCCTACAGCGAGAGAGCAGCATCTCCAGCCCGCTCACACGGACCTCCAGAGCAGGGCTTGTGCTGAGCACACACTGGGCTTTCAGCGAGACTCAATCTGTTAATGTACGCCGCATTACTAGCCCTGGGTGACTCACCACTCGTCTGGTGGCGTCGGAATTAATTTGTCAATGGGTGACAGAACAAGACCTCTAAAACAGCATTTCAGGCCTATTTAATGATTTCTGTCATAAAATAAGTTACTAATTGGAATCGGTTAAATTGTGTTCTTCACTGTCAGCAGAATGAAATATTTTATGTACTGTCTTTTTAATACATTCATTTTCTCTTTTTTTTTATAAGTGCTGTTAGGTTCATTACTTATCGCGTGTAGGTTAGCCTGGGAATACTGGATATCCTGGGAATTTTTTGGACATCCCAGTGGTCATTTGTCATTAAAACTAGTTATCCCATGGCATGTACGACATGATTCAATATAGCACATTTTATAACCTTGTCATGTATAATCTGCTTCCTATCCATCTTTTTCAGGGACCGTTTTCAACCCCCATGCTGTTAAATGCTCTCGTCTGATTTTGGAGAATTATATAATTCTCAGTCCATATGTCTTACCCAGTTTTTGTGAGACATTCTGGGAGACTTAGGCAAAGGCTCTAATATCCGTTCATATGTTTAATGTCTCTGGGAAAAAGTGGTGCCTGGGGCAGTTTTTGCCTCTTTTGTGTTGGGATATATATCTCAGCAGAAAAAGAGAAAGAAGCTTTGGATTTCCAGCACCTGTACTAGCACTTCTAAAGCTCTGTTTGAACGCTAGTTACATTTCTCTAACTTTCAAATGTGTGAATGAATAAATGAATGTAATGAATTATAATACTTTTGGAGAATATTGATAAGGATCAATTTAAGTGTCATGTGAAGCTCTCACTTGGCAGATGACTGTGTTGCTGGCATGTGGACAAGAAAATGTGAAGGAACAAAAATCTGATTTGGACATCACTCTGTGTAAGTGACAGAGCCAATTCCGTTTATTAACCAGATTTTTAAACCTTTATTAAATGTGCATTGCATTTTAAAGTGCTTTTCTGCTTGTTGCACATATCATCGGATTTAATGTGAGGGTTTAGGATTTTTAACTATGCTGTAGTTTTGTTGTAGCAGATTTTAAGACATCATAAAGATATAAACATAAAGTAATATACATTTGCTTTGCACATGTTGATATGATTTTTGAAAAATCAGTGAGCAACTAAACATGACTTAGTTGTAAAAAGTTATTTTAAATTAATGCCCTTTAAATATTATAAGAAAAAGTTCTGTCTGTTAACACGTTTTAGCTATTAGTATATTACAAAAGTGAAATTCTGAAATAAAGAAAGATGTTTTGATATCCCAACATCCCATTGTCAGGAAAAAGCTGTAAAGCACACTGTAAAGACTCCCTCAAAGTAACAGCACAGTCCTTAAGGTTCACCTGTGTGCCTTAAACGTGTTATATAAGTACACTGTATTTACTTTCCCAGATTAAATATGCATGGCCTTATTTGTAATAAAAAAATCTCTGCAGTTTCTCCTCAGCAGATGAACTTATTGAAAAAATTTCAGACTAGATAACTTAATAATCTACATACTAGATAATCCAAATCTACATTTTTGTTGTAAAGAACGTAAAGAGATAGACAGGCTACTAAACAAGATTTCATTTAATTTGTGAATATTTTGTTTCACTTTATTTCAGTATTGAATCACCCCGCATTGTATAATGCATTTGACTTTTTTCAGTTTACAGTGACACTTGGCTTTGCACTAATGTTGATTCTTTGTGTGTCTTTTTATTTTTGTTGTAAGTAGAATCATTCAATGTGAATTTATGCAAAGTCACCTAAGAAACTGATAGACAGTATATGTCCTTTTTTACAGGTGTAATGTATATAAAGGAACATGATACAGTAGAGTCAGTCAGTAACTATCAAAGCTGGAGATGAAAACACAACAGTATTGTTTGTTTTTGTGTAAATCAAATATTACAATCCCCTGAGCAGACAGTGAGTGTCGTCTCTTTTTCTCTTTTATTCTGAGCCACTTTTACCTTCTGTAGCCCTTCCCAGCTATCTAAGCTGCATGTCTATGCTGTGGAATGAAGGGATCAATTGTGTGGAAGAGATGCGTGTGAAATCCCTGCAGTCTGGAGTGGGTCAGGGGTCGCTATGTGAGAAAAAGGACCCTTTCTATTCCTGGCATGGCTCTGTAAGGAACGCCACTCTCGGCAGGAGACACCCCCTTTACTCATTCTCTATCCCTGTCCCTCTGTCTCGCTCTTTCTCCCTCTCCGTCTTCCCATCTCTCTCCCCAGAGAAACATGGCTACTGGCCAAGACAGCTGGTTCCTTGGGCTGGGCCTGGTGCAGTTCTCTGAGGCCTTTCTTGTTTGGGACAATGACAGTGAAGATGCTCCTAATACACTCTTATGAAGACCATAAGAAGGAAAAATATTTCTGAGCTGCTCTGTGGTGTGATATACTAACTACCCTATGAAATATGCACCACAGCTTACATCATCCTGTGTGGTATATCCCAAAATTCTTGTTGTGGTTTAACAAAATAGTATGCCGAGTTGGGTGGTACAGCAAAAATGACACTAAAATGCATTTTCATGATACAAAGAATGTATCACATCAGTTTTTCCAAAAACAAGAAAAAGAAACTTCAAAATGAAGAGAGCACTTGTCAAAGTAAATAATTTAAGAAATAGCAGTAATCCAATTATTGGTTTAACTAATACATTTAGATAATGGTATGATGGGGACAATGGAAAGATGTCCACTCAGCTACTATGCAGTCATATACATTTATATGGAATATGTATTTATTGTACATCTTTATATACACATGATGCTTGCAGTTGTTTGTTCTAGAAGTAGCTAGCAACAATAGTATAGTCAGAAAAGTTATAATGTTATAACAATATAGACAATGTTTTGTTGCCCAGCCCTGTTCTAACTAGTTTTTGTTGGTGGTGCATAATTATCAGTGTAGCCAGTGTAACATGTAAAATGCAGTGAAAACAGCATTTATATATAGCTGGTAGTCTATATACATCAAGATGCCCATTCTGTTTCACACCAACTGTTAAAACCTGAGCAAGTCTGCCCTAAACAAAGTATGGATTGTTGTTTACACTGCCATGGCACCATGCCATTAATGGCAGGTTCCTCAGACAGTTATGGACACAGCACCACAGGCCCCTCTAACAGTTCAGTTATGCTTATTCTTTTTTTGTATTCAGCAGTTTACTTTTTTTTTTTTTTCCAAAAGTTTTTGCTGCCACGTTTTGGTTGATATTCATCTTTCAGTGAACATGTATTCATGTTTTAAATGAGGTGTATGGATTTGTATGCAAGTATGCATAATGTGTGTTTCTTGGGAGTTGTCTTTTTTTAATAGACGTGAAAAAAATGGAAACAGAATCAAAAACACCATCTGGTATTTGGAGGAGTGTATTTGTGAGAGTTTGTGTGTGTGTGTGTGTGTGTGTGTGTGTTGGGGGTGGTGGTGATGGTGAGAAGTGATCCTTTTTTTCCCTCTATAGCTCTCCTCTTGGTCTTGAGCCACCCGCCACTCTGCTGCCAAAAAAAGGTGTCAGTCGCCAATGGAGTGAAGGTAGGGGGG
Source organism: Ladigesia roloffi (assembly GCA_037577295.1). Lineage (NCBI taxonomy): Eukaryota > Metazoa > Chordata > Actinopteri > Characiformes > Alestidae > Ladigesia > Ladigesia roloffi. The sequence continues at coordinate 7,693,075 of JBBKCR010000036.1, read as the reverse complement.
TGTTTTGTGGGTGCGGAGATTTGCTGCTATCACTGGATCTCAGCCAGTGCTATTAACTCTTCCAGTCCTCCTCAGTTCTGCTACACTCACCTGCTCCAAAATATCTGACAAAATAGTCCTCAAACTTTCAGCCTTTTGATTTTGACCATGGCTTTAAGTGGTTGAACCAGGCCCACTCGATTGTTTGGGACAGCTGTAACATGAAGCAGTAATTTACAAGCCTTTTCCACAGGTTCACCACAGTGTTATATTTATGCAGCACATTGCTGTGCTGAAGTCTCTCAGACCATTTGGCACCCTAAAGTACTTTTACTGAAGCAGCATACCCCTCCATTTGATTAGAGGATAACCCTGAATATCAATCTCTTTGCTGGCCATGCATCTGTGGGTACACATAATACTTGTGACTGTGCTGGCACACTAGTGTCATTCATCCAGAATTAGTAATTTAATCTGATTGTGTGGAGCCCCTCAGTGTGTTCCCCCTTTTTAAGCTGCCACAGTAACTGACATGTGAAGGGGGTAATCCTCCTTTTTTGGCCTGAGACTCAATTCATACATGAAGGCATGAAATATGAACCACATCTGGGGAGGGGGTGCACAGCTGGTTAAGCTGGTCATAATGTATGTGTGTATTTGTATATGTTTTTGTCTGTCTGTGTCTGAATGGGTGAGAAAGAGAGAGGTTAGTGAGAAAATAAAAGCCCCTCTTTGACTTAAATACTGATTTTTCCCCATCAATTGCAAAATGCTCTTGATGCTTTTAAGCTAAATAGGGTTATACAGAATGGGGTTTTAATTATTTCCACTGCTCTTCTAGTTTTGATACCCTGGGATTTGAAAACCAATCTCACTGATTTGATAATCAAACAAATGAGTGGATGATTCCAGTAAATAAAATCAAGATTGCTACTTAATTCATTAAAAGAGGTGGATGCGATTAGATGAGATTATAGTTTAGTGGATGATTAGTGCTAAGAGTATTTAGTGCCATTGAACTCAGGACACACAGAGGACAGGGCATGTGTGTGAGTATGTGTGTGTGTGTGCAAGTGACCGAGATGGAGTACGGACAGATGCCACAGAAATATGATTGAAAATGAGAAGGGCAACACAAATTAAAATTGAATCTCTTTGCTTGTTGCTAGATAGTGAAAGGGTTTGTCCCAGTTTTGTGGGGATATTATGTGGCTTTAAGTTGTGCACGTAATCATATGGTTTGATAATAGTTTTAGATGTTTCCCTGGTAACCAAACAAGCAGAGAAAATCTTTAGTGTGATAACCTACTTAAATTATCAAATGAAATTAAAAATGCTTACACTGGTAGAGTACATTAGCATCTATGTCCATTCAGCCAAGCCTAAATGGAGAAAAGAAATATTTATTCTGCACAATATTCCAACCCAGATTTGCACTCGCCATGTTAAATTAGTGGCCACATTTTTTACAAACTAGATATAGTTGCACCAAGCCCTAGCTTGTCCTATCCCTCTCACCCTCTCCACCCAGTTCTAATTAAGTTGATTCAGAGCGGTGCCTGTTTAGCAGGGAGACCCCATTACTTATTCCTGTCTAGCACAGGGCGAACCATGACCCTCCGAAGCCTGTCGCCATGTTACACATGCCTGCAACAGGGGAGCCACTGACCCCCCGACTCTGGAACAGCTGGCGGGGGCATCTCCAGAGGCCAGCATCTCTGCCTCTGCCACACAAAGCTGGCAGTGGGAGTTCTCATGCAGCCACCTTCCCAGTGTTGGGTTTTGGGGGATTAGTGGAGTGCCATAGTCCTGCACTCAATACTCTGGATGTCAGCACTCGTATAGTAATTTAAGTGACACACATCAACTCTAAAAGTCTGCTCCCTGTCCACTCCTTGCATGCGAGTGTTCCTATGCTATAGATTCTGGTTCCCTAAATGATTTTGTTTATGAAATTTGTAGACATCAAGAAGCTTTTTAATTCAAATATATACACCGGTCATAAGATTAAAACCACAAATGAAGTGAATTACATTCTTTATCCCTTACAATGGTACCTGTCAAGGGATAAATACATATTAAGTAGCATATGGAGAGTCAAATCTTGGTGTTAAAAGCTGGAAAAATGGACAAGCCTAAAGATTTGAATAACTCTGATACAGGCCTAATTGTGATGCCCATGCTGAACCCTACAGTGAGCACATGGAGCAGTGGAACCTCCAGGCCTTCTTCTTAATAAAAAAACAAAACAAAACGAATCACCACACTGGAGAAAAAAGTGAAATTGCATGCCATCCCCACCTTCGTTTGACAAAATAAAAGTTCTCACCATCCCCTTTCCCAACCACATTTCTGGTTTGTTTTCAAGAAATCAGAAATGCCAGCAACCACAGAAACCAACCAACACACACACTCACACATACTGCTCAGATGCAAAAACAAAATCTCTTGCCCATGTGTCCACCAAACCTCTTGATCCACAAGAAAAACTTTGGATGTGTGCTTACTAGGGGAAGAGATGACAAGAAGGCAAGCCAACAAAGGCAGTGTGATGCTCATGGCAATATTGTACTTGGTATCCTTTGGTTCTGACATTTATGAGACTGCTACATTGACTCATAATGTCTACATAAACATTGATTTAGACCAAAAACACACCTTGATAGCAACAAATAAATGGTCTCTTTCAGGATCCTTCACACTGCCATACTTAAAACAAATATGATGAATACTACAGTGATAACTTCAAATTCCCCTGATTCCAATCCAATCCAGCATCTGTGGAATGTGCTAGAGAAAGATGAAGGATCCATGAGGCCCCCCTCAAGCAAATTATTGGAGTTAAGCGATTTCCTTCATATGCATTTGTGCATATAACACAGCGTAACTTCAGGCGTCCGTGCCTTGAGCTTCATCAGAGCTGTTCTGGTGGAGACTGAAATCACATAGAACAGACAGTTTTAATATTGTGGCTGATGGGTGCATACTAATGACATATAACCTAGAACCCCATGTCCAAGCTTAGAACACTTTAGAGTGTGTAGTGGCCTTGCTCACTTGCTATCTTTCTCTCCCCTCTGTGGGCAGATTAAAGGGAGAGCCAGCTGTAGCCAAGGGACAAGCTGCCACAGACCTCTCCAAGGTGACCCCTGGCAAAGCTGGCAGCACATCTGTAGCCCTGACACATCCAGGAGCCCACTGGCCACCTCGGTGGCTCAGGCTGCTGGCAGGGAGGCCTTAGCAGGGGGCCCGGCTGCTATCTCCTGCAGTCTGGCATGGATAGTGCTAGAGGGCAAAGGGGATATAGCAGGAATATGCTGTGGCTATGGAGCACATAAGTGCAGCATTTGGAATGGGTCAGGTTGGCCATGGTGAGGTACCATTTCATGCCCATAGACAATGACCATGAATAGGTTGCGATTGCAGGAGAACTGCTTGTTATCTGTTTAATTTTTTTTCAATTGGGAATGTACACACTTGAATTCAATACTCTCCTATTTTAGTTTATTTTCTGTTTAAAAGGAAGGAATACAAAAATCAATTGTATAATATACATATATTATATGCTGTGGTGGTGCAGCGGAGCTGGTAGAGGAAGCCATCTGTCCAGAGGAACAAGGTGACCCAGTAGGCTGGCAGATACGGCAGGCAGGTGTCCGCACAGCCCCTACATAGGCATTTTGGAACTCTTTACATTACAGCTCAGAACCACTTAAAGGACTCTCCTTTTTTTTAAACTGGCACTCTTACACAAATTTGTTTTTTTTCTGACATTTGACCAGTTAAAATGAGTTTTATCCATTGAGTCCACCTCAAGAACATTTGAAGCTAAATGGTTGATCCAAAGGTACAGTGTGGTCTCAGACCTTTCTTTTGGGTGGCAACCAGAGTCTCACTCCTAGAGCTTGAAAGCTCTTGCATGGCCAGTACAAGGTGAGTGACATTGTGTTTATAAGTGGAGACATCCTCTTGCAATCACTGCACCCAGCCAGGATCCTCTTCAGTACATATCTAAGCCAGCCGCTAGCTAGGACAGGGCCAGTTTAACTCATAATTGTTTCCATCTTCCAGTGCTTGAATTGGGCTTCTCCTGCTGCATAAAGGCCCTCCAATTATAATTTAAGGTACATTATATTCAATCCCGCATGTCTGTTGCTTCTCAGTGCAGCATATTTTAAACTTATATACAGAGTTATAACAGAGCTACTATTTTTCTTTTTACATTTTACCGTGAAAATTCTATTTGCAGCTAAGTTTATTCAGATTGTATTGCTTTTATCCTAACAAAACCAGCCAATAAGAGGGATAACATTCTGATGGCGAGGGTGCAATTTTTGGAGAGTTTTGTTCACTTTCTGTTTCACAAGGTTGCGAGAGTAGAACAGCACAGGACTGCGTGCAAGATGCAGGTATTGGCACAGGTGCCGCGCTGAGAGGAAAGGCCGAAATGTGAGCTGGCTGCAGGAGACCGGCCCTGATGGTCGACTGGGAGCATTAATGAACCAGATTAGATGTCCCATCATAGAGGAGAGAGGGATGGGGGAGTGGAGAAACAAACTTGAACAAGCTTCCCCAGGCCAGACATTTACCATTGCAATCTAACTTGGGAGGAAATGTGGGGTGAGCCCATTGAAATAAATGCATTCTTTAGCAATTGGGACAGAAAAATATGACCCAGCAAGGTCTTGCATTTATTACACCTGGAAGGCACTGGGTGCTCTGTTTCACCAGTTGATCAGGCAAATGAGGGGAAAAAGGTCTAACACTTTGGCATTTAGTACCACCTACTGGTGTATGAGTGAAAATGTGGCCCAAATTGAAGGTTGCCTCTCTGGCTCATGAATGAAGACGATAGCTATAATCAAGATTAGTGAATATATAAATATCTTTTTAAATAGGGGTTACACCTAGAGTTGCGGGAACAGATTGTTTTTTACAGTTTTGAAGGTGCTGCTCCTGAAATTTTCTTTTCCTCTCTGGAGAAAGAGCTTTTTGCATTTGAGAGTGTGACATCATTATTAGCTAACCTCTCTGTGGCCCAACCTTTTTCTAAACTTCGCAGTTTGCTGCCATCGAAACCTTTGCCAGATGGTGTCTTTGCTCTCGTCTCTATCGCCTGATTTCTTATGCTGCCAGGGCTCCCCCTTTCTGCCCCCACTTCCTAAGAGCGGTGTCAGGTAGACACTGTAAAAGAAGTGCAAGGGGGATAGCTTTTCACCTGCTCCTTCTGTAGGACCCCTGCTGAGAGCAAGCTGTTCCCTCAATGCCCTCCTTCGAAAGGCACCGGCATACTGACACACCTGTCCTCCTTTTCTTGCACCTCCCACCTTCTCCTCACACATTAGTAAACAAGATTTAAGAGTGGACATTATTAGTCCTCTTGAAAATCAGCTTAAAACCACTGAAATAAAATGGAAATGATGTGTGAAGAATTTAATTGAGTGGAGAGTTTGTCCAGCTCCACTTGCCATTTGAGTACCACCTGGGGAGGGATGTTGCTTGGGGGCTCTCCTGTAAGAGGATGTTTATGGCTTTTGCTGGCCAGTATGGAGCAGAGGGGTGCTGATCTAGAGCACACGATGAGGCAAGCACACGTGCAGGCGGTTGGGAAGGGAGGAGGGGAACCATTCATTGTTTAGTATCTCTACAGGACTGTAGCTAATAAAACTAAACTGGACCTGAGGGGAAGCAGCTGAACTTCCTGTAGCGGTTATATTTATTTATTCGGAGGGTCCATTTCAGGTCTCTCGAGCAGCCCGTAAACAAAAGAGCTTTCCTTTGCTCCAGATCGCCTGTTTTGCTCTTATTTATTTATAATTCCCTGAAACTACTTTGTGTTGCAACTTGATAGCTCCTTGCTTGTGAAAATGCTGGTTTCATCAGCATTCCAAAAAAAACTCCCCTTTACCGCTTTCTTTCTTTCTTTCTATCTTTTTTTGTTCTTTAATTCCGGCCCCTGGCCACTCACGCAAATAAATACCTTTCTACTTAAACATACATTGGCTAATTAATCCATCCCATCTGCATCTCCCTCTGCAACACTTTCCTGACAGAGAAGTTTCCGAAACAGATTTGGCTTCTATTATGTTTATAACTTATATTGGGCATTATGAAGAAAAACTGGAAAATAAAATAGAAAGTGAAGACATTGATCAAATAAACAGAAGTTGATCCTTACTGATTTCACAGTCACTCAGAAGAAAGCTGAAATTTCTTGAGAAGTAGATCTACAAAGATAAAAACTGATCTAAGGTCCCAAAGTACTAAGAGTACAGTGGTAAGAATGCAATGAGTATGTAACATCATGCTATTGTTTTCTTGTTGTTCAGAACAGATGATGCATTTGTGATCTCTCTGTATCTCCCGAGGAATGGCAGGTTTTGCCAACAGTTGTTGCTCGCTGCTGGAACATCTGGTCAGCCAAATGGGGATTTGTCTTTATTCCCTTTGGTGAGAGATGACGAATGTTAGAATTGTAATATTTAAGGGAAATGTTTTTTTTTGTACTTTATTTAACCCTACGAAACAGCACTTGGAAAATGACCGCAGGGCTTAGTTGCTGAAATTTCCTTAATATAAGAAAAGATTCCCAAAAAGATTGACTTATATAAGGAGGAAGTGGCCGTCCCTGTGGAGATCTGTACGACCATGTTTTTGTGTCTGGTGTAGTTTTAATTTTGTACTTTTAATAATTGTAATAATTATTTGAAGTGCTCAAATACCTATACTTCCAAATATATTTACTTCCATCCAGTAAAAATCTGAAACTGTAGAGAGGGGTCTGTTTTTTGACTCTCTCCACCACATAATTTGACCCTTTCTGAATATTGGTTTGTGGTCATGTGTTAATTGTTTTGAGTTTTCCTTTATTTTAATTTTGAAATAAATGTATTTAGTTTTAGTTTTATTTTAAACAAAGTGATTATCAGAAGTATGTCACCTAAAGGTAAAAACCTTTGGTTTGTTTGTCCTCGCTTAGATAGCAAGATCATTTAAATGCTCTCAAATGTTCTTTTCTTCATAATTTGCCAAGTGGCTAGCTATCCAAGATGCACTTAGGGGTAAGGTCACTTAGGCAAGTTTAACTACCAGCCATGAAGAAATTTTTCCATGCTGTTAAACAATTTTCTGCTGTTTTTCAACACGAAAGAGAAAGATCTTTTTCTTCCACTGACTTTATCTCCCTATCTTGTTTACTCGCTCCTTCGCTCTGTGATGCCGGTCCCTCCAGAAGGCACAAGAAGTGGTCATGCACACTTGTGTTACAGCATGTGACTCTTCTCTGGCAGCTGTTTCTTCCAGAGGCTGGGTCTGAATATTCATGATGATTGTATTCCCATGGCCAGTGGGCTGCAGCTGTCCCCAAGTCACATACACACACACACACACACGCACACACATTGACAATAGACGTCTTATACTGATGTGACTTGATATACCTTTTGCATTTTTTTGTTTTGAAATTTGTAATATTGTGTACATATATTACATTGTTATATTAACAGTTATTCTCACTATGCCATGATATTGCTTTGCTTCTTCAGGCTGTATTTTACTGTATTTGTTGAGTTTTTCAATTTTGCCAAAACATACAACGTTTTTTGTCTGTGGGAATATTACCTTTTGTTGCTGTCCATGCAACTTGCGCCTCAAGTTTTATTAAAACATTTTATGCAAGTATTTTGAACACTCCAGCTACCTTTTGTATTGTATGAAGTTGATGTGAGCTGAGAATTGTTTTCCTATTTGTACATAGTTATCAAATAGTGAATATATACTTTTTAAAAATAGTTTTCCAATGACTTTTGCTTTATCCTTATTTTGAGTTTACATGCCCTTTCGTTCTCTGACGATCCTTCGCCAGGCCAGAGTTAAAGAGTTAGGAAGTAAATAAGAGGTGGTGAGGCCTTGCAGGAGGCCAGAGCTGTAACCAGGTTATGAGTAATGGAGCCAGGCTGACAGATGGTCCTGGAGCTTCAGTCAGATGTGCCACATCCTTCACTGGTTCCTTGGCCCTGTCAAACTCCTCCAACGACACACTTGGCCTCTTTTTGCCTACGTGCATTCTTGACTCCTCTCATGAGGGGCTGGACCCAATGCCAAAAAGTATTAGGCCATGTTCTGATGTCCTTTTTCTCTCTTGGATTTTCTGTATTGGTAGATCGTAATCAGTGATAGAATGCTAGGAGGCATTAATAGCAATAAAAAGGGGATAGAAAGTGGGTGCATGACGGAAAGTGCTCCTTTTGGCAGTGCCCTTCAAATTCAGATGACTCTCTGT
>JBBKCR010000036.1:7661282-7676294 GCA_037577295.1 Ladigesia roloffi | reverse complement strand
AAAGTGATCAGTCGATCGTGAACACACCACTGCACACTGTGAACAGCACGAAATTCCTCCTCTGCATTTAAACCCATTCGCGGGCAGCCATGAATTTTGCACCCGTGTGGAGCAGTGTGTGGAGACGTCTTGGGAAGCGGGGTGTGGGGAGTGGTGTGTGGGAACAGTACTTACTCAGGGTACCTCAGAGATTCCTAGCAGTCTGGAGGATCGACCCACGAATTTCAGATCGCAGGACGAGTGCCCAAACCACGCATATATATATATATATATAATGCTTACATTTAAGTTCCATTTACATTATATTCAGAGTAAATGCTTTTGTGAGTAACATGACACAAATTGACGATGCATAACACAAAAAGATGTGACTGTGTGAATGCAAATAATATTTTTTTGGATTTTGATGCTGCAACTAATGATGTCATACTCTGAAGTCTTGCTTTCAGAATTTCTGACTAAGTTGTGAATGATTGATGAAAGTTGCTCGAAATGACCATGTCCAAGCTGAAGAGGATATCAGTGGGGTTTCTGTATTGAAAGATCACCCTCTTGTGGTTTTATGGAGAATGAAGACCAGAGGTCAGCACTCTCTGATTTACCCATGATATGATAGAAGAAGTTTCAAATGGAGTGAAACCAAGGAGCCTTCATTGGTCAATCTGTTCAAAAAATCTCAACAGCTCTTTTATGCCACATCATACATATTGTGATGTGTCTAATTTTTTTTTTCATTATAAACAAATGCAAATTTGAAGCTCCCCAAAGAAAGCTCTCTAAATGCAAACTTTGAAGTTCCCCAAATACACATTACACAAAATAAATTCACTTAATTAGAACAATTAGTGTTGATTAATATAATGAATATAGGATGGGTTTTTATTTGATAAACATTGATTACAAATATTACATTACAGTTATGGAACTGCACACAAAAAGCTTATTAAATTTTTATTTATTTCCAGTCACAAAAAATACTAATAAGGAATTATTTAGGACCAGCAATTAATTAAACAATACAACATTCACATATTTATAGATTTATGTAAAACAATAAAATGTGTAAGAAACAATGTTATACACCTTCTTATTTTATACTGCCTCTGAGTATTTCACAAACCAAACATGCAAGAATAAAAAAAAACCCTATCTATATTGTGGATACACATAAAACAATAGACAGCAATAGGTATTGAGCAGTACTGGGTAAAGTACAGGCTAGTCTTTTTTAATGCATGATTAAATGTTTAATAGGATAGCGTCATACAACAATTGATAAATATAATTTGATTATTCTCCCATTTTTGTATTTACTGTGTTTTATGATATATATGTGTATATATATTTTTTTGGCCTAGTTTTAATATAACAATTGTTTCTCTATCTATTCTACACAGTTTATAGAGTTTATAGAGGATAATCTGCCGACTTCTCTGTCCGTTTAGTTCCCATTAAAGGCCTGTAGATGGCGTCTTGGTCTGCTTTTGGTGGAGAACGTGGCACAAATTAATTAATGAACATTCATAAACAGCATGTTGTCCGATGTGTGTGTGTGTGTGTGTATATATATATATATACTTTGATGTATGTATTCTACTCCATTTTAAATGAATTAATTAGAACGTGATTGAATTCAAATTATTTGGTTTGATTTTATTTTGCTTTAATTTTCTAAAAACATAAAAGAATGTATAGATGAATTGTGACAATTTTCCAAATGCTTTTTGTTTTGGTGCGGTTCATTTTCAGATCTTTTTTATTCGCTTATATATTGCTCTCTCCCTCTCTGATACACACTCTCCTCTCCCCAAGTAAGTTCCCACATTTCTCTTACATCTTGGTGATGTTACAAACCCTGCCTCATTAATCCCAGCCAAAGACGGACCGTTTTAGCAGCGACTTGTTTCAACCTGAATTTAAACACACAACATTCCAGATTAGTTTAAACGCACCACGTCTTTAGCAGCATTTGTTATACAAAACTGAGCTCCGGGGTTATGTTTACAATTTAGATTTGTATGGAACCTCAAATTAGCAGAATTTCATTAATCGTAATCTCCTTCGATGTGTTTTTACAATTTATACCATGCGATTTATGTGCAAAACACACCACCCAACACACAAAATCCTCAGCTCGAGCTACATTGATAACCTTTACCCGTCAATCTGAGATTTTTGCGCACGACTGTGCTTTTATGTTCCAGCTAATAATCGTCAAAAACTTTGTAGCACTGCCTTTACGATGCTTTAAGATTTACTGGTTCACTAATTGTGGCGTACACACACTGGCGCGCGCGCAAATCAGGCCGAACACGCAGCTAAAGCCCCAAACGCGTAACTTTGTCTCTCGGTTTCGCTCCTGCAGACGGCAGAGTTGAGTTGTTACATACACACACACACACTCCTTACCCTGCACTTACCTTCAACCCCCTGAAGATGGAGAAAACTCCACCTGAGCCACGCGCGTCGGGCTCCCGCGTGCTCCTCGCGCGCACCAAACGAGCGCATCCCGCCAAAAATAAAACATCGAACTGCGGTTATAAAGTGTGTTTTCGGCAACTGCTGGTTGCTCTTCTCGCATAATCACTTCAGTCTCGAGCTCCGATCCTGCATCCCTGCCTCCAAAAGCCTTTGGCACGGCCGCCTTGGCCTTTAATACGTTTTCTCAAAACTTGGCAGAAAGATGTCCATCAGGATGAGGCACAAAGAGAGGGAGGGAGAGGCAGAGTACATTTCTGTCTTAAATTTAAATACTCTGCTGAATTAAAAAACGTATTTTAAACAGTTCATAATTGTGCGTCGTTTGGTTTGCTTTTCTTTAAATACAACTTTTTAAGACCATAAACTGTGCCATAAAAATCGGCCAAAGGACATAGTTATTTTTTAAATATGTAAAATTGTTTATGTATTATCATTATTCGTTTTTTAGGGTGAGGGGTTGTATTCTTGTTTTTTTTTTCCTTTTATCGCGTTATTTTTGTCGTGCCTTTGTGAAACTGAATACTGAAAACCCTCTCGTTCCCTTTGCGACTCCGGTATCATGATGTTGACCATCACGGTGCTGCACGTGCCTGGATCTAGGTTGTTTTCCAGCAACATTACGGCTGATTTTTCTCCGAACTGCCCGCGTGGTCGATGCCACCCCTGGTTGTGTGACCCTCACTGGGCGCTGTTCAGTCCTCCAGTGCTGAAACGGAGCTTGGTGGATGAAAAACCCATCACGGTTGCTAAAAGGCAAATAAAATAGACAACATACACAACAATGGGCTTTCAGTTCAGCTGACAAAGGCCGTGTGTGTGTGTATGTGACAGAGGCGACTTGAATGCTAATCTGATTTTGGCCTAAGTAGGCCTGTTCACTGCTGCTCCTGATGAGGCCACCCACTACTGAACACTGAAACACGCTGGAATATACATAATGCATTTTGAAGGGGGGTTTACTCATATAGATTGTATGGTATCGATTGAGGCTTAATTTGCATATATCAAGTTTATAATTACAATTGACTTTTTGTATACCGGTCCAATTTCGAAAAGAGGTATTTACATATGGAGATGCGTTTGGCAAGGTTAGGGCTTATTAAGCAAATACAGTCTATTTTGGACATGTCTGGACATGTTCAAAAGTTTTGAAACATAGTGTATGTCATTGGGGATATATTAGACACAAATGACAAAATTAACTGGCCGCTTTTATACTTCAATACCCCAAACCTGTTTTCAACAACTGTGGATCTTAGACCTTCTATTATTGCTCGTTCACTTCAAATATTGACGATGCCCAGTTGAAAATCAGCAGCTGTGGGCAGTTTTGCTGATGCCCCCAAAAGTTTTGCCTCGCTTGAAGTAGTAAATGAAGTTAACGTGGGGTTTCTAATGACATGAGCGTGAAGTGTGAATGAAGTTTGCGCTTGAAAACCCACCATGTCCGAGGCAGTTCCGTGCAGCAGCGCATCAGTGTATGGGGCAGATGACTTCTGAGCCCTGGTGGATACGGGACTCCACTTTTACTTCGCCGTGAGGAAGGAAAACTGGAGAAATAAACGAGAGAGGGAGTCGATGAATCGATCGCAACTTCCCAAGCAACCCGTTCTCCTCCTCCTCTACTACACCAGCATGCTGAAGTTAAACTGTGTGTCTCTCGGATCGGTCAGGTTTCTCCAACCTGGATCTCTGACAGGTCTCAGGAATGTAACGAATTGGAGTGCTAGGACTATAGGAACACCCTTTTGTCCATCGTTGCAATTTCTTTCACCTGTCTGAAATGTACAGTCTAACATCTGCAGTAAGTTTCACCGCAGACCATCTGAAAGTTTCTGAAGTGAAATAAACCTACACGTTATAACTACATGTTTTTATTCATCACTCCTATTGTTATTGTTTTTATGAACCACTTGAAGAGGAGCATTTGATGGTTCCTTGCATCGAACCTGTTCTGCTATGCGCGAGTTCTGCACAATATCTGAGACGTAGCTCAGTGTTTGGAAAGGGGGCATTATTAAATCACAATGCATTAAACACGAATTCCCTGATTAATTGTATTTTAAAGCTGAATGTGGAGCTGACAAAGCGTGTCCGTGCCGGTGCGCGCGAGGCAGACACTGAAACACGATCACGGGATTTATTTCATTATTATTGTTATTTATGACGTCGAATTCCTCCAATGGCATGGTCCCGAGAGCCTCTAGCTTCCGGGGTCTTGACCAATCACCGCTTATCTTTACTACAGCGTATAAAAGGCTGACAGAAAGACAGGCGCGCACGTGCAGCAAGTTAGGATGAGAGTGCACTTACTCATGCGCAACCACATGTTACAGTGCGGCTTCTGTTCAAATGCACTTTATCAAACTGGAAAACCGAGAGACCAGCGGGCGGTTAGCTAATTAATATGAATTATTGATCATTATTAGAATCATGAATTATGTCTTTTTTAAATGCTAGATGCTTGGGTCTCCAGTTTCCATGAGTTATCTAAACGGAGGATAAACGAACAGAAAAAAAATCTAATGTTTTATAATAGAATTATAGAAATAAAATACATGTATAGCCATCCTATAAAGTTTGTCTGTTTGTCTTGATGTGATGTGCCATGATTTACACGTTTTAGTGCCACACACACACACACACACACACCTCAGGCCACCACTGAGCTGTGGACTGGAGGTGTGGTGTCGTGTCCAGTTGCTAGGGGGCGCACTAATGACTTTGAGTTTTTAATAATTACCAAACCGGGGCATATCGCCAAATACTACACCTGTATTTTATATGAGAGATTTGTGATGTTCCTTTATTACTGAATTGACGTACAATTAATGCTCCAAGCATTTAACCATAATAGCTCTAGTTAAGTATATATTCCATCCCCCTTTACCCTTAAGAGTTTGGGATAACCCAATTATTGCCAATGTCCCGAATTTAGGTGTATTAGGGTGATTTTGAACAGTATATATAGTATATAAAGTCAAACTGATTAATATTTATTTTTGATGAACTTTGATACAAGTTTTGGTATTGGTGTCTACTATTTAGGTGTTATCAGAATGCAGTTTATATAACATTATATATTTTCAGTGTAGCTTCTTAGTGTGACCTCTCTCTTGATATTACCAATTACATATCCTGTGGTCTGACTGTTATTTATGGACTTATGCATATTTAAAACGTTGTTTAACAGCAGGCCTAGACAAATGTAACGAACAGCAAGAATGTTGAGGTTTATTTGTTTACATATTTTTACAAGATTGCTACATTTACATGTCCAAACCCTGATAGATGGACGGACAGGCACACACACATATACACATAGATTATATGTGTGTGTGTGTGTGTGTGTGTGTGTGCCTCAAACCTAAACCATGGCTATGCAAACAAACACTGCAGCGCATTTGCTGAACTTTTTAAGGTGTGGAATAACTTCTTCAACACACACACACACACGCACACATACACACTGCTGCCCCACTGCGTGTGTGTGTCACTGTGAGGGCGCTGTGCTTCACTCTCCAGCTCGCGCGGAGGAGCGGAGCGTTTCCTCTCCGCACCGACCGAAACACGGACGGACTTCAACCCCGCGCGCGCTTCACTTTCAGTCCTCCGTCACTCCCTCCCTCCCTCTCTCTCTGTCTTTCTCTCTCTCTCTCTCTCTCTTTCTCTCTCGCTCTCAGGTTGAAACGACGTGGGATCAGGTGCCGCCGGCTTTTTTACGCAATAATCCACAGCCCAGGACACTCAAGCGGGACATCATTACTGTTTATTATTAGTTTATTATTATAAGACTATGTCCGCGTGCCGCGTGTCTTTAATCCGGCTCCGTTTCGCTGCCCGCGAGAGGCTGAAGTGCGATGTGTTTTTCTTTTCTTTCTCAATCCGGAGGAGTTTTGTTTTCTGAGTTTTTTTATTATATTTTATTCCAAAGCTCTGACAATCTTTTCTAAGCACACGATGAGCTGCAAGACGACATGTCTCTCACTTTGGCTCGTCTTTATTTCTTTTTAAACACTCGCCGCGAGTGAGCGCGCGTGCGTGCTTGTGTGTGTGTGCGTATGTGTGTGTGTGAGAGAGAGAGCTCCAGTTCACGATGCCTTTGCTCAAAGAAGTTGGGCTCGTTTGTGAAGAAGCGACTGTCGTGGCACGGCTTTAACGTCTCTCGGTCCATGTCTTCTTTCTTTTTGTTTTCCTCTCTTCCGCGGACCGTGTGCGCGTGTGTGTGCGTGTGTATGCGTGTGCGTGTGTGTGCGTGTAACTCGAGGCGGGGTTAAAGTTAACCTCTATGGAGCCGTGAAACGCTGCTCACTTGGAAATGTGAAAGCAAGAAGCAGCTTTTTTCATTCCCCTTTTCTCTCTCCTCTCTATCTCTCTCTTTCTCTTTTCTCTCTCTCTCTCTCCTATCCTTCTATCTGTCTCTTTTTCTTCTTTTCATATTCACGGACACGGCAATCAGCTCGAACGCGGACACACATATAGCAAACACACACACACACACATACTCACGTAACACACATACACACTCACACACATACCTAACCACGCTGATTCGTTACAGTCATCCGCACACACACATACTTAACAAATTCTACAGACTAAAAGTCAACAGATATGTATTCTCCGCTATGCCTAACACAGGTAAGTGATACTTTATGATTAATATTATTTTTTTATGATCTGCTTTGCTGTATTAGTTGCATTGAAGGTGTTCGCCTGAGTGGGACTGCCTGCATGCACGGGGGTACAGCAGCGTTTCTCAAGACTAAACTTTTTTGTTTGTAGCAACATTGCTGCTGTGACAGAGCAAAAGTTAAGCACATGGCGGATGGCGCCCACCTTCACACACACACACACACACACACACGCACGCACGCACGCGCACACACACATACACACGTGCACACACTCCTAGACTGGTATTTTCATATTCTTTTCTTAAAATAAGCCAGTCAAACTCTTCCCTGTGACGGGTCGTGTTGTGTGTGCGGAAGGTGTCGTTACACGCTTTTGACTTAAAGTCCTAGACGGCTTTCGTGCACCAGCAGCCAAACTTTTCGATTTCGGTGATTCTTAGAGCTTTTATCGACTGCTTGACTGCAATACACACATACACAAACGCGCGCGCTGCTTCGAATGTTTGTCTACGGCCTGTTAACATTACAGACGTACAGAAGTGTGTCGGTGCTTTAAAAGTGTAGTTATGTATGTTGCGAGGGGTCTTTCAAAGCAAGACCAATTGCTGTGTAAAGCCTGGGTTACGATTCGCGAACTTTCCCTAATGCCATGTGCAACAAAAAAGCAAGTCCTTCACTTTTTTATCTCCCACAAAGTGCGTTTGGGTTCGTTTTGGGCTCCAGTCCGAGCTGGAGTGCATGTTTTCCGTTCTCTCTCAGAGGCAGCTGATTGTTCTCTCTTTCACTGACCAGTTTAAAGTCGTGCAGGTTCATTCCCACACTTTAAATGAGTGGAAAGCTGTCAGGGGTTTGCATGTACCAGATGGTGACTGGGAAACTTATAGAAACTGGTGTTCTTCTGAGAGAATGATCTCTGTTCATGTCAGATCTGGGTTGTTCAGATAGAGGTCTCATGTATGGGACTAATAACATGGGCAGGGGTTAAGGTGAGATAACAGATTAAATATTGTTAAAAAGGAACAAATTACAGGCTAATCTCATTTTGAAGAGATATTTAAGTGGATTTTGTTGTATATCTGAATTTGTAGGCTAGAGGTCTGAAAATATTTTCCCTCCATTTTTCAGAACCAAATGCAATGCTGGTATAATTCTATGTAGCTTAAGCAAAGTATTTTATTTATGAAGCTCAATGAGCTATTTATAATTTCTCTTGAGCCAATTTGTAAATAGGGGCCAATAAGACTAGGCCTTAATTATGCTATTGTGTTGTTACATTTCCATAGTAATTTTATTCTCCATTTGTAATGCTAGTGTGATTTTTGAACATCCTATTTGTCTTGCTTATTGATTTATTAAATTTATTTAGGCAAAATCATTCAGGCATTCAGATGATAATTATTCCTATTTGTCCTGGACATCACAGTACAGATAAAATGAGCTTTTTATTATTTGTAAAAAATACAGTATTTCTAAGTAAAAAAAATATCTATTTACAATTAATCAATATTCACAGATAAAAACTGGGATATTTTAAGTACTAATAACTAATTAGCGCAGCACAACATTTTGGTGCTTCTGACTAAGATATTAGACCAGCATTAAATTGATTGTTCTCTAGAAATGTGTGTCGATTGGGTCCTCTGAGGAGCATAGGATACCCTCACAGTGTCGCCGATCTCTGCTGCCATTCGGCCTGTTGTCTGAATGTGTCAATTTTCATTCCTATGGATCTGTTTAGTCTTGAAAATAAATGCTTGACTGAGTTGCATTTGGAAAAATGAATAGTGAAATAATGGGTGTTTTAAAAAGTTTTTTCTCAGCTTTTTGCATGTTTAACTCAAATATAAACGAGTTTCTGTATTTCACTATTATTACATTTTTTTTACTTATTGTGTATATTTGTATTTAATTTATATTATGCATTTTGGAAAGAACTTGTGTCCTCACAGGTGATCTTTAGCTGAGAGTTACTGGGTTTAACTCCTTTATCTGTCTGGGCCACAAGGCACTATTGTTCTACAATGAGGCCCTGCGATAGCATGAGGGAATCAGTTTAGTTCACTTCGGGAGTCTGGGTGAAAAAAAGCTCAGATTTACTTGCTGCAGCTTATATTTCTGGCTTAGAATATGTAGGGTGTGTGTGAAAGTGCGAGGAACGGTGTGCTGTGTTTGGGCTGATTCTTGCCCCCTCACCAGGAGAGCACCATTAGCGAGAGTTTACCCAGAACTGTTTTTAGGTCGAAGGGGGGACTTACATCAAAAAGGGAAAGTGAATCCTGTTGATTCATAATTAGCTGTGTGTGATGTAGCGTTGCATGGGTGAGTCACTACAGAGCAGCATTACGATTCTTTGTGTTTTAAATGACAGTTTTTGGTGAGCTGAAATGTGAGGCCTATTATTTAGGGACTTATCTGTCATTATATGCACCGAAGAAGTTAAGTGCTAGGTTTAAATTTTTACTTAAGAGATAATTTATCCAATTTAAATGTTGTTTGTGTTTAGAGTGAAATGCAGAAACAAAAGAATGGTTTATGAAAAACATATTTACATATACACAGAGAACATATATGTATTTAAATATATATATATAAATATATATAAACAACCTAAAAAGATGCCCTCTCAATGTATGTTTGGTAGAAGGATAGATCAGAACATACAGTGGGTACATGATTTGGATTAATTCCAGTTTATGCGCTCAGAGACAAGGGAACTGAATTCCAAAAAAGAAGTGTGCTGCATCTTTTTTTAACTCAACATACAGTTTTATTTTTATTTCCTCCTGATTTTTGATATATTTAACATAATCCTTCATATTAAACATGTGCTGGGCCTAGTTTTCCACCCACCCACACACATACACAAGCAAACCCACCCACCCTGTAATATACATTGACACAAATCCATCCAGACATACCTAAAGCCCCCATATCCACCGAGTTAAATAAATAAAGTAAATACAGCGTTTCTTGGCTTTAAAACAGTCTAATAGTATATAGCATTCTGAATACTAATGCATGTTATTTACCAAAATTAATTACAAAAATATTCCATTTAAAATAATTATTTAATTTAGCCAATTTTGTGCCAAGGTAAAGAAGAGCACTTCAGTAATTTTATGAAAGGCATTTCACATTAATGTCTGTTTTAAAAGAATATACTTTATTAAATGGCTTTTTGATAAAAAAAAATGTATAGGAACATTTGATCTATTCTGACATTACAGCAAACTGTCAGTATTCATATTACTGTAGTATTTCACCCACTTCGCCCATTTTTTGGCAAGCCCTTTGTGCTCACTGTGCCGGGCTTGGAGCAAGGCTGTGGCCGATTTTGGAAATGTTATTTCAATGCTTGGCAAGTTGCCATTATTCTTTAAATTTTGTTTAATCCTTGCAGTTCTGTCTGTGTGAAATCCTAAATTGTTTAATATTAGGCTTACTTAGTTATTTGCCTAGTTATTAGGGCTTTGTGGTTTTGAGATATAAAGCTTCATGTAAGTCTCTAATTGCTTTCTAGCTCGGAAGAGAACAGAAAACTGACATTTTCTCATTCAGTTGTGCAATGTATGCATGGCAGAAATTCCAATAGTGAAAATAATTTATTGGTAGACAATATGGAGTGTTTTAAGTTCAAATTAAATGGCGAGTTATCTAGTAGCTGCATTTCAGCAGCAGTGGTTGTCCTAAGAAGAAGCAGGATTTTGTTTTCTAATAATGTATCATTGGCAAATTTTTTTTATTACAGGTTGATTTTACTTCTCACAATACCATAAAAAGAAAAAGATTATGATTATATCATGGCAAGGAGCAATTCGATTCCGATAAAAAAGATAAAAGAAAAAAGAAAGAAAAGAAATGCAGGTGGTGTTTTTTTCACTTGGTGAAATTTTAGAGTTTGAATTGATTTTCTGCCAGGTTGTGTAATAGTGGCAGGTGTAGCCTGGATCCATTCGTATCCGCTACCTTCTCCCGACACACTTCTAACAGAAAAATACCTCGTTCATTCTGATATTGAGTAAACTGTTATCAATGCTGAATGCAGAACTGTGTGTGTGTGTGTGTATGTCTGTGCGTATATATGCGCCTTCATAGAGAACAGATAAAAATAGCTTGTCCGATTTCCCTGCTCGGTTGTTTCTTTTTCTCGATCCTGGCAGACCCCTACAGACCCGCATTCTTGCCAGAGAGCCAAGATACGGGCCTTACACACACACACACACACACACAGACACACACACACACACACACTCACAGAGCCCTCGGATGACAGGCCCACTCCTCCTTTTTGAGGGCTTCCCTGCTATGGAAGCCCGAGTACATTACTTTAAAAATGTGAATTTATGTGGTTATATAAACCCATAATTACAGATATAATTGCTAGTGTGTTATTATGCTTATGTAGATCATTTTTAAATGTTTGTTACATTCATACAATAGATGGAACAAACTGCATTCTGTAATTTAAAGTTTCTTAACAATTATGTATTTTGGAAGCAATTATCTTCTTGCTCGTGCCTACATGCTGAGCATTTCGATTAGGTTCACTTTAAATGTATGTTCGTGAAGCTCATGCAGTTTCTCTCTTGGCCTGAATTTTCATCTGTCCCCTTTTTTTTCCACTCTCTCGCAGGATGAATTCCATCCTTTCATCGAAGCACTACTGCCCCATGTGCGAGCATTCGCCTACACCTGGTTCAACCTGCAGGCCCGCAAGAGAAAGTACTTCAAAAAGCATGAGAAGCGCATGTCCAAAGAAGAAGAGCGAGCGGTTAAGGACGAGCTTCTGGCTGAGAAGGCAGAGGTCAAGCAGAAGTGGGCATCGCGGCTGCTAGCCAAGCTCCGCAAGGACATTCGGCCCGAGTTCCGTGAGGATTTCGTGCTCACCGTGACAGGGAAGAAGCCGCCGTGCTGCGTGCTCTCCAACCCCGACCAGAAGGGGAAGATGAGGAGAATTGACTGCTTGCGCCAAGCGGACAAAGTGTGGCGCTTGGACCTGGTCATGGTGATTTTATTCAAAGGTATTCCGCTTGAAAGTACTGATGGTGAAAGGCTGGTTAAATCTCCACAGTGCTCGAACCCAGGGTTGTGCGTGCAGCCACATCACATAGGAGTTTCAGTAAAGGAGCTTGACCTGTACTTGGCCTACTTTGTACATGCAGGTAAGTCCCTTTTTTTGTTGACAAATTCCCTTGGCATGTTATGGTTAAAGTATATGAGCAATACCATTATATCCTTGGGTGGGTCACGCATTGTACGAGATATACTATATTGTAGGAGTAAGCGGTGGCATGTCAGTCTAAATTTGTCTCTGAATGGATCTTATCCTAGATGAATGGTTCTGGGAAACTTCTTCTAAAAACGTGATAGTACATTTAAAAAACTACCCAGACTACTTTATTTCAGAGTATTATTGTGAATGTAATATAAACTGGTGTAAGCTGAATACGCCCATATATCCAAATTACATCACAAATATAAGATGTTTTGCAACTTCCATTTAAGGACTTAGGAACTTTGGAGTAAATAGTTTGAGACTTTTTGTTATAATATTTATTTACTACATCAACGTTTCAAAAATGTGGTTTCCATGTTATGGGCTCTTAAATGAGTATAAAGCTTTTTCACATGCAGCTCAATTACAAAACTGGCTCTTTAAAGCAGAGGTCCCCAACCACCGGGCTACGGACCAGTGACAGTCTGTGAGTCGTTTGGTACGAGGCGACACAGTAAGACAGAAAAAAAATATTTTACTGATGATCAGAGTCTGAAAGATATTTTATTTTGATAGAAAAAAAAACTTGTCTCTTTCATGTGATATGGTACATAAAAATGTAGCCCACAAACTAGTAAACATTATTAAAAATCAAACACATACAATTATTTTAGCTGTTTCTAGACTGGTCCGTAAAAATATTGTTTTACATCAAATTGGTCCATGGCACCAAAACGTTTGAGGGCTGCTGCTTTAAAGAACCATCAACTAAAAGGTTTGTTAGTCATTTATACACGATTACACACCAAAGAAGCCCTTTTCTTCTACTCTGTGTGTGAAACTTGCTCAGTCAAAGCAAGGTCTTAATATCATACTGAGCATACTCAATATCAAATCCAATCAGGAGCAGACACCCATCATTTCATGAACATTCAGTAGTCTGGGAGAAACATGACTTTGTCATCCCTCTCTCATGCTGTCCATTCAATCCACACTGAGCAGGCCAGATTTCACCAACACTGGCACAGATGTAGCTGAGACTCTTGCTTCAGAATATGTCCATTATCTGTCTCCTTTGCCAATGTACACATTTCTCACTTTATAAAGCCCTGTCAAACAATTGGCTCTGATAGAGTGTACAGAGTACTGAAAGCCAAACTGACTTGTTTGTTGCATGCAAAATATATATTCCCTTCACACCTTCTTATAGGCACTTACTTGTGTTTATTGTTCTATTCATTTAGAAATGCATCAAGGATAATGAGCCACTTAATATTAATTAGAATGTAGACATACTGCATATTGTGGTTTTCCCTAAAAGAAGGGATTTTTTGGAAAATGGCAGTAGTCTTATTCCTATAATTTTTTTGCACCAAAAATGGACTCCGACTAAGTTAAACTCTGTCATTTTCTTCAGCATATACATGAAGCTTCCAAACAGAAAAGTCCTGTACAAATGTCTGATGGAGAGACTGTTAATTGGCAGGAGGCAGCAGGGGATCTGTCTTGTACTGACAGCAACACAAACACAGGCTTTCACTTGGAAGGCAAGGAAAGCGCTTTGTTTCACCAGGCAAACTGAGCACCTTAATTACTTTCTTTTCCTCCTGCTCACAAATTGTTGCTCTAAAGCCTAAGTGAGTTGGCAGCATATGCCCATTTTATTGGTGCGAGGAAGTAAACTCATCTCACCCCCCTCCCCGCAACCACTTCCCAACGCAAGGTTTCTGCATGGCCCAACTCCTGCTTTGATGGGGTATTGACAAAAGTGTAAAAAATTTATTTAACTCTTGGTTACAGCAGATGAAATAAAACAGTAAACACATCCATTTAGGGCTGAGCACAAAAGTGACGTTTTGAACGTTGCTACACGCAGCCAGTTCTTTGGTTGTTGCAGGTCGGAAAAGGGGGAGCATGTGAATCACTTTGACTTGGTCGGAGCACAAAAGCCCAGAGCCTTTGAGGGTCCTTTGTGTTAGAATCAGTACAAGCACCACACACTGCGGCTAAAGCCCATTTCTTTACAGCCTAGCCGAATCCTCAGTTTTGATGTTCTGAAAGGCCATTCAGAAGGCTTCTGCTCCTGCTAACATCCTAATTGCTGGAGTCCTGATATTTTTCATAGGATGTGACTGTGAATAAGCGGTGCAAAAGAACAAGAGTTGGAAAAGCAAAAGGAGACAAGAGTGTTGTAAAGTGTGGAGCCTGGGCAGTTTTATTGGTCTGTTTTCTCTCTCTCTCTCTCTGCATTTCTCTCTGTCTCTTTCTCTCTCTCACTGTCTCTCCCCCATCCCGAGCCGCATACAGACCGATCAGGTTTCCTCCTCTGTCTTATTTAAAGCAGTGGAGCAATGCTGAAGCTGCTGTGATTAAAAGCCATTTGACGAGAGGCTGACCTCATGCTCAAATGGCCAAAGTGGAGGTTTTAAGGGCACACATAGTCAGTAAATATATTTTTACTTTGGACATATCGAATAGCCAATCAAAAAAGCTTCATTTTTTACATTTATTACCAATAGCTTAACATCATTTACATTTATTCATTTTTGCAACAAAACAAAACCACGCAACCTTTGAAGCTGTATCTTCTCAGTAAATTTAAGCTTCAAATGGATCCGTATTCTGATTTGATTGGAATGCTTTGTTGATCAAACACTTCTGCTTCATCAGACACATCCA
>JBBKCR010000036.1:7650448-7661182 GCA_037577295.1 Ladigesia roloffi | reverse complement strand
ACAGACCGATCAGGTTTCCTCCTCTGTCTTATTTAAAGCAGTGGAGCAATGCTGAAGCTGCTGTGATTAAAAGCCATCTGACGAGAGGCTGACCTCATGCTCATATGGCCAAAGTGGAGGTTTTAAGGGCACACATAGTCAGTAAATATATTTTTACTTTGGACATATTGAATAGCCAATCAAAAAAGCTTCATTTTTTACATTTATTACCAATTCCCTTTACATCATTTACATTTATTCATTTTTGCAAAAAAACCCCCCGCAACCTTTGAAGCTGTATCTTCTCAGTAAATTTGGGCTTCAAATGGATCCGTATTCTGATTTGATTGGAATGCTTTGTTGATCAAACACTTCTGCTTCATCAGACACATCCAGCTGGGTTCTGCTCTGGGGTGGGGGAGCAGGCCGCGAAGCCTGGGCTAATTTATGACCGGCGGGCGTCAGTGCTCACAGGAGCACTCTGCAAGTGTGAAAGGTCGTGGCTTAAGATGTTAGGGTCACAACCCAATCTTCAAGGCATTTGACCTCTTAGATAAACAGCCACTCTCATTAGCAGCCAGTCAACCGCAGGGCAGTGCTTTGGTTCTGGTTTACCCTTTGACCTCTAGTTAAAACAGGTGGTTTTGTTTGGGTGCTGGAATGGAGTGCAGGCTGGTTTTAACCCCTTTAAAAGGGGGCCAATATATCAGTGGACCTGCAGGCTTAAGTTTCAACCGGTGACTGTTTCCTATTTTAAGACTCTGTTTACCAAGTTAGATAAAACTGCTTATGTCACATTTTCAACTATTTGTCTGTAGAGTGCTGCAACACTTGGACTTTAGTCATTGAGTATTAAGGAAAAATAAGTTCAGTTGCTAAATTCACAGTATAAAAGTTCTTAAAGTGATGCAAGTTCTAAACATAAAAACTGAATTTGTTTCTCTCCTATTTCTCAGTTTAACTTCTAATTGTTTTATTGATCAAATTCAAGTTTGAATTTTAAAGAATTCCCTTAGGTGATCTCGTATTTCCAGGGTTGAACTAATACATGCACTTAGTGTGCTTTAGAAATAAGGAAGTCCCGATAACTTCTAAGGTCACTTATTCTGACCAAAACTGTTATTAAAAAATAAAAATAACATAAAAGGAGATTTCCCTTCGTTAACTTAATGACATAAAATGTAAATTTGCCTTTAATCACAGAAAAACAATGATCTATCTCACAACTTTCTGAAAACATCTGAGTCGTTAGTAGGAGACACACTCTTGACTTGTTTATTTAACTGTATTTTGATTTGATTTGAGTCTGTTTTCACCCGGGACAACACAATAGAAGGATACTGCTGTTTTAGAAAGATAACATGCCCTAGTCTGGACCTATGTGTACATGTTGAGGGAAGCTGATAGATATTTACATTGCTCTTACCTTATCTGACCTGAGGGCCAGGCAAGATGAGCTGTTTGCGTGTTGAATGACTGCAAAGACGTCTGACCCACTTCCCACTGAGCTCTTAAAGAGATTTGCAGTGTGTGTCTTTCGAAACTAGTTAAGTTTGATGATGCATTCCTCACGAAGCATTGAGTTCAAATTCTGTCACAACTTCAGGTTTGCTTTACTTCTCAGTGAACATCTCAGCTGAATATTGAGGATAGAATGTGGCTGATATCGTTTCACTTGGTGAATCCTTGCCTTATTAGTCAGTAGTTACAAGAAAGCTAATCAGCAATATTTGTTTACACAAAAATCCATGGACAGATTTAACAGGATTGCCATACACAACATGTTGCACTGCACTGTGTGTTCTGACATCCTTCTGTCATAGCCAGCATTATCTTTTCAAGCTCTTTGTGCCACAAAAGCACTTTAGTGGAATCAGACTTTGTGGGATCGGCCTTGGGTGTCCATGACCTTGTTGCTGGTTCACTGATTGTCCTTCCAATTTAAGTAGGTATTAACCACTGCATCTCTGTTTTGGAGATGTCTCTGTTATCTAGCCATCACAGCTATCATAGATTCTTTGCAGCATTTGGTTTTCTACACATGGCCTAGGAAAATCACTTGGAATAAAATGTTAACATACATTAGTAGTTTAGAAAGGTTCATTTCATACTATGAAATGTGGAAAGATGTTTTAGTTAGAATAGCCTAGAGTAGTGGCCTAATTGTAGACAATCAGCTATTAGTTACAATGTGCTTTATGTGGTCAATATGCACTGGTTACTGGTTATTCACAGGTTTATATTGTTTGTCCAACTCATTATTTGATAAATGCACTCATGTTCTAGATGGACTGTTGATACCCCTGCTATCCTCAGAAACGCATATTAGGTTTATGTGTACCATGAAAGTGACAGCCTACTTTATGTTGCCCACCCCAGTTGAAAATAAGGTAAAAGAATAATGATAATATGATGTGGCGGCTCTTATAATGCACAGCCACGTCATCTATTGTCTTTCGTCTGAACGTAGCAGGATCCACTAGTATCTTCTGGCTGACTTTTGGCACGTATTGAGTTGCAGCCGTTTTGTGTTTCCCTTTCTTTCCACAGGCAGAGGAATAACAATAATTTGGATCTATTTAAGGCTATTGTGGGATGAACCACAGCCTTTGTTGTGGTTACTGCTGTACACATTGTGGGTACGGACCCCCAACCCTCACTTCACTCTGCTCAGTTCACTCTCTCATTCTCTCCTCCCTAAATGCCACCAACCAGCACTGGTACTGCTACACCGGCTGTACCATCGCGCTCGTCCACACACACATTCTCACACATTACCATTCATTACAAATGAGGTTGGTGCCCATTCATAAAAATGAATTGTCATTCCTTTGAGGTGAGCTCACACTAAGTTGCTGTACAGAATATGCTGTGTTCGTTCATGCAGCAGCTCAGATCAGCTGGTCTGGTCCGGACCCAATGTTAAAGGATCAAATGATGGAAAATAATGCCATCGCTTTTAATATCATTGCATTTGACCTCCTTTTGAACCATTTTTGTGCTGCAATTTGATTGGATTAAACAAAGCAGATAAGGTTCTTGGGTGGGGAAACATCATAAGTTCTTTTTAACAGTGTGTCCCTTTAGTGGGTGGATTTTTTTGAAAACCTGATTGCATGGCAAATTCATGTAATCCATTTAATATCTATTGTCATTGCCAGTCTCTGTCTGAAGATTTGGACAATATTCTGTTATCTGGTCTTTACACAAAACAAATACACCACTGAGCTTTTGTTGTATTGTTTTTAGGCCACTTTTGTGATTTTGCCTAGGTTTGTTCAGTGTTGCTTATTTATAGAACTCAGTAGTGTCCCTTGGGACACTCATCTCTGTTATTTTTGTCCTTATCTGTGCATCTTCCTTTAGATCATGTTGCTCAAAGTGCTTTTACCAATATTGGTTCCAGTGATTTTGGATTGACACACCGCTATTAACTACAGAAAGTAATTATTGTGTAATAAGCATTTAAGAAAGATGGGGCCATTTTATTGGCCCTGTAGGTTAGTCCTGTTGTGTTTTTTGGAATTCTTACAAAGACATAACTGAAGGAATAAATTATGAAAAAGTATGAAAACGGACACACTCACACACAGAGTATTTTTTTCTCTCTTCCTTTTTTTCCTTTTCCCCTCTACTTTTCAGAGTTTCAGACTGAAAACATTTGTATATTTTCTTATCACGCCCATTCATATATAAATACATATGCCACCAGTACATGTCCAGCGGAGTGAGTTTTTGTCCGTGTGTATGGGGACTGATGAGTGGGTGTTCAGAGCTGTGGAGTATGAGAGGAAAGCCATGCACCTGTGCTTTGGGCCTCAGTGCTGTCTCCCTGTGCAGTAGTGCAGAGCAAGGGGTGGGGGGTTGGCACCAGTCAACTTTTGCTAATTAGTTCTGTATTAACTCCTCAGTCGTCTCAGCACATGGACACTGAGAGAGAAATAGGCTCACAATGGGAGATCGGGGGAATAACTGCATATAATCGCTATTCTATTTTCTATTCATTTCATTGCCATCTTAAAGAAAGCCCTTTTATCTTTGAAGTAGTAACTTAGAAGATGAAAACTGAATTAGCCTTTATGAAAATTAATGTAATAAGATTTTTTTGACCATGAAACATTTACACAAAGTAAAGGGCAGCTGTCAACTTGGATCTTTATCATCTCTTATGCTTTTTCTTTTACTTAAACCATTCGTTTCAGCTTGCCGTAGCACACGGACAGGGAGTCTTCTAGCTGCTCAGACTGTTCTTGTCTCACAGCGACACCAGACATTTCTTCCATTTCAGAAGAGCAGCTTTGGCTAACTTCTGAGAATGGAGCCTTTGTTCATGCATGCCATTCAACAAGAGTCCCATTGTCTTAAGACCCTGCCGGTAGCGAGCAAGGCATTGCTGGGCCTTTATTGTGAAGAACTTTGATTGTATTAGGACTTGATGAGGACTTCATTTGAATGGTGGGTAGACAGCTCATGTGCTGCTAGGCCCCTAAGCAGGGAAAACTTTTTAAGTCACCTTATTACCATGACACTCCTTTTCTTCTTCTTACAAATGCTCAAGCACATGCGCATCCAAAAAGCATTCAGAGAATGAGACCTTAGAGGATATAGTTTCATTGGACTGTGTCGTATTACATATTATAATGTTTGTATAATATTTGCTCCAGGACAAAAACTTAACTCCTCAAACTCCTCCAGGCATATTACAGTTATTAAACTGAAGCAACTAATTTCAATTATTTATTAACTACTATGAAACAAATCTCTAAGGGTGAGTAGTTATGAGAGTAATAGAAGTGTGGTCTCACATGCATGCCCTTAGGGATTAAAACTAAATCATATATTCTTAAGCATGTAAAAGCTTCCTTTGCACTCTGTACAATGGCTGTTCCTTCATTATCCTTGGACATTGATGCTTAGCCTAAAATTCACTTCTGCCTTCCCCCCATGTGACGTGTGGATGGATTGATCTGTAACACCCGCACACTGTCGCCTCTTCTCTGTAATGTCAATGCTTTCTGTCATGCCTGAGTGCTCGCCTGATCATGATGCCGCTGCCTATCGATCAATACACGTGTATACAATGTTGGACAATGCACAACCAGAAGCAATAAGTGTGCTGGTTTGCCTTGCACGCAATTCAGGTTTGCCATTCGACTTTCTAGTAATGTGAGTTTAGTTTACCGTACTGAGGATGTTAAACCGCGATAATATAGCAATTATTACAGAATGTAACGGCTCAAACCCTGACTTACAAATGGACAAGTTTACTGGTTCTGCATGTATTTTTATACCAAAAGCAGGTTTACTGATGAGTGGTAAGACCAATGAGTGACTTTCTGTGTAACAGAGGTGATGTTATGTTGTAATAAAGCAATTTTGTTGCTTAATTGGGAGAATAGTTTTTTTTTACATTTTCCCCCCAAAATCAGTCTTGATATCTTGAAAGGCTCATCCTGCTGCCAAGGCGAAAGCCTGGCCCTGGCGATTGAGGCACGGGGCGCTATTGTGTGGCAGATCCGTTGTGGACTGGAATATAAAAGAGAGCACAGACATGAAACGGGACAGCTGTGTCTGTCTGTAGGGGAAAGTTGCTACAGATGGTGAAAGAAGTGAAAAATAAACTACCGTATGGCTGGTAAAATATAGAAGAAAGACTGGGGTTTGGTGTTGAACAGGAGCTTCTTCGCTCTGTCGTGTGTGTGTGTGTGTCTGTGTGTTTGTGTGTTTAGTACTGTCATAAGGAATGTGTTACCTCATTTGCTGTCCTTATACCCTTTATGCCCATCTGCTCCTCAGTTCTAGACAAATGTATTTCTCTGTGCTGTTACTAATATGTTCTAGTTTTATCAAATCTCTTCAATTTAATTGGTTTTATGTCACTTATATTTGTATTGAAATACCACATTTATGTCGGACATAAAATTATAACTGTTGTTGAAAATGTTTAGGCAGATATTTGGCTTGTTTTATTAATCACTGTTTGATTAAACCACAACATTTAGAATAGACTTTATACCATCATAGACCTCCAAAAGCCAGTGCTTTATGGTTCAGCCCTCGCTTTTACACAGCAGCTTAGCTGTTTTAAATGGCGGTCGGTTACCCTGCTGGCTTTTGAGCGTTCAGTTCCTGGTTACTCTGGTAACTCTTTCAGTGACTGAGCAATGAGGGGGTGACCTGGTCCTCTTTGTGATGGCTGGGGGGTATATTCGCAACTCAGCAAGAAAACTCTTTAGAAATTCTCTCCTATGTGTCAAGCTGTCGAATATATCAATCTTCTGTGACAGCATGTTGTAGGAGCAAAGGGTGATGCATTCTGGATTTAATTAAGCCAAGATTCGTTCCAGGAGTTTAGTAGTAGTGCATGAGACGAGAGCGGAGCGACTCTCTGCATACGTTACAAAACTGTCCAACCTTTTTGGACTCCATCCAGATGGTGGACACTACAAAACATCCATTTGCTAACAAAGTGTTTGCTCTTTAAGCAAGGTTACATGTCATCTATGTTAATTTTTTGTTGTTTTGTTTTGTTAGTGTTTCTTTTTTTGTCAGATGTTGTTTTTAATAATTAAAATGGGTGAGAGTGGTGGCGGGGTTGCGGGCTAAGCATGGAACTGACTTTAAATTATTGAACTATTTATCCCCAGAAATGCCCTCAGTCTCTCCATCTGTCTGAGTTGGAGAGATATAAATAAATAAGTAAATAGGGATAATAAGACTATGGCACAGTCCAGGCCAAACCAAAAGCTCTGGCTTGGCTGCGTTCTGGTGGTTCTTCAGCTATCATATTCCTCCTTCAAGACAAGACTGAGAGCATCTGAGAAATGTGCCATAAATTACATACTTCTGCTTCAGATTTTTTAAAGAAGACCTGAATGCTGGTAATGTGAGATGTGAAGTATGGGAAGACACAAGAACAAACACTGGTTGACCCTTACGTATTTGTGACGTGATTGGTCATTTTATACCACAATTGTTCATAAAATTTAAAAGAATGTTTTTATAGTTATAGTTGGTAATAAACCTTAAATGAAATTGAAAAAATATGAAAAGCAGCTGGCAATTTTAAATTATGTGGAATAAAAGAATTCACATGGTTTTGTTCAGAAACAAATTTCAGTTATGTCAAGGAGGAACCAATTATATATTTATAGAACCACAAGGTCTGACACCATTTTAAGAACCAGTTGATAGGCCCATTATTTCCTAGCTGAACATGAATTAGGCATCAGTGGTAAGTAGAAGAGCTGATATTGTTTAGTTGCTGGTAAGAGGCTTCACTATACCAGCTGTGAGGTCATCTGAATTCCATCTAAACAGCAGCTTTTTTGTAATCAATATGCTTCCTCCTATATGGTGCCTCATGAATCTTGAATGAACCTCTGTTTTTTTTTTTGTTTGGTCTTTGTGAGGTTTCATGAGAAGTGCATTCTTTGTTTGTGGCGGGAGCCTCGTCTATCCCCTACAGTTCAACAATAACGCTGTTTTCTCAGACAAAACAAAAGCGACACTTGATTAGTTGTGAACCATCTGGGAGTGCGGAGCTGTGTGACCAAGCTAATTGGTTAAATCTGTAAAAGAATGGGCAAGAAGGCTCTCCTCACATGCATGTTTTGAATGAGTAGGCTCCTCAGTGAGACCTCTAATCACAGTTTGGGTGCCCCCACCTCTCTTTTTGTTACGGGGGCTGAGTGATGAGCCCGAATCTGTTCACCAGGCCTCAGGGGGAAAGGAAAGCCTATATCTTCTCACTCAGTGTGGAGAGCATGAGATGCGTCACCTCCTGGTAGTCTCCGGCATTTCCAAGGCTTGGCACTCTGCTGTGAAATAAAGAAAATGAAATTTGAGATTTCACGAATGGGACAGAGGCAACTAGAAGTTGTGTCATGACTAGCTTGAATATGATTGAGGACATAAAAGGTCATGTTAGGTTGTTAGGTATTACAATGAAGATAAATTATGATTAGAGTAGAGTACATCTGAGGAGATGCGCTGCAAGTACAAATTTGTGTTTTATTTTAGTGTTTAAACAGAAATAACAGAACATCTAACCATATAATTAAGCAGATAGCAAAAGATACAAAAGCATAATTCATTTCTGAGTCTTTCTGTCATTGCTGCTCTTAACAAGATGCAAATTGCTTAAACTCAGATCGGAGTGACACTAAAAATAATACTTTACAAATTCATTGTAAAGTAAATCAACCGCTCAGATATGTTGGGTAAATACACATTTTATTAGAGTTTAGAAAGTTTTTGATTCATTGTAGGTATAAAAACCTTCCTAGAAAGCTGGAACTGCTGTGGAAAAATCTAAACATTGCCCTCCCACCCATGGCTGCAAATAACAAGTTGCAGGAAGCCCTGCTTTGCCTCACTGCTGGAGAGGGGAGTGAAGGTATGGTTCAAAGTCAGATGTACAAAGATAAGGCAACAATCACTCATAGGACCTCTGTAGTGTGTGAACAGCCCTGCCCCTCTTGTTCCTTGTGACCTGGCAGACAAAAATGAGCAACTCCTGTCTCTCTCGCTTTCTCACTCTCTTTCTTTTACATTTTTTAAAATCTTTTTTTAATGTAGTCTCATGACTAATTATGTGCTTGGGTTATTATGTGTCTTGTGTATTATTATGTACGGTAGATAATATATTCTAAGCAGTCAGATGCTCATGTGTTTGGCATTATATTGATATTTGTTTCTCTTGTGTACTACAGCCTAAAACACAATCAACAAATAGAACAGTTCTTATACATATATGTGAAAATATATATAATAATTTAAGCTGGTTTAGCTGAAGTAAAAATTCATGCCAGGCACCCGTGTCACCTTGCTGACAAACTGCACTGCTTTCCGCATGGTCACTAAAACAGGAATACTTTAAATTGTTGGAAGATAAGAAGAACGCTATGCACAAAGTTTGTGAAAACAGGTTGTTACACCATGAAGACACTGTCTGTTTGATTAATGTTAAACAGGCACATTTAGTCATTTCAGCCCTATTTAAAGGAGAATTTTGCTGTCTCATTCTAAGCTCCTCTGAAGCTGATGGAAGGTCATCATGTGCCACAGTGTAACTTAGAAGCAAAAGTAATTGTGTTCAAAAAAGTTTTGAAGAAATCATTGAAATTTGTTGCTTCAAAGTCAGGACACAATTTTGAAAAAGTGCTTTGTGTACCGTTAGTTTTGAGCTATGTTGTAACAGAAAAGCTGCACAGCCCCATTAACTTTCCCCCTATGTCCTCGAAGCAATTAAATGCCTATTATTCTTTATATGCACAAATGTCTCTATAATCGCATGGACATTGGGTTTTCGCAGTGCAGGTACCATAGAAATGAAGAGGCTCGCAAGAGGCTTCCCGTATGATGTATCCTATCTGTTGTACCACACATACACGTGCACACAAATGCTTCTGTGCTGCTCTTCTTGTCCCGGGTAATCTTCAGGCCCCCACTCTGCGGCTTCTTGCTAATTAAATTCCAGGGCTGTCCATTAGACGGATAGAGTGAGCACACTGCTGACTCAACACAGGTAGGGCAGCCCGCTGTAATGGTGAGAGAAGCTCAAGTGCCCAAGCAATTCATTTGCCCCCCATTTTACACATCCCTGGGTCACCACATGCTTTCAAGGGTGGAGAGAGAGAGGAGACACAGGAGTCAGGTGGATGTGTGGTGGGGGGGTGTTTGAATCTAATATCTTCAGAATGCGTTAATTCTGACACCATGCAAGGCTGTGTCCTCTAAAACAGTCTAGGTCGGGAGCGCCTCGGCTGCAGGATAGGAGCAGTCAGCTTCAAGCTGCTGCACTTGATACTGCATCATAAACTCTGGTGGATGAGTAATATCATTTGCTAAGTGGTGGCGTTTCATCTTCGACAGATCAAGTTGGCATTTAACATATGATACATTGAGACTGGAATGAGTAGCCTTTCCTAATGAATAGTATCAGAAATGTACTCTCATTGAAGGCTAGCATACAAAATGGTTGGTCAGAGTTTGGATGTTGTCCCAGGCTGACTTGGAGGATGTAGTGGTATTGACTGCGCCAGACATGGAAGCACACTTGCCATTGTATTTTATGTGGGACAATTTACCACACAGTTTATTTCATTGATGAAGGAGAGTAGTTTTTATATATGTTCTCATCAATCCCAAGATCTTACATATCATCTGTTTCAATAAAAAGTGTTGCCTATTTTGCCCATTCATATTTAGATTATATTTTTTGTACACATAGTAGTCCAGAATGTGTTTTTTTTTATCTTAGTGAGAAGACTATAAAAAGTCGAGCCAATTAATGTGATACTTGAATATCATCTCATTTTAAATGTCTTAGACTTTATTTGAATATTCACGCTTTTTTATATATTTTCACACACACAATCTTAAGTGTCTTCACTTTTTCCTCCAGCTTTAATGAAAGAGTTCATTTGTAAAGAACCACCGACCATTCATTGGCCAAGCAGATGAGAAACAATTGAAAAAATTAAGCAAAAAAAACACCACCAACAAAACTTCCCGTTGCCTCCTCTTTCCTCATTACCATGTGAATTGCCATTCATTCATTTATTTATGTTCCATTAAATCCTCATGAGTGGCTGTTACTATGGGTCCTGCTCAGCAAGGGCCGCATAGTGAAGCTTCTGCGAAGATTTAACGTCCGGCAGAGAGAGGAGAGGGGGAGAGAGAGAGAGAGAGAAAGAGAGAAAGAGAGAAAGAGAGAAAGAGAGAGAGAGAGAGAGAGAGAAAGAGAGAGAG
>JBBKCR010000036.1:7640304-7650348 GCA_037577295.1 Ladigesia roloffi | reverse complement strand
AGAGAGAGAGAGAGAGAGAGAGAGAGAGAGAGAGAGAGAGACAGAGAGAGAGAGAGAAAGAGAGAGAGAGAAAGAGAGAAAGAGAGAAAGAGAGAAAGAGAGAGAGAGAGAGAGAGAGAAAGAGAGAGAGAGAGAGTCCTTTCACATGTACACTTATTTCTGTCAAAAAGATGTTTGTCAGGTTGAAGTGAGGGTAGGTGTGTCCGTGGCCTGTAGGGCACAAGTGAGCTTGGGGTGACAGGAAGAGTGGGGGAAGGGGGGCTTGATTAAAGAGGGAGAGGTACAGCTGGCTCCCTCAGTCTCCCATTCCCACACTCTCATTCCAATAGGCTGGTCTGTACTGGTATATTCTAATTCACCATTTGCCTAATTAACATCTCATCTGCATAACTTGTTGCACCCCCCCCTCTCCTCCCACCTCAAAAACAATGCAAGCCCAATGAAGAGGCTTATTGCTAAGCGTCTCGTCAAGATAAAAAAGCAATCTGCACTTTTTCAAAGCCCTTTCCTTTCCAAGCAAATTAAAGCAGCCCTTTAAGAACTGACTGGTCCTGAAAGTTAGGGTATATATTTGTTTCATAAGATTTGGTGTGACATAGGCCTGTGTTGCTGAGTTTGTAAGGTGAAAGTGTTTTCTTACCCTAATATTCTATCTCTTCAAGTTCTTTGACTTTTACTAGACCTCATTCTCTGCACTCACCATCATATTTGTAGCACATGTATAGCAAATACATATTTTGCACTAACACTTTGAGAGAATGGAAATATTGCATATACATAATGGTATCTCTGGTGTACTTGATAGTGTCAAAATTTGGCTGATAATTGATTTAGAACTCAAACTACAAGGTTGTGTTGCTAGCAAACAGTAGAAGACAATACTTGTCCAAATGTTTTATGTAGATAACCATTTTAAGCCACATCTAGCTCTCCATTAAGGTAATGCAGATTTGTCAATGAGAGTTACACAGTGTGACTTGACCACTGGCTAAATAACCTGGAGTAAGTGTGCAGACCCATTTCGTGGCAAAGACCATCCTAAATACAAATGCATCTAATCCCTAATCTGTTTTGTTTACGACTGCTTTGCGAATACCAGACCTGGGGTTACCTATAGTTACTGTCCATAGTGGTAAAGTTTTGTTTTCTTTTTTTTTTTGTTTTTGTTTTTGTGATTTGTGTGAGTGTAGTGTCTAAAGTGCATTAAAATTAGGACATTAGCAAGCGTCTCAACTTGGAACAGAGTGCTGCTCCAAGGAAACCACCTCTTGCCTGTCCTACAGCCCTGAGTGTTGGTGTGTCTTTGTATTTGTTGTTTTCTAACATCATATGCTTTCAGCACCTTAATAAGATAAGATAAACCCTTATTAGTCCCACAAGTGGGAGACTTGCATTGCCACTGCAGAAATTGTAGAGTAAAAATGTAAAAAGAAAATCAACAGAATAGAACATATCGAACCTACCGATCAAAAGTTTTAGAACACCCCAGTGTTTCAAACTTATTTTATTGAAATTCAACCAGTTAAGTGAATAGCTTGAAATAGTACAAAGGACAGTGCTGAACTGCAAGAGGTTTAAAAACAGTCAGGTTACCCAGAAGAGGGAAATATTTCAGTAGCTCCATGCAGTACCTCTGGTTTGTGTCTAGCTGGTCGGGTTCATCCTACTGCAAGATATTGAACTAAAACATAAGTCCATAAGAACAAAGAACAAGATGGTGGCGAGAAGTCTCCAGATTTAAACCCCACCAAGCTGGTTTGGGATAAACTGGACAGAAGAGGGAGAGCAAAGCAACCTGTAAGTGCTGCATACTTATGGGAAATTCTGAAACATATTTGGGAAGAACTTTCTGCAGAATGAACAATGAGACACCGAACTGCTTGAATTTCTAAAACTTCAAAAAAAAGTTTTAAAACTTTCTACCAGTAGTGTATATCAATAATAATATTCAAGAGCTGGATGTGGTTTGAACAGAATAAGTGAAGATTTGGAGGTGTACTGAGGAGATTTGATTACTGAGGAAAACTAAATAAGAATACCAATCATACATTTTTTTGTGTTTTGTATTATTATTATTTTTTTTGTGTAAATTAAATGTAAAAATGTGAAATTATATTTGATATTTAACAATAAGAGATCAGCAGTGTCATCCACAAAAGGCTGATGTAACTGCAGGTATTTTTTTATTTAAAAAAGTGTTCACCTGATTCTGTTGCAGTCTTCAAATCGTGAATCAGTTTTAGGAGTTGGATTCCTACTTAGTTGGAATGAAAAAAAAAACCTACAACCACACTGACCCTTTGTGGATAAGTGACCCTGCGCTAACTCTTCAGCTGCAAAGGAGGCCTCAAAATCTCATCATGAATTGTCAGCTTTACTTCTATTACACAGAACAATCTCGATTAAAGGCCTAATCACGCTGGCCTTATTTATTGTGGCGCCAGAACAGAACTGTTTTCTAGCGTGCCAATAAATTATTATTCCCTGTTTTCGCCTATTAGATACCAGAGGCGGCTTTAGCTGAGAGGGGAAATATGCTGTATATGTTAGTGGTATGTGCTTTGCTGGAGATGTAAACCAGATGTGGAGTACTCCATCGCTGGCATAGTGTCATATCCTGCCTTGACGTGACAAGACCACAGTGCTTCCCTTCGTGCTTTAACTCCCAACCTTGTTTCAGAACTTTTGCTCAGATAAGCCTAATTTTCTAGTTTGGAGGGAAAAAACATGCAGCATAAATAAAAAAGACCTTAAAACATGCATATAGAAATATGAGGGGGGGTAAAAACTCAAGTAATCCCCATTCTTGGATGAAGTTCCCCAACTTGTGTGCGCTGGAGGTTATATGCCTGCATGCATGCATGATTTCTCAGTCAGAAAGCTGGGTACTGATCAAGTTCATGAGGCACAATAATGGCCACACTTTAGTGCAATTACATTTGAAAGGGGATTTTTCAGATCTGGTACATGAATATTCCAGGTTCTCTTTATTAGGTTTTGTAAATGATAGATTAAAGAGCATCACATTTTCTGGTCAAGCACATTTTGTAAATTTGTGCAACCTGTTTGTGCACTGCTGTACCTTCACTATGCCTCAAAATATATGGAGCCAATATGCATGTTTCTTATCCACCTGTCTCCCTTCCATTCCATTCATTTTTTTCCTTCAATACCCACAGTGAATCAGCACTGTGAAGTTTGTTTTTTTTCTCCAGGCCAAAGTCAAATGAGAGGCTTTGTGGTTTTTTGGTTACCGTCACTCATTCAGACAGCAGCTCCTGAAAATGTTAAAAGTGAAGAATGAAGGTAAAAAAATGAGAAAAAGTGAGAAAGACTGGTTCATCTCACATTGCTTGGTATAACATAGCAAGTTTTGTTCTGCACTGTTCTCTGCTGCCCTAACACCCATAACTCACCCAGCGTTTGTTTGTTTTTCTCCGCAGGGAAATAGCTTTGAATCCACTAGCATATTTTCATGGCAGTTCTAAGTTATTACCTTCCTTCTATACTTTCATGGTTGAAAACCTGAGTTGGGCCAGGCGTCATAGTATCATCAAGACTTGTGGAAGAAGAAGCTAGGCACCATTTTTGAAGATTAGCCACTTTATTCACTTCTTCTCAATTTCAAAGCCAAGCCTGGCATGTAGAAAGCTCACTGTCCATTAGCTTATGTCTTCCAGTGCTCATCCTATACCAGTAGCCAAGTCCAGAACAGGAGCCTGCAGAATTGTGGTTTGGTGTTTGTGATGTGTTGCACAATAGCTCCATCTTGTAATGGAGCTCAGCTGTTCTCACTCACTGACTGACTGCAGGGGCTCTTCAAACATGCTACACAGCTGGGAAATGGTAGAATTGTTAGTGTTTTTTTGCTGACATGCATTTGACAGCCACCTCTGATTCCATTTGATGGATTCCCAGAGGTTCCAGTGTATCTCTGCAGAACGTAGCTTTGGAGTAATCAATGGGATGATTGAGCTGATGTGTAATGTGGATGCATGTATTCAGTTATCAGAACAGCATGAGGCATTGATCTGTTTATGGCTACGTGATTCTGGGTGGTAGTCTCCGTGGGGGAGGCTTGTACAGTAAATACTGCTTGACTCCCAGGGGAATAGCACACGCAAGTGCTTTTTGGCCTCAGGGAACTAGCTCAGCTTGTCTGTCTGCTTGTATAGCTGGGGAGATAAACATTGAAACAGAATCACCATTTCCTCTGAAAGGGTCGCAGATGGCATAAAAAGGGATCACTGTTGTACAGTGTATTGTTTCATTGACAAGTTGATTAATTTTTTTTACCTGAATAATTTACGTATAATGAATGAATCCAGTAACCCATACCCCTTCCATTAACGGCTTTGTGCATCAGCTGTGTAGCTGTAAATCTTTAATAGGTCTCTCAGTTTGGTAGTTTACCCCTTTTGTTGTAGAGCCCTCCACCTCAGCAGTAAGGTCAGAGCAGATAACTCATTTTCCTTTTTCAGCAAGCTTGGTACAGGTCAGACTGTATACAACATGCTGCTCTTGCACACAATCTTGCTCACAGTGTGTTCAGCCATGGCAAATACCCCTCTGTTTTATGGCTCGTCACTTTCTCAATCGTTTAATTGACCTCATTTTGCTGTTCACCATTCTGTCTGGTGATGTTTGAATTCATAGTGGCATAAAAAATGAAAGCATTTGTATAGAGAAACCCATAAACGGAAGCATGAGGGCATAATTTGAGTTAGTCATTAGATTACGTGCCGTAATTAAGCAGAGTGGATTGGTGGGGTGCACTGGGGATGTCACCAAGGGATGCTCAGCAAATGAAGGCAATGTATTTGTATGTGTTTGTGTGTGTGTGAGTGTGTATGTGTGTGTGTGTGCAAGGGAGAGAGGAGGAAAGAGACTCTGTAACTCACTCCAGATCCCTGCATGCCTGTAGAAGATACTATTTTTGGGAACATCTCTGTTTTCCAAACCTCAGAGATTGTACTACCGTACCCAGGTCTCATGTTCCGGCCCAAAAGCATGTGCCATTTGCCCCAGGAACACAGAATTATCTCTTTTTCCCCTCCGTCCCCTCTGCACGGCACATGATATTTAATCCGTCATCTTTGTTTTCAACAAACACAGCGCAAGCTGTTGCGGGCAGGGCATGAGGCTCAGGGCCCATCTGGAAAGCGGGCTGTGTGCTGGGGAATTAGAGGGGAATTTAAGTAGGGGTTTGCTTGGGAAAGCCTGATAACAGCCCAGTGCCCTGTCCTGTTTGCGTTGCTGCGGCTGCTCTCCCCCTAATCTGCTATGTATTATTGATGCTCTGTGGTACACGAATGGGAGGTGGGGTGGGTATAGTGTTTGGGGAGGGGGCTTTCTTTTGTTTTTGTTTATTGTTGACGTCAATGCCCATTTTGGTGTTGCACTGCCTATGCATATTTTGAATGGTGGAAAGTGTGAGTTGGGGTTGGTCCCTTGGTTCTGGCTATCCAGATATCAGTCCATGGGAGACGGTTCTCGTGTGACTCAGATTAGGCCCGATCTGTTCTGCCTCTGCAGTATGCCAATTCTACCACAGACCTCCTGAGGATGCTACCATTTATTCAATAAACTGTATACAGCATTGCCACTGTGCCATACATTTTGTCAATTGATTGTTACTTTGTCTGTGAGAGGGAAAGTGAGTTGAATCTCTGAGCCTAGATCAGTCTTTTGTGTATTTATGCGTATATGTGAACCTTCGCACAAGTACAGAGAACTGCAACCATATAGATAAGTCGCTTTGAACTCATGTTGGGTAGTTCAAGTTCAGGGTTTAGTTTGATTAGAATGATTAGCTTTAGGTTTGTTGAAACTGATTAACATTGAAACAGGACTGATTGCAAATAGAACAAAATCCTATTTCTTGCTGCAGGAGCCTGAGTCCTAAGAAGAGATAGAGAGTGGATTACAGCCCTGCTTGATTTGAACATCTGTTTGTAATAGCAATTTGATTGTGACAAGATTCCTCTTAAAATATGCCAAATGCTTATTATATTAATCTTATTACAGTATCCTAGTGTCCTGTTGTGCCACTCCATATAATAGATAACCGGTAGAAAGAGCATAAAAATTAAGCCTTAACAATTTTAAGCTTTGGGATGTCTGACTTTTTAATGTGAAGCTGTGGTTTTGTATCTCGCTGCTGGTCTTCCCTGCCAGGGCTTTTGGAGAGATGTAAGATACATCCATAAAGTGTGAATTTTTTCATTGACTGAGGGTTTGGGTTACTGCTGCTATATTAGGTCACTATTCCAAGTAAGCCCGTATGCATTTTACTGCTGTGGGGTCCTCAGGCTCTATGGCAATGCTGGGTCATAATGCTATTTCTTTACAGCTGAGTCCATTCTGAAATCCCAGTATACACTGAAGTGATTAATTACAATACAATACTGGATTATCTACTTTTTTTATTTACTACTTGTGAGTTAACTGGGTGTATCAACAAAGATGTTCCCATACAGTCTCAGTGCTTATGAGTCTCCACTGGGGTGTGTTTTAGCGGATACGTTAGGGACACATAAATTATGAAAATATTACTCTGTTTTTAATCCAGATTGTCATTGGTACTGTCCTGGTGATACTGAGTGGCCACTGGCTAGCCATCTTTCTGTGTTTATTCAGAAGGTTAATGAGAGGCTGAACTTTAAGATTAAGATATGCATGTTTATTTTCATTTTTATTAACATAGTGAGACAATTCTTGAGTAAGCATCAAAAATATTACTGATAAATTGATTAAGCAACAAAATATCAGTGAGAAATAAATATACTGACAAACCGTCGAATGGTTCTCGATGTTACATTTTAAAAAGTAATAAATAGAGAAGAAACTCAAGAAATTGAGACAAAACACTTTATGCTTCATTCAGCTTTGCTGTTGCTACAAGTATTTTTGCTTAAATACTATTTTTTTTAGAGTGTCTTCCAGCTTACCTTGTGTGGCTTGGACCTGCAGACATTTCTGTTTAATGTGAACCAGAATTGCAGGTGAGAAGAGTAACAACAAATCTAACTAAATCATATTTTGGTTAATTTGCAGTGTGGAACTTTTTTAGATGTGTAGGAATTTTGGACCATACAAGCAGTTAAACAAAAAGAATAGAAAGAGAAATGACAATGAGTTGTGGTAGCACATGGGGAGAGGAGGACACTATTTAATTGTGATTTGGTCTGATGAATGAATCAAAACTTACATAAAGCATTGAAACTGAGGTAGAAGCATAAAATGGTGGATGATGCCAGAAAAAAACATTAGAAAAGTGGTGCTCCTGCAATTGAGACGGAGAATCTTCTTTGTTTTACAAGCCAAATTGACAGCACCGATATATTAGATCCATGTCCTTTTGCATTCAATGTCAAGTATAGGGCTGGCTCAGTCAATAGAGCATGTGACCTTTAATCTCAGGGCGGTGGTTTCGAGCTCCACGTTGGGTGAGAGTAAGTGTAGGGTAGGTAGTAGCCTGGTGTGTAAAACACTTGCCGGTGTGCTTGAGGACCACAAAGTTGCAGATTCAAGTCCCCACATTCTACCATTGTGTCCTTGAGCAACACACAAACAAAAAGAACTGTGGTACAGAAAAGGCGGAGTGGCTGCACGGCAAAGAGGAGAACTGTGAGCGAAGCTAAGATTTTGAGAAGAGCCAGACTGATTTATTCCTGTCCACTGTGGAGGACATTATGGTCCTTATATCGTTTTCTCTTCTGAGGTCATGCAGAAAAAGGAAACATCCTGCAACAGTTTCCCTCAATCTGTTTCTCTTGACCCATTCTCTTTATCTCTTCCTGTCTCCTGTGCTTATCCTACTGGTCAGAGCACGGCCAGAGCAACTGCATTGTCCTGGACATGCCCAGCTGTTTTTGCTCCTCCTGCAAGTAGCTGACTGACTTCTTGACCGCTTAAGTCTGGTTCTTTCTTCTGATGGAACAGCTGTAGCGTGTGCATGTGTGAGAGTGTGTGTGTGTGTGTTTGTGTTTGTGCAAGTTTTTTGTGTGAATGCCGTCTCCATTCATCTTTTTATTATCTCTACCTCTCATCCCTTGAAGCCCAGTGCTTTTTGCTTTCTGCTCATGGCCAGAGCCGCATAAACGTCATCAGAGAGAGCCAGAGCTGACCTCTACACTGCTGCCCTACCAAGAATCTGGGAAGCAATCTGGTGGGAAAAAGTAAAATACTGCAACTTACCTAACTAAAAACCTTAAGAAGTCAGGTTCTCTTAGACTCTTTGAGAGTTTACATACTTACTGACACATGCACGCTGTAAATCCTAAGCACTTGAAGAATGCTGTCCTGTGGTGGGTTTGGAAACATGAAAGCAGCATCAACAAAAACGTCGCCTGGTAACAAGTCTGCAGCAATAGCAGCCGGTGGAAACCTAGCCTACTATAATAGATTGGTGGAACAAAAATGTGAAGAATTTCACCCTTACCTCAGTTGTAGGTAGTGTATTTAGTTGTATTTTTGTTGTGGTGTAAAGCATAACATGCCAGAATGGCTAGCTGAAATGACCTTACAGTGATCAAGGCAAGTGTTGTTAATTGATGCTAATCATAAGCTTTCTTTACACATTCGCTACGTTAGCCTCATAGCTCCAGCACAGTTTATATACCAAACATGTTTTGGCTGATTCACTGCATTTGGTAGAAATTATCACTCTGGCTTGGCCCATTGTCCAATCATGCCTTCCCCAGCTGAGCCCGCTGTCATACACAGCTTTAGAATCAATAGTAACAGTGCCGCATGCTATATATACATGTACAGAATAATAATTTTGTTCTCTGTTTACTGTATCGTATGACATTAATACATGCTTGCATTAGAAAGTGTTTATTTATGTCACAGTCAGGACTGACAAGTAAA
Organism: Ladigesia roloffi; assembly: GCA_037577295.1. Classification (NCBI taxonomy): domain Eukaryota; kingdom Metazoa; phylum Chordata; class Actinopteri; order Characiformes; family Alestidae; genus Ladigesia; species Ladigesia roloffi. Next base: position 7,641,474 of record JBBKCR010000036.1, on the reverse strand, counting down.
TGCGTGTTGTAATTTGACATCAGTTATTGCTCAGCCCTTTGTACGTTTAAGAAACGGAACAGAACTAAGGTATGTACTAGAGCTAGAGAAGATCTGTCTGGACATAGTTCTGCTCAGAACTTTTTCAAAGTGTCTGACCAGTGAGCGGTATTCATATATACTGACATAGACTTAGGTTTTCATTAGTCTCATTCAAACTAATATTGGACTCATGATATGCATGTTAGTGTAGTTATTGTCATAGTGTGGATTTGAAACTCAAGTTAGGTCACATTTGTGTTTGCAAGCAGAATGGGAACTTATTGTATTTTTGTCTTACACTGTCATTTTAGTTGTATGTCACCACATAATGCAAAGTAATTTAAATGTTTAAGACTTTTATGGATTAAAAAAGAACAAAATAAGTCAAAATTAAATATATGAGCATGTTGTGTATTTGTTTATAAACTTTTACTGCTCATGACATTCAGAGGTGACTTTCTTTTACGCTTTTTACTAGTGTGACAGTGTCCTGCTGGAAGTATGTAGGGGTCCTGGAGGTGCAAAGAGAGAATGTGCATGTCAGTGTGAGTTCGGGAGAGAGGGACAATGTGTGTGTCTCTCTGTGAGAGAGAGAGATAGAGAGCAAGAAAGAAAGCTGTGCCCAGCACTGCAACAGCTGGCTGGCCAATATTAAATGCCGGCTGTCCTCCAGAGTACTGTTCGGATCACCGCTTTGATTAAAGGGCATCCGGTCTGTTCCTTAACCTCGGAACTAGAGGCAGGATTGCTCCGGACACACCCTGAGAGCCCCATGATGTGGTCAATATAGGCAATGGATGTAAAGCTGTGTATCATGGTTAGCATTAAGATCATTGGCGGGGGGTAGAGGGGGTGAGAGATGGTGGGGGAGACGGTGGTGTTGCACATCCACCCGGTAAGCTGATAAATATTTAAGAGCTTTTGGAGCCAAAGGATGGTACAGTTGGAGCTACTCATCTGGGCTTCTTAATTAGGGCGCATTCTGCTCTAGTGCCCTCTGCTTCACGCGCCTAGGGAGACACAGGGTAGAGTGCGCTGCCCAGATCCTCATCAGAGAAAGAGAGAGAGAGAGAGAGAGAGAGAGAGAGAGAGAGAGAGAGAGAGAGAGAGAAACTTGCCCGCGTCTACAGGGTGACATTACACACCCCC
>JBBKCR010000036.1:7613869-7624466 GCA_037577295.1 Ladigesia roloffi | reverse complement strand
TGTGTGTGTGTGTGTGTGTGTGTGTGTGTGTGTGTGTGTGTGTGTGTGTGTGTGCATGTGTGTGTGTGTGTGTGTCTATGTGTGAGCAGTTTATGAGCTGTGTTGAGCACTGGCTGAGCTGTGCAGCTCTGTGTACAGCCTGTTATTGTCAGCTCCTGTTGTACAGATGCAGCTGCAGATGGGTCTCCTGTACCTGCCTGCATAGCTAATGAATCCGAATGGCATCCCCCTTTATAAAGCATAAATATGTAATTTGTTCAGCTGTTGTAGTGAAATATGTATGTGTGAAACAGCGATTGTTTGGGTCATTAACAGTATGCCACTGTGTATTAAGAACCTTGGTGCTCAAGAACAACAGGAAAAATAATACTAGTTTAAAAAAATCATCAGACTGAATGCACAAAAGGCACTGCAGCAGGCCCTCTGATTCCAGCGGAGTGTATTCTATTTGAACTGAAGGCAGAGAGAGAGAGAGAGAGAGAGAAAGAACCTAAATCAGATGCTGTTACAACTCTAGTGACTGATAGCTGACCGTGCCATAGGGGGGAAGATGACACTGATGTCCTCTGGAACTGGCCTGACTCAAGACTAGACTGATCTAAGGGACAAATATCCGTGCTGCACCGGCAGGCTCAGTGTTCACTCTCACCTCTCCCTGAAAACACCCAGTCAGCGTTTTGCAACCCTCTACACTCTTTACTTTCTCAAACAGAGAATGGTGCAGAGGATGACCACCACAATGCAGGAAAAAGTGTGTTGAGGAGTTTATGTGTTAGTGCACAGGGACCACAGCAAGCTCAAATTTAAGCATGATTCAGTTATTTTGGTATAAATTATGTGATGCATAAATATGACCGATAGAAAAATTTGGTGTATTTTTGGTGTATTTTCACATTTTCAATCAAACCTGGCCAAATATTACTTTCTATGCTCAGTTCTGGTCAACAGTTTAAGCAGCAACATTCACTCAAATGGAACAATTTAATACAGTCTTTATTCACATAGTCTGCAGAGAATCTTGGTTGCACGCTGATGGCATCTATGGCTACAGTTTTTTTAAATAATGAATTAAAGAATATAATTTACCCAAAGTGAACTATTACAAATAATAGAATTGACTGCCTTAAGTAACCCCATTGTCTGTAGTCGAGGAAAATTGTTGCACATAATGTGATATAAATACTACAAAACTGTTTGTAACTTAATATTATGCTAATTATTTTTGAACAATACTCCTAGCCAGAACTAATATGATGCAGTTGAATCAGGCATGTTAACAGCTGTAGTGTGGTAACATCCCACACAGTAGGGGCCAGAAGAGAGAGATCCTCTTCTTCCTCTTCTTCCTCTTATTGAACAGTGCAGGTGAGAGAGCAGTAACGAAAGGGGGAGAGAGAAAGAGATGCAGCGTGTTCACAGGATGCATCTCCTTTAATAGTGCGCGCCTGTCTGTGGGCCGCTCTGAAAGCTAATCAGTTTGGCCCAGCAGCACAGCCATGGTCAGGCTACCCGCTGGAAAGAGCCCCTGGCAGGGTTAATTCTGTCGGGGTTGGGCCTCTGGGAACAGAACATTCCACCGTGATCCTCTTTCATATGACTCACTGGTGCTGGGGAAGCCAGCAGACATGATGCGATTAGCTCCTGGCCTTCTTAGTGCCAACTGCCGTTACCACAACAGCAAAACAAAAACAAACAAAAATGGCCTGAAAATGGACAGTCCGGAAGTGGACATCCACACTTTGTAAAATGTTCGTGATCCTATGCTCTATATGAGACTTTCTGTGTCTCAGAAAGAAACAACAGTTTCTGAGTGAAAATACGATTAAATCCAAATCAAATTAAACAGTATAGGACTTCATTAGACACTAATCCTTGGCCTTCCTTACCCCAGGAGACTTTGAGAGATCATTTCTTCAGATCCCTCCAAAACCTGAGCTCCAAAGTGGGTTTTTTTCCATCCTTCCAATATTTTGGAGGTAGATATTGGCCACGGCAAAGCTGTTCTTAAATTCGCTGAGTTGCACATTCTGATTTATTTAGTATTAAATTTCCCCTGACAGAATCCTTGCGCAGGGTCGCAGTGTACTTGTGGAAGAGGATTACCAGTGCCTTGATTACTTCAGGATCACATCATTTTTAAATACATATCAATAGACTCTGCAGTAAAAGTATCACAAATGTATTTAGAAAACTGAGCAAAGTCAGGGTTGGTTCTACAATGAATGATAATTGTGCTGAGGTATCTGGTAACCTCAGGTATCCCCTCAGAGGTGATGAGTTGCTGCATGGCAGAGATGCAAGGTAGCAAACTTTCTGAGCCAGCAGGGAGTTTGCGCTCTCTCACCAAGCCTGCAGCCTGGCAGCAACCCCTGTCCCACCACGCTGCAAGAACTTTAGCCTAGAGGCAAATATTTGTCATATTCTTACAAGCAGTGTTTAACCAACACAAGTTAGGTTTATGTGTGTGTTTTCATACATTTTAGGGCATGAATATCTTGGGGTTTTCTCTGTGTTATACATCTAATATTTAGGTCCACCTCGAATTGTTTAGAAGAATGTAATTTTAGAATGAGGTTAACTTTATATCCATAAATAACTTTACATAGCATGGACAAAATGGTAACTTTACAGGTAATGCAAGTAAGTTGGGCCCTATTTGATATGGCACAGTCACAGTTGTGACATATTACTGATACATATAAACAATTACAGCTGTAACATATATGTGGGACATGTTTGACCTCACATCCTATCGTTTAGAAAGATGCAAAGCTGTAAATGATATTCAGTGTTACAGAACCACCTGCTAGTAAGTTTCTTTTGTCACTTGTGTGTGTTAGCCAAGGCTATTTTGGCCTGTCAATAGCTGGTGTGTGTTTCTGTGGAAATGCTTGTGTGTGTGTGTGTGTGTGTGTGTGTGTGTGTGTGTGTGTGTGTGTGTGTGTGTGTGTGTGTGTGTGTGTGTGTCTAAGGGCAGTGCAGTTCAGTGGCAAAATGCCCCACAACCCACCCTCCCCTCCCAGGCCAAGTTAGCCAGCATGGCTGGTGTGTGTCCCACGCTGTCGGCCGAACATAGCTGCACCTCGGCCTGCCGGACACGGCATGGTTAATGTTATTTCCTGGCCCGCTGTCAAACTTTCCCCTTAATAGTCTGTACCCGCCAGCCTTGCACACAAAAAAACAAGCCTCTCTTCATCTGGTTCTACTCAAACCTCTCCCTCTGCTCTCTTCTTTAAGCTGTCTTTTTTCTCAAAATGTTCCAAAAAAACTTTTGAAAAATTAAGCCTTTTAAGAGCAAAACGCACCAGGTTTGTTTCCTTTTTGGCGCACTTTCTTTCCCTGACCGCCATTTTAAGATTGGAGCAAGAGAGAGAGGTAGAGAGGGAGGGAGGAAGATTCTGTCGCTTCAGCCCTCCTTACATGGCCGACCATTTTGCTCCTCATCCTGACCAATAGGAGATGGCCTTGATCATGTGATATGCCACGATTGCACTGAGAGAGAGAGTGGCTGCAGACTCGATCCCTCTCCCGCTACCCGTTCAGCTCTGTCTTCTTTTCGTCCCTCTCTATCTCTCTATCTATCTCCCCCACTCTGCTTTCAAACTATCACTAAACTTCTTCTCTACTCTCCTCAAAGCGCAAACAGTTATCGTTGGTTAGCACTACTTCTCTTGTGAGGCCACTGTCCTATCACAGCTATTCTGTGGAAAAAAAAAAAGTTTTGTGCCTTCGCTCTGCTCTTGCACAGCTCACATTCTTCATGTTTCATGGATTTCCCTTCCTGGCCTGCATCCAAGAGCAAGGGATGGGGGTCGGGTGGCGAGAGAGAGAGACAGAGAGAGAGAGAGGGAGAAGCTGACTTCTCTAGAGGAAACAACTTGTGCCCTGACACATCAATTGTCTTTTTTCCCTTTTTTCTTCCTCATGCTGTCTCTCTCACTCTCCTTTTTTCCTCTTTTCCCTGGCCTGTAACCAAGCGTGAAGAGATTAGTGCCAAAATTCAAGCAGAATAACAGATGATGATGTAAAGAATGGCCGATGCTACCGTGCTCTGAGACTAAAAGAGGGAGAGATAGACTGATAGAGATATTATTGCATCTCACTGGCTATTTCACCTGGACCATATTTTCCTCTCTCCACCTCTTTGCTTTTGTTTGCCTGCCAGTGCTCCTCCCCCTTTCCAGGATAGTTTGCAAAATTGTTTTGGTAAAGATGCATCACTCTGCCTTTTTCAGCTGCAAGGCTGATATTGCACAGGACTAAGGAGTCCAACAATGCAGTGTTCACCAAATAAAAGGCAAGAGGAAAAACAAATACCAACCCTGCAAATGTAGCATCCCAATATCTCACCGGGTCCATCTCTAGTCCAATTCGCTTTTGTCTCCCTCTAATTCCCAATGAAGTATTTTGTAGAGGAAAAGACATTAGGATTGATTTTTCAGTATGGAGTATGGAACAGGACTGCATTGGAGTTGCCTCTTACTCTTCCTCTCTTTCTCTCTCTTCCCTATTCTCTGCAGCAGCTTATCAGCTGGGTCTCTTTTACCTCTGCCTTTACACTGAGTGCAGTGTACTTGCTTTACCGGTGATTCTTTTTTAACCAACTCACATCAAGTTCTATCTCTAATGGTAAAAATGTAAACGTATATATTTAGTTTCAGTATTCACCTGCCTCCCTTCAGACAGCTAACTTTACCAAATCTGCTATGTGAAGAACAGCAGACAGAAGGCAGCAGTAATAAGAAATGCTGCCACTGACATAGTAAATGTCCCATTGCATGTTAACAAACCGCGACAGGGTGCATAAATATTAGCTTCTTGTTTGGTGCAAAAATATTTGCTGGATTAGTGTACTATGGATGTTTCAATATTTCTTGTGCATGTTATGGCAGAATGAATCGCTGTCTAATTTTAAGGGTTAAAAATGCTGAACAGAAAGTGCCCCTCTGTGGTCCTCTAACATAGCTAATCTCATTCAGCTTCCACTCAATTTCCTCCTCACTCTGTCGCTCTGTGGATTGCCCTATAGTGATCCAGCAGGACGTCCCACTCTGAGCCACATTCTTCAGCCTGCTCTCTCCCTGCTGGCCGCTGCTCTGTAGCTCCTGCTAGCTGTGAGCTAACTGCATGTAGGGTGGCATGTCCGCAAATGCCTGAGGTGCTTCACCCAGGAAGCAGGCTTAAGAGGATTACAAAGCCACTCATTAATATGATCAAATTCAGGGATTGATGGATAAGCCCATGATGAGCACCTGTCAGTGAGCTGCCGTGAACTAATTCACTAATGCACTAATACACTAATACAGCGGTATGGTGACAGATCTCACGCAATATGTGCAGCTGAAACAGTGTTCAAATGGCACAAATAGCTCTTGTTTTGCCGAAAGGTGACACAGATTTGATCTTTTTCAAAGCTATCTTTTCAGATCAGATTTGATGCACGTTAATATGAGGTCTTTGGTCTGACACCGATATCCAATACATGGCCAAACCAGTCATCATCATCACAAGCTTTAACTTGATAATTAAATGTGAACAACCAGGTCCTTCCAGCATGTTTATATTTGTGACACACATAGCTCCCCTATACACAGGACAGTAAAGGCATGAATATCTGATCTCAGTCCAAACTTGACAAGAAATCTCGCACTGTGAATGTTGACGCATTCTGTGTGAAACTACTTTTGCCAGTGGGGAAAACGAGTTACTAACAGATGTTAGAATTGTGCTGGAAATTGTAGGACCGTGGCACTCCTAAAACAAGCAAAGACCACTTAGCTGTTCTCTCTCTCCCCTCTGTTTCCTGGTCCTTTTCCTTCCAAGGCATTTTATTCCCACACAGAAAGTGGTTCCCAGGATGGAGAGGAGGAGCTGAGGGTCTAAAGCACAGCCAGCTGCAGAGCTACGAGGCCTGACCAGCCTCTACATGAACAAGCAGAGTGTGTGTATGTGTGTGTGTGGGTGGGGGTGGGGGGATAGGGGGTGGCTTGTGTTACTGTCATTCCCCTACTCCATTCATAACCATGTCTAATAGCAACATGGTAGCGGGCAAAACCACAGCTCTCTTGGCAAGCAGAGAGCGGCGGTCCTCCCAGCAAAACCCCAGACAGAACAAAAGAAGCACTTTCTCACTTGCAGGATACACACACACACACACACACACACACACACACACACACAAACACAAACACATGAAAGAAGAGACAAAATGAGGAGCAGCATGCTCTTGAATAGAATGTGGTGGGGATGCACACGCTAAAAGTGGAGTTTTTGCAGTTAATTATGCCAGAACAGTAGAAACATAAGTTTTCTCCCTGGTGCAGTAGGCATGGTAACCCACCTATGCAAAAACAATGCATGGGGTAAAAGTGCAGGCAAATAGTAAAGAGAGGAACTGGACAGGGCACTCAAAACTGAATTCAGTTCAGATAAGTTCATAAAACCTTCATAAAACCATCGTTATGGGATATAAGCAACATGGCATTAGAGGGAATATGTAATCACTAATAACATAACAGCTGTGATTGGTTCACAATAATACATGACTTGATCCGCAATACATAGAAAGGTTCATATCAGGTTCAGCTCAGATTCGTCCATATTTACATCATAGTCCATCACAGACCCAGTCCATCAGTGAAAGTGTCATCATAGTCCCAGTCCATCATAGTCCGAGCAGTATTTGCTGTATCTTTTCCTCTTCTTTTCTGGCTAACTATTACAGTTTCTTTAGTAGTCAATTTCATCGTAAGAATTTTATATGATCATTGTCGATGTTTGCTACTTCTGCAAACAGCACGGGAAGCTGAGATGATTCATGAGCCTCCAAAAACAAAACTCACGTAAGTGCAAACCCTGCTTGCCTGGATGCTACTCCAATGACTTTCTGTTTAATGACAATTAATGAATTTATATGTGGATGTATAAAAGGAAAACTTATTGTGCAGCTCACTGAACATTACTGAAATGAATTCAGTTTTGTATCGCTGATGTTTACTTTACTATTTGTCTGCACTTTTCCCTCCTGCACTTTTCGTATGAGTGGTATGCCATTCTTGCTGCACCAGTGAGGAAGTTTGTATTTGAATGGGGTGGCAAACCTCTGCATACAACTGTAGTAATGTGTAAATATTAGCAATATAGTGTGAAGATAGCCTGATGACTATGATGTTTTGGTTGAGAGGTGGACTAATGTCTGTGGAAGGTTATTATTGGGCGTGATTGAGAGGGCGGTCTTAGCTCAATTACGGATGGTGGTGCTGCATATCTGCTGATTTATTTGGAAAGTGGCAGACAGGATAATGACTTCAGTGAAGCCCAGGGCCTTCGGTGCTGCTCTAATGATCCAAACCCTCAGACAACCCTGTGCTGCTTCATCACTGACCACACACACATACTGACGCCTTACCACAATGAAGAGCCAAAAACCACACCAACACACACACACACACAAAGACACACCACTGATGTGCTTTCACTTAACAGCCATCCCCACATAGAAACACACTCTACTGCAGTTTGACTGCGTGTGTATCCTGATCTATTATATGAGTGGTGAGCAGGATAAGGAGGTGTTGGCTGAAAGCAAGGGAAGTTTGTGCAGTGAGCTTCAGGCCCGCTCAGCATTCCTCCTTATTTCTGCCTCCTTTCACTCTCTCCGCTTTTCCCTCTCCAGCATAGCTGTATAATGAGAGATCTGTAAAACTGCTGTAAGGAATTAAAACCCTTCACATAAATGAGAAGCATATGTACACGATTGTCTATAATAGCAGCCCTGAATCACAATCACCCAGCGGCAGAGAGAGAGAGAGGTGGGGAGAGAGGGAAAGGGAGACATAGAGAAGGAGGTTTTCATATAAGCACAGTAATAGCATGTGTTTATCTTGGTTTTGGGGAGAAAAAGTGTTGTACTTTGGTGTTTTGGCTTTTTTTTTAATAGACCAAAGTTTTCTGGGTTTTTATGTGTGTTTCTTCAAAGGGGGGGTGATTGTTGATACATAGATCACTGGTCCCCAAACTTTATTTCGTCACGACCTGGTTTAATATAAGAAATCCAGTCATTTTTTAAAAAAAAAACATCGTTTTGTCTCTGATAGTAAATAAAAAGGAAATACTGTAATTTTTCTGTGCAGCCTGCGGCCCGGGGGTTGGGGACCACTGATCTAATCAACCTCACATTTCATTACAAGGAAAGTTTTTTTAGAGGCATTCAAGTATCAGGAGATAGTAAGCCCTAAAATAATTGGCCCTGTTTAATGTAATGGGGTTAGACAGAGGAAAATTTATAAAATCGTCTGTTGGATTTGGTCTAATGAAACAGAAATGTGAATGAAAATCATGTGTATACACTTTTGATGGGCTTCAAAATGAGGGACTGCTGGGGTTTTTTTGGCCATTCAAACTTGTAAGATATAAAATATGTTTGTATTGAGGTTTTTTTATGACAGAGCCTGGTCAGCTTTTTGTTTGAGGAAATGATAACACCGTAAATCAGCTCCTTTACATGACAAGAACACAATATGATAACACAGAAAACATAAACTGTTTGGAAAACACACTAGAATTAGTGTCAATGAAGTTCAAGGATTTATATATTATCAGTGCACAGAGCGTTCAGATTGCTTCCATCCAGTGCCCTCTGTACTACTGTACTTTTTAATACTATTTATTTTTAATACCTGATTAAGGAAAGCCATGCCAAAACAAGCCAAAGCAGACTAAACTTTCCCCTGACCAGCTTAGTGCCTGCTTCGCCTGGCACCCTTACCATACATCCCATTAATTGAGGTGCAAGCAGGATGAAATGCCAATGTTTCTTCACAGACTCAGAAATAGGTTATCAGAAATAGCGGGTTTTTATTTTGTTTGTTTTAATTTTGCAAGAGGGACCCTTCCGTAACACACATTATCTTAATATGTGACAAAATAAATAAATTAAATCCACGATATTCCATCCCCCTAGCACACTATTAATAGTAAAGAGGACAGCTATGAATCCAGACAGGATTAAAATCTCTTTTTGATGTGGTTCCACTTTTAAACAGAATGCGATTTCTTCCGTGTTCGTTACAGCAGGAAACTTCAGAACCAATGCGCCTTTTTTTTCTCTCTACCTCTGTGTATATGCATTAGTAAGAAACAATGCCAAGTGGAAGCCTTAGAGAGAGAGAGAGTGTGTGTGTGTGTGTGTGTGTGTGTGTGTGTGTGTGTGTGTGTGTGTGTGTGCCTTGAGGGATCAGAAAGGGAGTTTAGCAGATTTCTGTGGATGGGATGATCAGAGCAATAGGCAGCAGTCAAACCGGAGAGTGCATAATTGGGATAGAGTGGTAGTGCATGAGAGAGAGAGAGAGGGAGAGAAAAAGAGAGAGAAATGCAATCAGATATCAAAAGGGCATCTGTGGTTTCTTTTTCACAATAAGCACTTGCATTCCACCGCAAATGCCAAATCCGCTTAATCTTCCTTATTAAGGCATTTTTGTGCTAAATTTTTTTTAGGTTTAATAATTTTCTCATAAATCAATATTCAAGCAGATGCTGATTATCACATTATTTATAAGCTTATTGTGTATTGGATGTACTCATGCCCTATATTTTAGAGATTTGAGATTTGTAGGATGATTGTTTATCTGTAGGTTTGTTCAGTTTATGTTGTTCAGGCTCCATGTTTTTAACTGAAAAAGATATATTATGGAAAATATTGACAATGTAGAGGGTTTTATATTAAGTCATTTTGCCTTGAAATACTGACATGAATGCTGACACTGTTGAAGCAAAACTTCATTGAAATTTCATTGACCTCTAGAAATCAAATAATAAACATAAGACACATTAGTTCTATTATTTTAAACTGGGATGCAACTGATATTTGCAATTTGTATTAAATTAAAATCTATAAAGTTACATTAATGGAGACCAAAACTTTTGTTCTGACAGCATATATATTAAATTCATGTGGGAATGTTTGTTACTTACCCCATGTCCTAAACAAATGTGTGTATGTGTGTGTGTGTGTGTGTGTTTTGAATAAATCCCTTCTGCATGTATAGGTGCATTACATGCAGAAGGGATTCATTCAAGACACACACACAGACACACACATTTGAAGTGTGTACGAGATTAGCTCCATTCACAAGGAGGGCTGTTGTAAGGGATATTATATGAGGAAAGCTCAGACACAGATAAGGGCTGGCCACAAAAGGAGAATGTCCAAACATTGTGTGTCGGCTGAAAGAGCCGACCTGCCCCTCACATGCTGGAGTATGTGTGGGTCAGCTGGGATGGCTGGGTGAAAGCTTGGGCGAGTGACCATCTCTCTCTCTCTCTCTCTATCTCTCCCTATCTCTCTCTGTCCCTCCATCTTTTTCTCTCTCTTTCTCCCTCTTTCTCTCTCTCTCTCTCTCTATCTCTCCCTCCATCTTTTTCTCTCTCTTTCTCCATCTTTCTCTCTCTCTATCTCTCTCTCTCTCTCTCTCTCTCTATCTTTCTCTCTCCATCTTTCTCTCTTCCTCTTCACCTCTCCATCTTTCTCTCTTTCTCTCTTTCTCTCTCTCTCTCTCTCTCTCTCTCTCTCTCTCTCTCTCTCTCTCTCTCTCTCTCT
>JBBKCR010000036.1:7574051-7585060 GCA_037577295.1 Ladigesia roloffi | reverse complement strand
TGTGTGTGTGTGTGTGTGTGTGTGTGTGTGTGTGTGTGTGTGTGTGTGTGTGTGTGTGTGTGTGTGTGTGTTGTAAGAGACATGCATTTTTTGCTGGCTCTACCATTTAGAATACCACATTGCTTGTTTTTTGTTAGTAAAGAGAGAGAGAAAGACAAGAAAGAGAGAGAGAGAGAGGGATATTTGTACGATTAGCGCTACCAGCACTGTGCTGCATCAGAAGTCCTGGCATATGATTGTAACGAGATTAAGGAATATGCATAATTGATCCAGCTCCACAGAGGCATCGGCTTTTATCCTAACATCTGTGACACACAGGGAAGAAAGACCAACGCTGGGTGGCATATGCTGGCTGTTCACTTCAAATCAAAAGTGATTCCCCGCCTCCCAAATCCCACCCTACCCACCCACCCCATCCCCAACATTGTCCAGTTACTCCATTTTTGTTTCTATAGGTGTGTTTGTCCTCACTGTTTCATATACTGAAGATTTAAGATGGACTCATGCTGCTTTGAAGACTGGCATACATACAGAGAACACCTACACTTTTTAAGCAGTAACCCAGTGAAAATTTTACACACCATTAGTAATGCCTTGTAAATCCAGGCTCATTTAATTTGAGGTTTGTTTGAAAACATTAGCTGCCTTTACATCAATAATATGTAAGTTATGGAGCTAAAAATGGGCTACTATTGGGGAATTGTGGGCTCACACAGGCACTTTTAAACACTTTTTACCATTGTTCTTCATGAACAGCATACTGTATTTATTATTAGCTGAATATTGTGACAAATTATTGTATAGACAAACTGGTATATGACAAAAAAATCAGTCTCACATTCATTGTTAACCAGTCACACACTCTTTGTAAATCAAAATTAAGTCGACTTTGATTGATGCTGCTTTTCTGTATAATATTGGTTAATCAAACACTTGATTAGCCTGATAGCCTAGCCAATTAGAGAGCTATCTTAGAGTGTTCACCTAGATACCATGGTAAAAAAAATGTCCTGGTTACCATTTTAAGATTTGAATTTGTAAGTAGTTTAAATGGAACAAGCATGGTGGTTCTATTAATTTACACGAACAAAAATTGCAAACCTGTATTTATTAGTTCCCAGAAATATGGCTGTAAATAATATTATCCATTAAGGAAGAATATCTGAGTAAAAAATTTGAAATGTGACTTGTAATGTGAACATAAACATAGTGTCCTGTCACCTTAAAGCTTGTACACATTACTTATATCTTCAAGCCATCCAGAGATCGCTTACATGTGTTCCTGAATCCCCCTTCAGCACACCTCTTGAAAAGTTCCAGAGTCAGCAAAGGAGTCGTCTAACAGGATTGGTCCCTATGGAGCAGCTGGGGATTAGAGTGCAGTATGTATGCGTGCTCATGACTTTGGAAGGTGCCTGTAGAATCAGCAGCAGCAGCGGCATGATGATAGGATTGAGCTGAGTGCATGGGGTAAGAGGTCCAGGTATGGAGATGGACGAGAGAAGAGGTTTAATCCCAACCCCAAGGCGTGTTGGAGTGCTGCTGGTGCAGGCTTTCCCCGAAAAACTCCCACAAGGGTTCCGTGTGTGTTGCGTGAGATTTATTTAAGTGAATGGATGCAAGGTTGTGTACAGCAATGGTGGGCGTTCAGAAGATGAAGGGTGGTGATATTGAATGGACGACAGGCTGCCTTAGCTTTTCCCTGTCTATACGCTATGACCTTGGCTTTGTGCACCCATTACACAATTCAGTGGCAGCCCAATCGAATCTGCTTCTGTCGATCAATATCCTATTAAAGAGCCACACAAAAAAGAGAGAGAGGAGGGGTGGGAAGAGAGGGGGAGACTGGAGGGGAGAGAGAAATGAAAGTCTCCATAAAGTTAGCGGTTATAGCTACGTTTTTGTAAATGGAACTCCACATAATTGGCCGGTCAATACCAGGCCGGGGTAATTTGGGAGATTGGGCCTCCGCCTTTTCTGTAGGCTACCTCCTCCCTTCTCTTTCACTCCCACACTTTTTTTTTCTTTCCTTACATCTACTAGTTCTTTAGCTTCTTTGCATGTGAGAACGAGAAACAATTGCATTCTTCCCCATCTGGCTTTATCTCTTATACTGCTGTGTGTTACAGCACTCTTTAGCCAATTTACCTTCTCAGAAAGGTTTATATCAAGAGACAGATACATAACTTGGCACACAGACAAGCTAAGGTAGACAACAGAATGTTTGTGTGTGTGTTTATCACAGAGACAGGATTTAGGATAATGCCAATGTTATTGTTATTATTCTGCCGGTGAGAGCCCTGCTGAAATGTTGGCAGGCGCTGGGCAGCCCAGTTCAGGGGCAGGGACACCTGGGATATCCCCGGGTACAGACTGGACACTGGCACGCTCCGCGTGGCCATATGACGGAACAGGGGGAGCAGATGAATAATGGAGGAGGCGAGGGGCAGACATCATCGTGCTGTCCCGCCTCAGTCTCTCCTTAACCATGGCCCTGCTGCCCACACTGGTAGTACCACAGGGGTTGCCAGTGGGCCGTGCCATCTGTATGGATGCGCTCAGTCCTTTATAGCAGTGGTTACCAAACTGACTTCTGAAGATCTAAATGTACACTTTATTAGGCCTCGTCCACACGGATGTTTGAATCTTGGATAAATGAACGCGCTCTGAACACCATAGGCATTTTTGAAGAGTTATGTATCTGCACTTGATTGGCGCTAAACTGGCGTTGAACTGGCCCAGTGTGTAGTTTCTTATATTCACCTGTGGGTGCTGTAAGTATTCTCTCCAAACGTAAATCTCTTGTAGATTTACGTTTTCTTTTAAAACTTGATTTGTCACGATTTGTAGAACAATTGAATCATGGGACATAATCAATCCTCTGGAACGTCAACTGAACACCATTTTTTTGATGCCACACAAACATGCGGCTCTCAGTCCGCGCTCACCTGGCAGCACCAGTGAACACCAAATTCTGACATCCATGTAGACAAGGCACTAGTTTAAAAAGAAACGGTCCCAGAAAGATTTTTCAGAGTGATGCCACAGAACAGGGGTGTTCTGTCATATTCACAAGCGGCCTGTGTGTGTGCAGACTTTCATTCAAAAAGAACAAGAGCTCATCTGAATACACTTTCTTAATCAGTTGCCTATATGACTAAAGATAAACCTCTATGATTGGTAATGCTCTAATTGCAGTTCTGAAACAAGAAAATTTCACTTAATTCCACTTATTGAGAAATATGCAGACAGTATGAACTGGCTTTTCACAAATGGTCCAAAAATATATTTAAAGAACTTGACTTTTTGTGCTGATATTACTGGCGGTTGTCATGAAGCTTTGGATATGCTTAGTAAGCAAGTAACTTCCACAATGAGCATGGTGTTAATCAAACAACTTACAGTAGTTCTGCTGAACTGCGGTTGTTTTGGGGATGTAAAAATGCATCGGTGCATTTTTGCACAACTATCTGATCTGTATAGCTCAGTGTGTGGCTCTACATGTCTGACTCCACTCTCCTCCACCTTGACCTGCTGCCGATGGCCCCCGGACCCACAGACCGCTGCCTCTAGCTTTGATTTGATGGCATGCTTGTTTATGGAGGCCGTGGGGTTGATGGGGGCCGGCGCTGTGCTTTTCTCATCCCGAAGCGAGGCACCCTGAGCGCAGGAACTCTGCTCGAGGTTCCTTTGCCTAGCTGATCCAGCAGAAAAACACCAAAGCCCTGTCAGAGCCGAATGCCTTCACTACAGCTCAGGAGGAGCTCCAGCGTGCCCTGGCCCGCTGGTTCTCCAGTACTAAAGCTGGCAGAAGGAGGAGGGGGAGGGCAAAGAGGCTTGGGGTGGACGCACATCCAGGGTTTTGACATTGATTGCTGCTTCTGTTGTCAAATGCTTCAATTTGAAAATCCGGCCAAACAAAAGGCAATTTTTTTCCCTCGTCCTCCAGCTTCTCCCTCCTCATGCTCTTTTTTTAATGAAATGGCCCTCCAGCTTTTGTGGAAAATTTTGCCAGCGCTGTGTATGCGTGTGTATGTGTGTGTGTGTATGGGGGTGTGTTTGTTCTTGTGCACAGAGAGTAAGTCAACTGAAGGCCATGCTGGATCTACACTGGTCTCCCTTCCCATTCCTTTTCTGATTGTTACAGTCAGTTTCAAATACCTCTCTTAAAAAGGAGTTACACACACACACAAACAAACACACACAAATCATACACTTTTTAGACATAAATGCCATTCCTAGAGTCTCTTTTATATCAAATTATTGTGAGTCAGCAAGCCAAGACAGGTTAAATGGAAATGGAATGTGACTCATCAAAATGTTTATTATGTGCTCTGGACAAAATTTGGACAAACTTAATGTGCTTGTGATTTTCCCATATATTTTCATTTAGCAGTGAAGCATTGGTGAGAGTGTTTTGGATCCATTTTTTTTAGCCATGTCAGCCAAAACATTAAGACTTCCCAAATGTATTAGTCCATCCTGTCAAGTACAGTCAACAGTCAAAACTGCTCAAGAGGGACAGAGCTCTTAAAATGCAGTGGACAGTTTGGACAAACACACCCATTAAACCTGGCCAATAACAGAGGAGTTGAATCGGATGTGTTTAAGCAGGTAAATAACCTGACTGTTCAAAACTAAAGAACCCCACTTTAAGAATGTAAGTGACAACACTTTTTGTAAATCATGTTTGTGAATCAAAGAGTTAAAATACTTCTCTGATTTGTTGTTTTTTTCTGCCTCTGCCTCTTTCATTCACTCTTAGTTTTTTTTATTTGATTCATTTGAACTAGCTTTGTCTCTAAGCACATAGCATAGATTGAAACATTCTGCTAATGTACTTTCTGCACAGCCAACTCTAAAGGTAGTGCGGTGGAGATCATAGATGTTGGGGAGGTGGGGGTGAGTTAGAGAATGAGAGAGAGATCAATGCTGGCCTGATAGCCACAGTCTTCATTTGGAATCCTCAGAGCAAAAGCACTTGCTAAAGCCCTTAAGAGGTAGAGACTGCGGGTAGAGATTACCTTTATGATTGATTTCCATTCCAGTCAGACAGACTGCAGTGTGTTCATTTTTCTCTCCAAACTGCAGCAATGTGGACCAGCCGATCTCCGCATGCGTGCATGTGTGTGTGGTTGTGTGTGTGCGATGGCCGGCTGAGTTACTGCAGCCCGGTGCCCAGGTTAGCTCTCACACAAATTACTTCACGTCTCGCTATTAGCCATGCAAATGCAGTTGGCTTTACTGCACCTCGTAAATAACTGGCCCTGCCACTTCTATTAGAGGGGAGGGCCGGCCTACAATGAAAAAAAATATTATAATAAAGAGATGACTAACAAATTATAAAGCTTTTGCTCCCTCCTTCCCCCCCCCTTTTCCCTCATCTCCATGTGGCCAAATTTTGCACCTTCATTTTGGCCAGAGACCCAAAGCTGTCTCTCTTTTTTTCTCTGTATCTCTCTCTCCCTCTCTCTCTCTCCCTCTCAGAGTCCAAGTTGCCCCTGTAGTCGTGTCCTCTTCCAATGTTAATTAGCAAGCCCATTACCGTGTCTATCAGGCTCTTCCATGCTGTCGTCTGTTCTCGTCCCGGCCTGGAGTGTATTATGTATGCAGGACCAGGCCCGCTCCCTTACACGTTTGCGCTGTCCTCATCAAAAATAGTGGTCTCAGTCACCATGAATATAAAGAGGCATCACAGCTTTATGGAGTGGATGACAAAGGCGTTCGATAGAGTAGAGTGCTCGCTGGTGACCTACAGAGGAGATATGGGGGCTCTGCGGCTAGCCACTGGAGGAAGGGGGGGCTTTTTACCTGATGCAATTTGGCCAAACAAGGTGAAGTCTCTCAAGATGCAAAGTGGTTATTTCTGGCCTGAAAATGAATAGCGACCAGCAGGGCCAAATGGAAATCTAATGCGTGGTTAGTTTTGGAAGTGTTTTTTTTACCCCACAAGTGCTTACACTTGTCCTTCTTCGTCTCTGTGTGTTTGTGTTTGTGTTTGTGTGCACGCCTGTGTGTGTTACAGCTCCCATCGCAGCAGGAACGGGGCCCAACTTCTCATTGGCGGACTTGGACAGCTCCTCTTACTACAGTATGAGCCCAGGGGCCATGAGGAGACCCCTACCCAGCACGTCTTCAAGCAGGTAACTCCCAACCCCTTTTCCTCTCATTCTCTCTTTCTCTCTCTAATTCATTTTCTCTATTGCCCATCTTTCCCTCTTGCTCTGTCTCCCACATCGTCTGTCTTTTTCTCTTTCCTTTACTCTTCCCCTTTCTCTTTTTCTTTCTCTCTCTCTTTCATTTTTATTGTTCCCCCATTTCTCTTTCTCATTGTCCTTTTCATAGTCCCGTTCCTCTTCTTTTTGTCTCAATCTTTTCCTTCCATTTCCTAAGCTCTCTTTCCCCTTTCTCACTCTTTCCTCTCTCACTCTTTCTCTGGGTCTTAATTAATCAGTGCAGGCAGAGATTGATGTGTTGGCTGAGGGTTACAGGGAGTCTGCAGGAGCTCGAGCTCCGTAAGCCGATAGCATATGTGTGTCCACCTGGAGCCTCTTTCTAACACTACCCGACTGGCCTACAGGCCAGCCACACACACACACACACACACACACACACACACACACACAAACACACACACTGTCTCTCTCTCACTCACATATACACAGACTCCCTGGTGAAAAGCTCTACTGAATGCTCCCCTTCCCTCTGGCATGATTCAGAGCCACAGACAGGTGTGTGGGGTGTGTGTGTGTGTGTGTATGTGGGTGTGCAGGCACTGGATTGGAGCCATCTATGAGTGCGCTGATTTAGCAGCCTTCCCTACCAGTTTAACTACTTGAATACTGTTCAGTATAAGGATGTGTAAAAAACACATCTACACATAAATGGATGTTTGTGCAGACTTAAAAATGCCACATGTTAAATGTACTTGTTTCAGTTTTTACAGAATCTTCACAGTAAAATATATTGTGTCATCACAGTCTGACAGCACAGCACTCTCATTTACTTTTAACTTAATTTTATCAACGTACACACAAGGTCATTTGAGCATACACATTCTTTTCAGCTCCACGATTCACCATCAAATGTGTTACTAAAGTAAAGTAAAGTAAATTGGCCCTTTACAGTAACACATGAACAAACCAGAGCACAGCACACAGTGAGGCAAACTCTTTGCATTGAACTCATTCACCAAGTGAAGCAGGGGGCTATCATAAATGAAGATGTCTGTCATAAAATAATGAATAAAATAGGTATATGTGGTGTTAATGCCTGTAGGTGTGTGAGTGTGCATGCATGTGTGTGCATGTGTGTGTGTGTGTGTGTGTGTGTGTGTGTGTGTGTCTGCCCACATGCTTCAGTGGCCTCTTCAGCCAGGCCTGCCAAAGAAAACATCTGGAACAAGGAGCCTATGTGTGGCTGCATACTAGAGAGCAATTAAGTGATTATGAGTGAAAAACACCAGTAGACCTTATATTAACAAATAAATGTCAAAGCCATGCCTTCAACAGATAAGTCACTGGCACATGCGTTTACATTACATATACCATCACACCACCTTGGGCCTCTGAGGAACATTCGCCTCCCATTTACATGCAAGAGTTCTGGGGTGTGTGTGTGTGAGTGTTCCGACACTCTTTTATACATTCTCATATTCTGGAGATTTTCAGGCCCAGTTTTTGGAATACACTGTTCATTTTTGTGTTTTTGCTGCTATTAGACATCAGATTAGGCATCTGATTCGAGAAGTACTTAGAAAGTTCTCCATTAGTTTAGTCAGGTGTGTAAACCTGTGAAGTGTGTCCAGGTGCGTCGGAAGCATTTTTTATGTGAGGGGGACATGTGGGGTGGGGTTTGTGCATAGGGGCAGGGTTTGTGCATAGGGGCGGGGTTTGTGCATAGGGGCGGGGTTTGTGTGTGGGTGGGGTTTGGGTGGCGGCAAATCTCATCCCTTTACAGGGTTGGGGTGTTTGGAAACCCTGTTAAATCTTAAATCTTTTGTAAAAGAATCCACTCCACTTAATCGATAGGAGAATACACACCACTAGAAATCAGCTCGGGTTTTCCTCAAACTCACCACATGCAAGTGAAGTGACTCGTCAGTGCACAGACAGGCTCAGATTTCCCGCAGTGTGTGTATTCTCCTATCGGTTTAGTGAACTGGATTATTTCGCAAAAGATTAAAGATTCACCGGTGAACTAATTCTTCATGTTAAATGCAGGGGGGTCCAAACAAATGATCATGAAATGTGAAGGGGACACGTCCCCCTCTGGTTGAATGGCAACAATGCCCATGAGTGTGTCAGAAAACACCAGAGCTCATAAATTCATAAATTCCCAGAGGTAGTCAGGATAAAGTCAAATTCCAGAGACAGCTTGGACTGAATGTTCAGATATTCATATCAATGTGGCACCACAGGATACACTCAGTAAAAATAACAATACGCTGCCTGACCATGTCCATTAGCATGTTTGCTCATGCCATTAATGTGATGTGGATTCGAATATTATTACTGAGGGAGCTCAGACTTCAGTTACAGGCCACAGAGACTCCTAAAATGTTTCTGTCAGACTGTAAAACTACACACACCACAGATTCATCCTGGATTAAAATCACTTCACAGTTGTTAGTCTCAGGCTGTAAAAGCAGCACACACTGCAGGTTCATACTGTAATGAAAGCACCGCACAGCTATCATCAGGCCTCAGAAATAGCCTACACAAAGTTACTTGATTCAATCATGGATCTCATCAGTAATCCCTTAAGGTGCCTTTTAATGTAAAACTAGTCACCATCACAAATATGCCTTTAAACTATATAGTATAGCTATACAGTATATGTAAATATATATACACTTTCTTAAAACTGTTGCAAATATTCTCCAGTTATGCTCTCTAAAGGTACCCCGTGGTGCCCGCCATGACCCTTCTGTGCCCCCCTCCAGCCTGGGGTGGCCCCTGATCTCGATTTAGCTACAGGGTTAGAGCTCTTAAAGAGGATTAACGTTGAGCCTGGATCTGGGTGTGTGGTAAGGGTTAGCCAGCCCCCTACGCACTATACATCTTTCCAGCACTCACACGCATACACATAATAAACAGACACAAAAATGTCCAGAATCAGATACATGGGGTCTGGGGTCTGTGTACTGGTGCAGTTAGAATTAAACTTGTATTTTCATAAAGATACATTTTATAGAAAATGAATGGACCATTTTTAGTCTGTTTGCCATTCAACTTTCAAACATTAGAAACGGCTGATAAATGTTTTTTTTTTAACTAAGATGGAAATAAATGAGTTCGTTTTAACAGTTTTGATATACATTGTATTAAAACAAACCTGGGGTCTTGTGTTCCTGGTTTCTGAATAGCTAATTCCTCATAGGTGAACAATTCTGAAATATCAGTGTCCTTAGATTTACATGACTGTCCCTCTCTCTCTCTCTCACACTCTCTCTCTCAAGTTCTGCGAAGCGTATTAAGTGTATGGAGGAGGAGGTGGACAGTCCAGGGGAGGAGTCTTACTACCCCAGCCAGGGACGATCACCGGGCAGTGGCAGCCAAGCCAGCAGCTGGCACGAAGTAGAGCCAGGTAAACACACACACAGCACACAAAGCCAGCCAAGCTTCTAATTCTGCTGTTTCCTCCTCTTACACACCCCACACACAGCCAGAGCAGCTCATCCAACTTCTCAAATACAAACACCCCATACACTCACATAAATATACACACTTAATAAAGGAATGTTGAAGAGGATTATGAGCAGATGATTTGGGTATATGTGTTTGTTATGATGTGCCATCCTGTTTGGATGGAGCTCTTCATTTTTTTTCTTTTGGGATTTTTCTCCATTTTTTTTTTCTTTAAGGATGGGTATTTTTTTTGAATGAGGCATCTCTCTACACACAGTCTTTACTCTCCCTTTCCTCAGTGGAGATTGCTGTTTGACCACTGTAGCAGTTAATAGAATCCTACAATACTGACATACTCCGCCAACAAATTTGTTCTGTCAATGCAGTGTAACTTGCAAAAGTGAAGTGACCTTAAACAAATATGATTATAGTTTGTCATTAGTTTGGATGGACTTGCCAATCTGGCAAAAAAATGTTATGTAAGAGTGCCTTTGTGGGTGGAGTATGGATAGCAGGTTTTTACATTTAACTTCATGCCCATAAGACTAACACTGCCCATAAGTAATAACACTGATCATTAATACTGATGTGTGTGTATGTACATGTGTGTGTGTGTGTTTTTGTCTGTCCATTTGTCTTCCACAGCGCCTGCTACAGTCCCGTAAAAGACTATAAATGTCTCTCTCCTCCATTACACCATATTTAATGTTACTGTTAAAGTTAATACTAAAGTATTAAAAAAAAACTAATAAAGAGAAATGTGAAAATAAAAATCAGAATAGAAATAGAACAATTGAAAGAAAGTAATTAAAATTTCGTTGAACAGGTCACCCCCGCAGCAGGGCTCCGGAAGTTGTCGTAGTGGCTCGGCTCCTAGGGTCGGCTCACAGGCCAGGACAGACTCAATAAAGCTTAAAACTCAGCCTTCAGCTTCAACAGTGACCTTAAATCACTCAACCAGTTGACCTTCACACTGCTCTCTCTCTCTTTCTCCCTCCCTCTCTTTCTCTCTCACACACACATATTCTATGTCTTTTTGTTTGTTTGTTTGTTTCTTTTCTTCTTTATTTCTTTCTTTCTTTTTTCTCTTTCCTTCTCAGTTTTTGGACTAAAGTTTTCGTGCTCTTTCGTGCTCTGAATGTAGAAACCAAATATCATCAAAACCGATTCTGTCCGGCATTTTAATATAAACAACCTTGTAAACAAAATGTGGAACCATTTTGTAGAAAGCTAGTGTTTTAATTTTCAGTTTAGTTTGAGCTGATTTTCTTGCTTTATTTCTTCCTTTCTATCTTTCTTTTGCGTTTTGGTGTGTGTGTGTGTGTGTGTGTGTGTGTGTGTGTGTGTGTGTGTGTGTGTGTGTGTGTGTGTGTGTGTGTG
>JBBKCR010000036.1:7546073-7556675 GCA_037577295.1 Ladigesia roloffi | reverse complement strand
ATATCTCTCTCTCTATCTCTCTCTAGCGAGTCCTCACGCCATGCCGTCAAGTCTTCATTTCCCGACGTCGCCAATCATCCAGCAGCCCGGCTCCTACTTCTCCCACCCCGCCATCCGCTACCACCCACAGGAGACGCTCAAGGAGTTTGTCCAACTTGTCTGCCCTGACAGTGGTCAGCAAGCTGGACAGGTGGGCTTCCTGAACGTAAGGAGCATTTTACATTCATATGTCCTCCACCGCCCCCCTACAACCCCTCCCCACCCCCCCAAACTGTGTGATTACAAGCCCCTTATGGTTAATTGTGTTGTGCATTTCACGTTTTAATTATTGTAAAAGTATTTTGGCTCGTGTGTGTGTCAGTTTTGTTTTTTGATCAGAAATATGGCAAATGCCTCAGTGTACATGTTTATAGTAGATACTGTGTTATTATACACAGCTTAACTCAGCTTTACTGCCCTGTATGGGACACTGTCAGCGGTCAGGTTGGAAAACATGTATAGAACATGTTTTATTTTGTATTTCTGTGGTTTAATATACTCTTCTGAATAAGCAACAGTATTACTATTGGCCAGTGCCATACACAGTGGACATTCATTGTGCTTTACAGATGTAAAAGGAGCTTAAAAAGCAATATAAGTAACCATAAAAAGTATATAGGGTTTGGTAGGGTTTGGTATAAAATTAAATAAGTTAGACAGAGGTTAACAAGGCAATATAAATTTGTTCATGATTTTTGGATCTTACCAGAAGTAAAGCTTCTTTCTCATGCTAGCACATTTTATCTCCATGGGGATCCGGTTCCAACAGACAGCTAAATGCCATTTCACTCTGGGCATCACTAATAGACCAGCTCCAGTCAATTTAAAGGACCTCACAGGCTGATAGCCATCAAACATCTCAGAGATATTTTAGGTCCTAAACCATTGAGGGACTTGAGGAGAAAATGATGTCTGTATTGAACCATTGCATAAACTACTAACAAACTACTAAAGCATGCAGTATGTCAGAATTAATAGAATGACCATTCACCAAAATGCAGTGTTGGTTTTTTTTGCAATTTAATGCATTCACATTAGCCTAATGAAGAGGACATTCCATTTGGTCCCTTTTGGATGTGGGCGTCTGTTGAACCTTGGCGTACACTGTATTAAAACAAAATTGTTAATCATTGTTATCATTGCTCATGATGAATGTATATTTATAATATTATTCAGTGTTGCTGTGGTCCAGTCCACATGGTAATTCTGACTGATTGTGGTTCACTACTGGAACATCTGTTATACACAGTGTTGTGAGACAAGTCAATCGACAGACAAAATATAGATTATTATTCAAATGATTTTTAGTTGTTGCCTGTATGCATGTTTCTCTGTGTTGATATTTGAGCATGACTTTATTTAGCGTGTATGTGTGTGTGTATGCGTTGTGTGTGGGAGAGTGAGAAAGAAAGAGAGGGGGAGAGAGAGAGAGAGGGGGAGAGAGAGTTTCTGCAGTGAAGGCTGACCTGCTGGAAACTTGACTGCGTGTCTGCAGATGGATAGCTGATATATTTGCGTCTAGACGTTGAATCGATACGCAGCACGGGCCCCTGCACCACACACTCTTCATTTGAACATTTCATCTGAAACCGGTCTCTGTGTGTACGAGTGTGAAGTCACATGTTCACACATACACACACATAAAGACACCAACAAACAAATGCAAAAGAGTGTAGGTGCGGCAGTGATCGCTGTAGTAACATAAAATACACGCCGACACCGATTTGCATTTTGACTTGAGGCAATAGCCTGAAGTGATTGACATGTCATGCATAAGTAACAATGGGAAAGGCCTCTGAGGTATAAGCCATTTGGTACATGTTTTAATTAATAATTAATTAAATAATTAATTAATCGCTGAACACTTATGTGTACTTTCTTAAATTAACACAATTATTCTTACCATTCACTAGTCAAAGCAAATATCCTAGGTGTCTCAATTATTTTGAATTTTCCCTCAATTATAGAGCAGTTATTGATGCCCTCAAGACATTTAAGGGTGGACATTGTAAAAAAAAAACTTCACAATTAATATACGAAAACTAGTGGATACAGAGGGGTTTGTCAACAGGTTAAACAAGACAGAATACACAAACAAACAGCAGTGACACATTAAAAAGTCTAAATCCAGTTAGTTTGATGTCATTGTACAGATTTAATATGACAGTGTGACAACACTACCTATTTGTTTAGTTTGTTTAGTCTGTTCTTTGTGTATTTTTCTTATAATTAATCATTTATAAATGTATAAATTGACAATAGTGGATATGGAGAGTGTGTGTGTGTGTGTATATGTTTATGCTTTGTAGAGTGGTGATAAATGTGTGTGTAAATGACCCGGCAGCTCTATGCTGTGGGCTCGACTGTGGTCCCTACTGTGGGTAGAGGCGGCACGCTGCTTTGGTAATAGATTATAGACAGCAAAGTGCGCAGAACAGCAGATTTCTTTATGACCAGGAGCAGTGGAAAATTGCTGAGCACTGTCTCACCGTCGCTTCCGACATGCACACACACAAACACACACGGGATGCTTTAGATTTGTGGTTTGTGCATCAGATTAGAAGTTTGTGATTGGGCATGTGTGCATGGGTTCGTGTGTGTGTGTGTGTGGGGGGGGCATATATCCTAAGAGACAAATGGTGGTTTTCATGTTTTTCTTTTTCTTTTTCTCTCTCTCTTTTCTTTTCTCTATCTTTTGTTTTTCCTGTCTCCCATGTGTTTCTCTGTGTCTCTCTCTCTCTCTCTCTCTCTCTCTCTCTCTCTCACTCGCTTTGCCCCCTCTCTTTCCAGCCCAATGGGAGCAGTCAGGGGAAGGTTCACAATCCCTTCTTGCCTACCCCGATGTTGCCCCCCCCACCGCCCCCGCCCATGGCCCGGCCTGTACCATTGCCGGTGCCGGACCCCAAACCACCCTCCACCTCGGCCGAGGGAGGGGGCAACTCTCCCACCTCTCCAAGTAAGTTTTGTAAATGTATACTCCCCCTGTGCCCGCATACACCAAATGTAGCTGATCAGCTGAAGTTTGCTGTTGTAGCTGAAGTTTAATGTTGCAGTTTAAAAACAAGCCAAATGTTGCTAATAAGTAATGGATTTTCATGACCCACCAATATGCATTGTGCTATCTGCGTAACTAAATCATCAAATCACTAACCACAAACCACTGCGTGTTGTTCAGTAATTCATAATAGACTTGCTCTTGGGGTCTATGGCCCTGTGTGACACACTTCCTCTGTAAACATCTGTGAAGTTTCACAATTGCATAACCAATATATAGCAATCAATGTTTAAATCTAACAGTATGCCATACAGTGTTAGAAACCACATCAAATGAGTCTGTACTGCATTAAAGTTGATTATGCTGCTTTAGAGTGTGTGTGATTATGTCTGTGTTTTAGAGTGCATGTGTAATGGTATCTCAGTGATGAATCTGATATCTCATCAAACGTGTTTGTGTCTGTATAACACAGCCCTGCAGCAGCAAAACGGAGCCTAACAACAGCTTTAACTCTAGCATGTGTTGCTCCCCACCATGGTACTGATGTTAGTGGTCTGTGTGTGTATGCGTTTCCCTACAGCCTACTCCACACCGAGCACGTCCCCCGCCCAGCGCTTTGTCAGCGTGGGCCCCAGAGATCCCAGCTTTGTAAATATCCCTCAGCAGCCTCAGGTGAGCGCACACACACACATGCTCAAAAGACTTTGAGTACTGGGCATTCCACTTTCAGAGTGATTCCCCTCTCTCACTCTCAAACATACACACACACATACAAGCCTTAAAAGCCAAAATGGATCATTGAATAGTGGTGCTTGCACTTAGTTGCTGCCATGAGAGCTCTATATTTCTCCAAAAATAAGAAACATGCTAAATTTTAATGTATTTATTTGTAGTTTTATTCCCAGTGAAGGTAATGAAAATGGCTTTTGGTGCAACCGTGAACAGTTTATATGTATCATATATAGTTATCATATACAAATAGATTATTAAGCAGCAAGTGTATTAAAGTGTATGTGCATCTGTAGTTGCCAAGAATGTCATAACATGATACAAATGTGCGTAATGTCTATATCCTGATAAAAAGCACTAAATAGTACAAACACACACACAGATACACACACTACATTTTCTGTTGCTGTTTCTTCTGAACTGTAGTCCACATTTTATGGCCTAGACAGCTTGTAGCCTAGTGGTTAGAGCATTCAGTCTGCAATCAGGTTTGATTCCTAAGACTACTAAGCACCACTGAGGTACCCTTGAGCAAGGGCCTTGACCATCCTCACACACTGCTCCCCAGGTGCTGTGTTCCTGACTGCCTGCTGCTTCACTTGATGAATGGGTTAAATACATAGAAAGAACAATGTGCTGTTCATGCTGTGTGCAGTGCTGTGCTCACATATGACAGAACGATAACTTTCACTTTTCTAAAAGCGTGTCCTCTGTTTCCTGACAGAATATGTGTTTGTTTAGTAATGTTTATGTTTGTGTATGTGCTTTGTGCAGTGATTAGTGTTAAGCAGTCCCAATACCCACATGTTTTAAAGTGGACAGAGAGAGCAGAGTAGGAAAAAATGTGGGGAAAGTGTGTGTGTGTGTGTGTGTGTGTGTGTGTGTGTGTGTATTATAGCTGCCATGTGTCCACAGGCTTGCAGCAGCCTCTGTGTGTCGATTTATTGACTCTGTCACAGGGCGCGAGGCACACTTGCCTGAGAAGAATGGAGGCAGGTGTTTGTCAAAGTGGCCGGTTGGTGGTGGTGGGGGCGGTGTTATCATGTATCGTTTGGATTTATTTCTTTCTCCTTCTACCATCTCTCTCTCTCCATGTCTGTCTGTCTGTCTCTCTCTCTCTCTCTCTCTCACTCTCTCTGTCTCTTGTATGCCCTCCCTTACTCCCTCTTTATTTCTCTTTCTCCATACCCTCTTCTCTTTCAGGTGGTAGCTAGGTTAAGCCTCTCTTTAACTCTGTGCATTTTTCTGTGGTGGCTTACAGAATGAATCCAGCATTGTTCATTACCTCAGACTCGAGTCTTGATGTTTGCGTGTGTGTGTGTGTGTTTGTGTGTGTGTAGACCCATCTCCACTGACTTGTCTTTGGAAGTTTTCTAAATTTCTACATATTTTAATAGTAAAGATGTAAACTGAGCCATTCAGAGTGCTTTGATATGAAATGCTCCTTTCAACCCAAATTACCCAAAAGATGTTTACTCTCGTGGTGAATGGCACCAGACATCTAAAGAATTCCACAATAGTTCTGAAATAAAACCTTGGTGTGCGTTTTTTAATTAATTAATTGTGGAGAGGCATAGACAAAATAGCCCAATAAGGATTACATACAAAATTCTGATCGTAGCACATAGTAAATAAAAGTACTATGTGAGCATGGCGAGGTTTGTTATGCGACTTATAATAGTATTAACTTTTTTAATTTATTTTATTTTATTAAATTAACCCTGATACGAGACCTAGTATTGGAGCGAATTCATGTCTACTTGTAACATGTATTTAAAATAAAGTGTGTTAAAATTTCAGACATCATTTTTGAGAACGGCTAATTAAATAGCTTTTCTAAGGTCAACATTCCTCTGTCCCGCACTTTCCCATTAAGAAAGCAGACACAAAGCTGGTCTTGGGCCAGCTGTGAGAGTCATCACCAGTCAGCTCATTTTCCATAGAGAGTAAAGTCATCTCAGTGTGATTCTTGCTCGTGATGTGATAATTGCACTGAACCTGCAAATATTAAAACCCTGTATGTGTTCTGTAGATGAAGAGAGAGAAAGAGAGATGGTTTGAGGCACCTTTGACCTTTCAGCAGGAGCTCGGTCACACTGTTTGATTCCCTAGCAAAGCACCCTGGAGCGACAAGACAAAAGTTACCCCCAGCAGCCTGAATGGAGGGGAGGGGAAGTTAAAAAAAAAGCCAGACGGCTAGACGAGAGAGGGATGAGTGTAACAGTAAACATTCCCCATTGCTAGGCCATGGTAACCAGGCACAGGCAGGGGTGGGGGTAATGATGAAGGGCTCTAGGAGAGGAGGGGGCTAGAGAGAGGCAGAGAGTTGGAGAGAGGGCACAGAATGAAAGCGAGAGTGGTGGGACTGTGGCATCGCTTTCATTGGAGCTGTTGGCATTGAGCCTCTGATTGAGAGAGAATGGCACAGCATAAAAAAGGGGCACTTCAAACAACACACACGATATATATATATAGTTATTTCTCCTTTGTAATAATATGTCACACACACACACATCCTAGCTCAAGATCTCACTTGTGGCCTGCTTGTCCTGTGCTCTCTTAAACCAACAAAGGCTTTCACACACTCACACACAACCAGTGTCATAGTAACAGGCAGGGACAGACCCCTATGGTTCAGCATTGCATCCAGATGACTTTTAAAACTTCTTTCACTTCTGTGGTGGAATAAAACACCACCAGCAGCTGTTTCAAACAGTTTCCATACCTTTACAGTGAGGCGAATCAAATGATTTGAGTTTACACACATTTATCCAACCACACACACACACACACACACACACACACGTACACATACACAAGCACACAGATGTAATCTGAGTTTAATTGCACAAAGAGTGCAGGGGGATGGCAGCCTGACCTCAGTGCAGATGCAGCGCAGATAAAACAGTGATTCATAAACAGCGTTTTTAATCAGAATGTGCTGGGGGAATCAAGTGTGTGCGATGAAGAGAGGAGATAGGCACCACAGCGTGACTCACACACGCACACACACACATACACACACACAACAGCAGTAAATCGGTCGCGTGGAGACAGAAGAGCTCCTGCACCCTGGGATTTTATTCGTCTGCTATAAATGTTAAAGCGCGCTAGTGAGATAACGCTGGTAATTGACTCTTGTACTTTGTGTCAACTCGCTATAGTTAAGTGTTTCTACAGTGCCTTCACACATAATGTACACTAACGACTATTTTGAGGAATTTATAATAGATTTTCCTTTAAGAGAGAATTCTGTGTACAGAAAAGGCTGGTGGAAACAGTTTGAGGTGAAGTGGTTCTCAAATTAAGTCACTTTAGGGCTGCAAGTAAAAGGTTTTAGCAGAGAGCTGCTTGTCATTTGCGCTCTAATTTAGCTGGCTCAGCATGCAGAGCAAGTTCACATGCACTTACTCCCGCAGCCAGAAGGGGGCACTTCCTCCTGCCTGCCAGCCGTCTGAATTAATTACAGCAGATCAATTTTGGTTCTGCCTCGTTCACATGGTCCTCGCTTCTGTCAGACACCTGAACCTCACCTCTGTCCAGACAGAGGGAGGAATAAAGGTTATTTCTACAATAAGTCTTTTAGCCTTCTCACAATAATAATAACAATAATCCCTTACTCATTTAACACTTCTTAAAGTGCTTTGCCATGGAGAGTTGAATGATACATAATTGAAATTTTCTTTAAGGTAAGACTTCATTCTTAATTCTTGTATAGGTTTGTATATATTCCTTCGCTAAGGACATCTAATTTTCTAGCCATTGATTCTGTACGTTAATTACCAAAAAGTTTAATAGCTGTGACTTTTTGCAGTGCTCTGTGATGACTTCTGCAGAGCGCAGTATAGAGAAACAGTGTACCTTCATATTTCTAAGCCTACACTAAAATACCAGGTATGGTCACCTAATAATGAGCATGTGCCAGTCGACCATGTCATTATAAAATAATATTAATACAGAAGCATTAAAAATGCTTTGAAAGTATCTTTTGTTTGTTGTAACCCAGCAATAATAATTCAGATTTACACTAGTCTGATAACAGGGATTCAGTTGACACATTAGCACCAGCAGTGGTGAATTCTAGCCTTTTAGAGTCCTCTAGATTAACTGCAGATATTTGTATTTTGTATTTGAGTAATATTTTACTTATTTGGATGATGCAGTTCGGATGCTGACTGCAGTAAAGCCTGATATTTTTACTGGAGCCTGTTAGGTCAGCTAAATGGCCAACTTACTGAAATGAGAACAAAATATGGTTACATTTATCCATACAGAGCCTAGTAACATCAAAGAGAAAGGCTATCCAGTCAGTCATTGACACAAGTCTATGGTTTGTGGTACATGACATTACATGACATTTACTGGTTTAAACTGTCCTGTACATCAGGGCCTATTTTTACTGGTACAAATGATATTGAAACTCTGAGAGTTGACTGAACGGTTGCGTTTGTGTGAATGGTGGCAGGGCAGGGCAGTGCAGGGCACATTCTCTGTGTGATGCAGGATCACACAGCAAATACAGACAGCCTGTAGAGTAACATTTGTAAAAAGAGAAATCTAGCTGTAATAACTAATGCAAAGTGACAAAGTGAATGAAGTTTTGTTTACCAGATCTTAAAAACAGTTGAAAGAAGACAGCTAAATAAAAGATAGTGAGAAATAGAATAGTAAAATAATACAGTGCTATACACCCCCATACTGCACCCATGAGATAGATATGAATCAGATAGAGCCCCTGAGTGTGAGCTGTTGTTTTGAATGGGCCAATAGTGTGCTGTGAAGCCTCCGATTGTGAAGCGTAAATAAGTAATGTTATAAATGTCTGCAGGCTCCCACGGGGAGGGTGGGGCAAGGGACGGCAGAGCGGTTTGGGCTGGGACAGGCTTTTTGAGCGCCACTCTCCGGGCTGGGGGTTGGTTTGCATTACATGAGGCTGAATTCCTCCGAGATGACACTCATCTGAAGGCACTTTAGCAGACCAGCTGAGTCAGCACTCCGCCAGGGTGATGAGATTACTCCTGCCATTGACAGGGAGTTAAAGGAACAGGCAAAGATCCCCTCTCTATCACTCCCTCTCTCTCCCTCTCTTTCTCTCACTCACTCTCTCCTTTTCCCCCACCCCCACTTTCTATCCCCTCATCTCAGTCAGCCTTTCACATACTTGTTGGTTTCTGTCTCCTGTTTACGTTCTCTCACTGTTCTCTCTTCATTCATCTTTTGATGTATATTTGTTCTCCTTGTTTGCTTTTCTTTGCCATTTTGTATTTTTTCATCTTCCCTTACTCCTCCAATGTAATGCCATAATGGATACTGTGTGTGTGTGTGTGTGTGTGTAAAGTATTTTCCCCATCCCCCACTTTTACATTAAAACGGCTTTCACCTTGAAGGCTTTCAGGCAGGACACTCAGTCTGTTGCTGAAGACACAGCTGTTTGTCCATTAACAAATAGCAGTTGTACTGACATAATGCAGAAAACTACACTGCATGTCTAGGGTGATATATATATTGGAAGTTCACTACAGGCTTGTAGTACTTAATTCATGTCAGGGAAAAGTCATAATCCCTGAACAAGACACTTTAGCAAGTAATAGTGGGAATTGTGAAGGCATCTTATCATAATAAACCCTTCTTTTTCAGACAGATCATGGTTATCATCAATATTTATAGAGCTCTGAACAACTACACGGGTCATAGAATGAAGAATTGTCATATAGCATGTGTAAAGTTCACTTCCAACTCCCTATTACACAAAAGTCGTCATTTAAGTCACTACGATAAAATCAGAAGAAAATGATACATTCATACATAATTAATAGATCAATTCATTATTTTATTGGCAATAATAAAACTACATACTTGGGTTGGAGCAAAGCTAGATCAATGTGCAACTTGTATATTGTTGTACATGTGTAATATACTACAGATTACAGACATCTCTCTCTCTGTCTATATCTCTCCCTCTGGGTCTGTAATGCAGAATATAATTTCTGATTATTTTCCACATTTCCATTCCCCAGAGATAGAAAAAGAGATAAAAAGAGAGAGAGGGGGATATGCTCTTTTCTCCACCCTGCAGCTGTGTAGAAAGGCCTTGACTCTTCACACACAAACACACACACACACAAACATATTTCTCCCTCATGGAGCAACACATACTCACAGGAATAACCTCCACCATCCGGCTCTGTATACGCATCCACACACTGCAGCAGCAGGGCAGGAGTAAAGCTGTGGCACGCTGAGAGCGGAGTCGGGGGCAAGCGTTAGTTACAGATGGACAGAGGAAATAAGAGGAAAAGAGAAGAGGTGAGAGGACATGAAGAGAGAAGGACAACAGAATAAGAGAAGAGAGATAAATAGAGACTGGAAGAGTGGAGGTGAAAAGAAGTGTAGATCAGTGTAGGGGTAGAGGATGAAACGGAATAGGAGAGGAGAAAAGAAAGATATAAGAAGTATAAGCAACAAGTTAATAAGAAAAAAAGAGAGAAAAGAGTGGTTTTAGGCCTAACAGTGTGGTTATGGAGCGGAGGGTGGGGGGAGAGAAAAGCTGTAATTATGAAACCACACAAAAGCAGCTGCTGCTTCTGCTTAGTAAGTGTGGAGAAACCAGACTAGGGACAGGATCTCAATGTGGTTTGTATCTCTCTCTCTCTCTCTCTCTCTCTGTCTCTCTCTCTCTCACTCTCTCTCTGTCTCTCTCTCTCCCTCTCTCTCTCTCTCTTTCTCTCTCTCTCTGTCTCTCTCTCTCTCACTCTCTCTCTGTCTCTCTATCTCTCTCTCTCACTCTCTCTCTCTGTCTCTCTCTCTCTCTCTCTCTCTCTCTCTCTCTCTCTCTCTCT
>JBBKCR010000036.1:7529820-7542343 GCA_037577295.1 Ladigesia roloffi | reverse complement strand
CCCGAGAAGTTAAACAAGTCCTGTGCTCAGGCACACAGTTTGTGTGTGTGTGTGTGTGTGTGTGTGTGTGTGTGTGTGTGTGTGTGTGTGTGTGTGTGTGCGTGTGCGTGAATGTGTTTGTGTGTGTGTTTGGGTTCTAAGCTTCCAACATTCAGGCACCACTTACTGACATTTTAAAACTGCTTACTGACAAACTAATAACATTCAGGGATATACTCACTGACATTCTCAGATGACCCACTTGACATTTTCTCTAATGTTATAATTGAAATTAATTGAAATTATTTGTTCATTGTACCACATTCTTAAATGAAAACCTTTAACTTTTTTAAGTTTCTGAACAGGGCTGGTCCAATGAATATGCAAACTAAACACCTGCTTCTGGCCCCCATGCCTACCAGAGTACTTAAGATGTTCCACAATATATATTAAAAGTTTTTCATTCATCTTTAATAGTGGCCTATGTCGGTCAGGAAATTATGATTTTATTGTAATTTTAATTATGAATTTAAAATAAAGCTGTAACTATGAAAACAAATAAAAATGTTTTGTATAGTAATAGTAATTGGCAAATAGTCATGAGTATCATGTTCAAGTAAGTAAACATGATACAAGAACTAATGGGTCAATAAGAAGAACATTGGTAGAACATTTAGTTTTTGTTTAGAGGGCCACAAGTCAAGTCCTATTTTAGGGCCCTGGGTTATAGCCACCAATGTTTCCAAGTATAATTATACCTGCCTTTGGATTGGTGAGGTGTGTGTGTGTGTGTGTGTGTGTGTGTGTGTGTGTGTGGCAGGAACTAGGTGATAGGATGGGGGTGGGGAGTGGGGGGGTTGTTGAAGGGCGGTTTGTATGTGTGCAGTATTGTGAATCAATAGAGTGTGTGAGTGAGTGCACATGCACATTTTTTTTGCCAGGCCTGGGCCGGGTGGATGAGGCTGGAACACTGGCCTGTGAGAGCAGAGTGATAAAGGGATGGAAAGGAGCTGAGAAAGAGGGATAAAAAAGGGGAGTGGGGAAGAGGAAGAGAGAAGGATGGCAAGAGCCGCGGCCTTGCTAATGATAGTCACGTATGCGGGTGTCTGGTTGTCCCTGGCAACCAGACATGATGTAACACCAGGATGAACTTGAACTTGGAGGGAGGGGAGGATATGGAAGATCTGAGAGAGGGAGCATGAGGAGGGGGAAGGTGGGGGGGGGGCAAAGAAGGGAGGGGAGAGCTCTTTGCTCACTCACTGGAAACGTGAACAATGGAGCAGGGCGATCAATAAAGCCCATTTCACTGAAGGATTACAGAGGTGCAGCAGGCTAACCTTGCCCACCAGGCAGTAGACTAGACCGCCAGTGGAAACGGCCTTTTCCCTGCTATTGCAATGAGAGCAAGCAGGGCAGAAAGTAGTACAGAGAAAGAAGAAGAGGGAGGGAGCAGCTGTAGAGATGCAGGCTCGCTGTCCAGAGGGGAGAGAGAGAGTGTTAGAGATAGACAGCGAAAGATCATATATATAAAACTGGTTTGCACAAATTTGAATGCTTGTGCATGCGAATAAAGGGTTTGAGAATGTATGTGGTGTCCTGGACTTTGGACGATATGTGAACACACACCAGCACAAAGATGAGTTGTGACTGACCTACAGTGATGAGTCCAGCAGACCACAGCCTGTGCACTTATTTTAGCACTGCTTGTAAGTTAAACCAGTCTATTAGACTGGAAGAAGATAATGTCTCTAAAGTTTCAAAGTCTTATAGTACAGTTGTGATGAGGCTTGAATAAACCTTGCAGTTTTCACCAGGGAGGTCATTTACTAGAATTCTGTTCCAGAATAGTGTTTACATTTCTTGTGTAAATTCTGTTGTTTGTGTCTTGTGCAACATGTCATGTTCATGCTATTGGTGTAAATAGAGATCGATAGACAGACAGACATACAGATAGGTAAACATCCACACAAAATTTCTCTCCTGACTGTGATGTTTCTCTTTCTTTTTTCTCCTTTCATTTCTTGCACAGTGGTACCTGGGCTAAGGACTCTAGACTCGGACCGGCCAGCCCCGAGCTCAGTTGCCCCCCACTGTCTCCCCTGAGTGTGACCCGCAAACATGTCCACCAGTGTGACGCGCCAGGAGCCGCTCGTTGCCCCAGCACCCGACAGTCCCATAGCATGGCTACAGCAGAACCCTGCCCTGCCCTGGAAACAAAAACCAGTCAACTCAACTCGCTTACAACCAACACATAAAATATATCTATATAGCCCACATGTATTCCTTCAGATGTATGGTTTCAATGCCTATATCCATATATAGTAACTGCCCAGCTCCTTTCTCTTCTGGAGATGGAGCTTTAAAAAGGAGCGCTATAATTTACTCAGAAACATGCATGATTTGGGTTTTTTTGTTTTGCTCTTTTCCTCTTGTTTTTGTTTTGTTCTGTTTTGGGGGTTTTTTTGTTTGCCATCTTGGCCATAGAAGGAAAACAATCAGAAAGCTTCCTTCTGTCCGTCACAGCCAAGAGGTCCCAAGGCCAAGCCTCTTCAGCACTGTTTTCTGAATTTGGTGCAGTTTCCTGATTTTTGTACTTATAACCATCCTGGATCAATCTGCTGGCACTTCCTGTGCCCACCCATGCTTGGCAGGATTTGATGGAGTTGGATTTTTGGGTACCAAATTTGGTTCTGGAGGTTGACTTCATACAGATTTTTTTTCCTGGATCAGACAGCACCAGCTAAAGCGTCTCTCTGACTCATTAAGTCTGCTCTGGTCAGGACACTCCACCCCCATCCACATCTTCATCGCCATACACACTGTCAAAAAAGCCCTCTGAGGACTTAATGTGCTGATAAACAGCAGCTACAGGAAGACCCCCCCCCCCCAAAATACACACACACACACATACATACACATACACACAGACACTGTTGTGTTTTCTGTCATGGGGCAGGGAGTGGAATATCACAGATGGATGGTGATGATCTTTAATATTAGTCATCCAGGTGAATTAACATGAGGTCAGAAGGCTACAAAGTGAAGTATTCAAATGGGAGATTTTTGTGCTTATAGAAAAAAAAGACCTCCCATCTGGGAGTCATGTTCATATTTTGTTTTTGTATAGTAAATTCAGTTGTTTCTAATACACCACAGGTCTGTACAACACTATATAGAGAAGGAAAGGACAGATAGAAAAGAGGGAGCTTCCATTTACTGACAAAACATAGGACAACCATGATTGGAGGTAGACAGTGGAATTCTGAATTGAGGAAAGTGCAATTTTGTTGGATAGCTGATGTATTGTTAAATATCTTTGTAAGATAGATCGTTGCAACGATTGTTGAAAAGTATATATATATTTTTTCTTCCTAGTCCGTTCACACCTCTGGGACTCTAAAATATCGGGGTACAAAAAATAGAACAAAAAGCCTTGTGAGTAATAAGGGGAGCTGTACTTGCTTTTTGTTTAGTTTTTTACGTTTGTTTGTTCATCTTTGTAAATTTGTTAGTATTGTAGAACAGATATCCCTTTAAGAAGTATTGCCATTTAAACAATCAATTTTTAAACATTACAGTTAGACTGCTGTGCTAGTTTGTTTCCAAAACACTAAGCTAATTAATTTATTTTAATGAAGCACATAATCTAGGAGCTGTAGCCCTTCTTAATTTCTCATCAGGCGAAAGCCAGTCTATATAACGTGAGAAGAATTCAACCGTATCAGCAGCTTATTGCCAGCTTTCTGCAGAAACATTAAAACTCTTTCAGTAACTCACTCTCATGTTAGAACAGCAACATTAATTTGGGGTCAGGTTTTGTCTTTCATATCCTAATGAATAGAATAATGTGGACGGAGAGGAACTGGTCCAAAACAACGCTTGAACCCTGAGCCCCTCTACACACGCACACATGCGCACACACACACATACACACACACAGAATGCTCCTTATTCTGCTGCCTTTCTCAGGCAAAAGCTCTTGTGCCTGTGGTGTAACTGCAGGCTGGTTGTCAGTGTCGGAGACACTGATACAGCCAGTTCCTTTGAAGAACTGAAAAAAAAATGTGATCAGACAAAACAATCAGACAAGAATGCAAACAGACAGCGAAGCTTGTTTTTAATTAATTTGCTTCGCATGCCGTTCAACCTTTATTCTCCGTCTTCATTTGAATTTTTTTCTTGAATTTATTTTGCTTCAAACAGCATTTATATAATACACTTAACGACTGACTCATCCACTGTTGATCAAATCTCGAAAAATAAAAAAGCATTTAAAAAGAATAAAAAAAAATGCATGTTGTAGTGTTAGTGACAAATTTTTTACTTAGATCATGTAGAGGAAAGGTCGTGTGAATAAAGACACAATATTGTAATCCCAACACCAGGCACTTGCCAACAGAATATTTGTTTGGCCCCTTAGAAGAAGGGTATTTTTACTGCTGTCCTCACAATCAACCAGCCGAACGTCTTTGTGACTCTCCTTGGCTTCTGCTCTTTTCTGTACATTCACCCTCACTTCTTTGTCCCCAATCATATTTTTTCCCCTTTCCAAGAGCATTGCTTTTCACTTTCTCCTCTCAGATTGCACGGAAACAGTTGTTCCTCATCGATGTGCCTTGAGCGATGGTCTAGTCCTGAGTTGATGCACAAGTTGCAACATGGAGAACCTCTTTTTTATGTCCAGCTCTTTCTCATTCGTCTTCTGCAGCAGAGAGTGAAACAGTTGTGAATTTGAATAGCCTTCGCTAACCGTAACACAAAGTATTAATACCTGCCCCCACACACACATTTTTTTCTTCCGCTCATCGTGCGTCCCTGGCCTCAAGATGCAACATCCTGGTGCTGTGTGTGTACAAGACTGTAAAATCCAGCCCCAGTTGTACTGCGGGTCAATCAGTCCAGTGTCAATCCCCCATTTGTGCCCCAGTAGCTGTACTGTGAAGTAGATATTTACTAGTGTAACTGTTAGAGCTATAGCCCTAGGCCCTATTTGAGCCCCCTTTTCTGGTAGTGTTAACACTAGTGTATTGATATTTATGGATGTTGCTGCAATTTCTAAATTGAAACTACTTTTTTTTAGTCTTCCTATTTTCGTTCCCAGAACAATAAGGAAAAAACATTAATATGCAATACTTGCTTGCACTCATGACATTGTTTTTTCTTTTGTACATATTTTTTTTTTTTTACCAAAGTGAGTGTTGCACTTGACTGGCTGAACGCTGGTCGTACGTCAGTTTTTGATTAAAATCCCACATGGTGGAGTCCTGACGTCCTCACCAGCCTCGGTTCGGGGTCTTCTACTTTCTTTGTGCTTGGCATTAATGACCATTCATGTATTATTCATGTATGAGGATCACTCTTTCTTTCTATTTCTTCGTTTTGGTCACAAGCAAGCCTTAAAACAAGGAAACTTCCTCACCATCACAACAAACCACATTTTTAACATCCAAGATGAGATAAAAAAAGAGAAAAAAACATGTTCATGATAAAAATGATATGCCCACTTTTATGTACATTTGGACTTCCATGTTATATTAACTGTTTACCTGTTCTCTGTCTATTGCATATATATCATTTAATAGGAAGAATACAGGGAAAAAATCCCAGACGCCTGATGGTTTAGTAGTTACACTTGTGTGTTGTTGTTTTTTTTATTTTTTTTTATTTTGGCTTTTTCTTTTACTTAGTGTGAAGATTTTCAATGTTCTTGCCTACCCTTTAGTAATGAGTTGGGCATTACTTTCTTAATTATCTGCACTAAATATGAAATAATGACAATTGTGAAAATTAAAAACAAATATTCAAAAAGAAAAAAAAAACAGCTACCAGGGCTTACAAGAGCGAAGGGAAAAAATATAATTGCACGGACATTTTTTGTCATGAAAACTTGTTTAGAGCAGCCTAGCATCTAATCAGCAAGATATCTGGCTGTGCGTGTGTAAGATAATGACAAAATTGCACCCTTTTTAAAGAAAGACAAAAAAGAGAAAAAGAATATAAAGCAATAGTTTGGGCAGTCTGTTTTGTTCTTGTGTTGTGTGTGTAATTTCAGTTGTTTGTTTCTTTTTCCGGAGGGGGGTACAGGAGTAGAGTCGGGGAGAAGCTGAACAAATCCAATTCAGAATTCAGACAGTGATGAGAGTGAGGACACAAGCCTCTGAGTATGGGAGATGTGTTGTTTGTATATTGTATAGTTTTATTAATTACACTGATTTTAAAGCTGCCCTATTTTATAATGCAGGACTTTTGTAACATTGATTAAATGAGGAAAAACTAGTGTTGTGAATTTTCTCATCGTTTGTAATAAGGCCACATTAATAGAACTGGTTTTGTTTGTTCTCTGGGGAACTGGATTTAAGTTGAAAACTTCTGTTTCCTGATTTATCTTTTTTTTTCTTTTGCTTTCCTTTTTTGTATGTATTTAAATACTTTTTTCTTCTTTTGATGGTATAGAGTATTCCTATACTTGAAAAGTATAAGGTATTGAGGTGAAAGCCCCATTGTAAATGGATGTTACAAGTATGCTTGCTGTATGTTTTGAAGGTTATTTGTTGCATCAGTGTTGATGAAGCTAAATCTAGGTAATTCTGAGGATGTTGGTAAGAAAAGAGAGCGTTTTTATGCATTTTAAAATTAGTTTTAGGCAGAGGACAATGACATAGACAGCCAAAGGATGCCCCTATTATAAATGCATCTAGGCATCTTTTTTGTGTTCACCATTCCATGCAGGAAAATAAACAGCTTGATATGCAACATGATTCTTTTTCTTTTCAACATGATCCCTCTATTTCTCTTGCTCTCTCTCTCTCTCTCTCTTCTCCCTCTCTCTTTCTCTCTTTTCTTCACCTCTGCTAACAAAGCATGGTGTCACAGCAAGCTGGGAAGCATTCTCTCCATTTCACCACACACTGCATCAGGTCCCTTTACTGAACATACACACACTGTCTAACACAATTAGCCGATATTCAGTTGTGGTGAGTGTACACAGTGATTAAATGAAGGGGAAATACATAGCATTTTCTCATTTATTAGAAAAGTATTCTGCGCAGCCAAGATTATTATTCTTTTTTTAATATAATTAAATGAATAATATTTAATATTGCAGCGCAAAGCCTGTGGGTCAGTTGAGCCAATGATGACTGGTGATGAATACAAAACTGCCTAAGTAGTTCACACTGAGGATAGAAAGGACAGAAAAACAAGCTACAGTGATCTTAAGCCTGAAGTATGGACGACCAGAATGGTGTCCAGATGTTTTTCTAAAGCTGCCATCACCACCTCTTCACACTACAACTGCATACAAGCATACAGCGTTTCCATCAGTATGACATTTTCGGCTCAGTTTCTCATTCCACTGCCACTGTTAGATATAAAGCATGTGTTTATGTTCAGATTATGTAACTTTAACACACAATTTTGCAAACTCTCCATTCAAGTGTTCTCTTACAGCTACAGTCAGTGTCTACTTCAGTCGCCATGTAAGTGGGGGGCTTGGAAGTGTATGTGTGTGTGTGTGTTTTTTTGTTGAGTTGGGGAGGGGGGGCTGTATTTTTTTTAGTTCGCCGGCTGAGCCATATGCACTGACTGTACACTGAGGAGAATCTTCCCAGCATTGCTCATATTCTACATACCTTACCATTACTTTCCATTTTCAGCAAATTAATATTCAATTATAAAGCTCTTTATAAATGATAATAATAGTTATAATAATAATCTTTGAAGCTCTACCACCCATGAAACAGGGTTGAATGGCAGGACTTTGTCATGACTGATTTGTGCCCGTTCTTGTGGGCATGATATAGTGTTTCCCTGTGCTTATTTGGAGGGAAATTAAGCTTTGAGCAGTGTTAAATCAAAACAGGCAAGAGCTTGCAAGACAATTGTCATGTCTGACTATAATCAGGGTAAAGCTTAATCAAGGTACATCTGAAAATCTAGCGTAAAATACCAAAAACACAAAAGGAGTATAATGAATTACTGCAGTTTCAATACCTACTTTTGTTTTCGGAGGGCTTCAGTCTCACTGGACCAGGCAGTGCATGGGAAAATGCATGTGGGTGGGTAACGCTCCCCTTTATTGTGGACAATCAACACTTACTAACAACCTTCTCACATCATGAGTTCACTGCTTTCTAGTTTCTTATCCTATCCAAATATAATGGTTGTGTTAGAAACTATAACAAAATAGTGGTGATAGCAAGTGTCGCTAAATTGGACAAAACATTTTAAAAAACGCTTGCAAACATCCCATTCAACATAGTCAGTTTAGAGGATTAAGAATGCAACACTACTAACCTGACCTGTAGCTAATCAAATACTAGACAGGCTGGAAATGGCAAAGAAATTGCTACCATGCTAATGCTAACTTGATTACATGATCGTGGAACCATATCTGGTTTGATCTGCTTCTGTTATATTTCAGATATGTATAAAGCGAACAGAATTTTGGCAACATGTGTAGCTTGTCCAGCATAGCAACAACTGGAACACAGTTGTGGGCGGAGCTTCAATAGATCAGAATGAAATACTTAATTAAATGACACAGCTTAATGAAGCACTCTAGTTCAGTGCGTTTAAGGAACAGCATAACATATTGAGTGCAGGTAGCTTAGCACTATCACTATCCAGCAGCTCTGCTAATCCTGAGCGAAGATATTCGTCTTCTTTTGAGAAATTGTTGGTTGAAACTAGAGCCAAGACCATTGCGAGTGATCCTGCTTTTCTGACCGCCTAGCAGTCTTATCTGCATGAAAACTATGCATTGATAAAATCGAAACAAAACAAAATGCTATTCTACATGAAGTTGATGTTTGGGATCTAGTTTCTTTTTTTCCTGTGTCTTTCATTCCTCAGTTTAAGTTATACTGAAATCAAAGATAAATGAAGAATAAAAGCAAACCAGCATTTTAACTGATATATTTAAAAAGATCAATTGTAGTGCCTGTGAAAACCTGTATTATACTGCTCCTCTGAATAACAACTACTACAATTGTTTATAACTGTTTGGAGTTTCCTCTCTCAACACCAGTAGCCTTTGCTGTCTGTCAAAGCCCTTTGAATATGTACAATAACCATGGACTATAAACTGCATGCTCCTCCATACTCACCTACAAAAGCTGTTGATAAATATGACTAAAGGAAAAATGTGAAAAATATGCTATATCAGTCTGTTTTTTTTTACCTTCCTTCTTATTTCTTAGTTGACTGGATTTTCAGAAAATGTTCTGTCTAGTCAAATGCATTTTATGCAGTTTATGTATTTCTGTACACACATCCATTGGTTCAGTTTTTTGCTTCGAAATGTTTTATGTCTTCAACCATCCTCTCCACTGGGCTCAAGTGTTACAATACAGGCCTCACATTTTCATCGCTATCCTCACTGAGACCAGCTCAGACCTTCTGTCCAAACCATTCCCACACTCCAAATGCAGACTTTACCAAAAAAAAAGGGAGTCGGGGCAAAGGGAGGGATTCATTTGATAAAGCACTGTGTGCTCAAGCTGTGGAGAGCAAAAAGAAATCCGATAAGTGATTTTACTGAAGATGTTTGCTAGCGCTAGCCTCAAGTGGATCGCGGATCAATGTTGCTGTCGTATATGGCGTGTTCAGCACTATCGGGGACAAAAGAACCTCAGTGAAGTGTGTGGGTTTGGGGAAGTGTTTAGGAGTGAGAGGGGGGTTTTGGTTGCTCTCGGGAAAGCACTTCAAATGAGCAGTTCCTGTCTGAATGCTAACATCAATGCAGTGAGGCAAACCTCAGAGAGAGACCGGCTCGATGGAGCTAAGCTCCAGATTGCAACTTCACTTCAACAACGCACTTAAATCAAACCCAGATTTACAGAGCGTGTCAATAGTGGTCCTCCTAGATGTTTCCAAGGAGGAGGTTGTTTGGTTTACACTCAGGTGTTCCATTAGCTCCCTGAAGCAGCATAAATAAATTACTATATACATTATTTGAAATATGTAACCCTCTAATCCTTAGTATTTCACAAAGATTTGCACTAGTTTCTCTTTAGAGGGAATGGGATTTTGCCAGTCACTTTGAAGTGTGTCTAATCCAGCCGATGTTGCCTGTGGGTGGAGTCTGTCTAGTTCAGTTGTTGTCCATGTTGTCTATGCATTTGGGTTGTCTTAAAAGGTGATTTTACCTACTTTTTCAGTCAAATAAACATAAACATTGTATGATGTGAAATGGTGTATAGTAGAGAAATTCACTGATTATTTACAATGGTGGTGAATAGAACCAGGGTTGCGATGTCTGTAACATAAATAGAGCCATTTTA
Organism: Ladigesia roloffi; assembly: GCA_037577295.1. NCBI lineage: Eukaryota > Metazoa > Chordata > Actinopteri > Characiformes > Alestidae > Ladigesia > Ladigesia roloffi. Next base: position 7,532,081 of record JBBKCR010000036.1, on the reverse strand, counting down.
TTTCCTAAATAACTGGACATTTTATTTATTTAAGACAACCACTGAAGATAAAAATGTCTTCAGCATGTTCACATGTTCAGAATGGTAATGTAGTGGTCAATCTGACAAAATAAGTATTTTGAATACTGTTTTGCCTTAGAATTCTTTGCATTTACCTGTCAACCAAGAATGGATTTAACAAATATATTAGGAGTTAGGATAAAACCTATTAGGAGTTAGGATAAAAAAATTATTACAGGTAATATATTTATAACCATATAATGTGAGGTTTTCAATCAGTGAGGCTTTAGAGGGAAAAGTCTGGTTATAAATACACCACCACTGTGAATGAATCAGTTTGAATGGCTTTTTTACATAAAAAATACATTGGTGAAAGTCTCCTTTAACAGAGTTAAGTCATGTACTCCAGTGGTTCTCTATCCTCATGTGAAACATCTGGGGGTCTGTGATGTTTGGCAGGAACTGTGCTGCTGTAATGTGTTTTGTTCATGTGGAAATTATGTTCTCTTGTCTGTGTTCTGGAGCCTCCTTAACTAAACCTGATCTAGAAGACACTCCTCCTTTGTCCGAGTGTTGGAATGAGACTGAAGCTCTGCTGCTGTCTCACAAACACCATCCTCCAAAACATCTTTTCATCTTCATCTCTTCATCTTCATCTGCGTCCTCCTCGTCCTCCTTCCTGCAGTACTATTAGAATAGCATAATGAAACTTCAGCTGACATCTCAAAAAGTGGAACTAAAAACTAAATCTAAAACCTTGTGCCTCTTATTACACATGCTGAAGAGAAAGTGTCATTCAGAGCAGCCGGTGTTTGTTGTTTGATGTTTCGGGCTCCGTCACTGATTTGACTTCATTGTGTTCCTGTGTTAAATCCTCTGTGACTGGAGTGTCTTGTAGTAATTTCCTCTCTTTTCTCCCGGGGTTGTATGTACACACCGTTCTAGTGTGAGAGTGCTGATCTAGGATCAGTTTTCTGTCTGTTTTATCCCAGTGAATACAGTCTGTGGGCCCGAGGGAGCTGAGCCTGGATTTTTTTTTTAACTCTGTGTATTTTGATACATATGGACTGTTGTTTTCTTCAGTCTATGTAGTGCCATCTCTCCCTCCCTCTATCTCTTTCTCTCTCTCTATCTCTCTTTCTCTCTCTCTCTCTTTCTTTCTCTCTCTTTCTCTCTCTGTCTCTTGGCCCATTACTGTGACCACATTCATTCTCTGACTTACTGGAAGCAACGATGTGCATTTCCTATGCAACAACAACAACTGAAAAAAGAGAGAAATAAAGACGCTAACGCTGTATCTCTATGCGTACGTTTTCCTTCCATCACATGTTTATCAACTTAGTGATTATATTCATCACACACAACCTCACAGACATACACACACACACGTTAGGTTCACAGAAAAAAAAATGTCATAGTCACATCAAAACCTTCTATCTCCATTTATGAATTTTTTTTTACCGAAACTAAAATTTCCATTTGTCTTTATATTACTTTACCAAAATGGTTAAGGGCCACTAACTTGGGAAACTAACATTGGAGGATGTGAATGCTCTTTACTGCTCCTGCAAAGTTGCTGTTTTTGGAGACATGTTTTCTCTCCACCAGCAAGGACATCAGTGTAAGTACCCACACAGTGGGATCCAAAGGTACAAGAAAATGCTTAATTTCACTTCACAGTTGTTCATTAAAAATCAAACTAGCATAGCAGTTATAAAGAAGGACATTTTAAATAGTTACATTAATTTCAGAGTTTGGAATTTGGAGGTTGGTGTTTGGTTGTTTCACTTTCTGACTGTGTGCACTGGAGCTGGCCTGGACTCCACAGGTTTGTGAAAAAGTGTCTGATGAAGAATAGGTCCACGTAAAAGTCACCTGAACATGTACTTTAGCAGATTTTTTTTTTATTCAAAACTTTTTTATTTCCTAATTATGTGTCTGGTGTGTGTGACTTCTCAGCTAGTGGATGTTCAATAAGAAGTGTTAGGATTATTCTGGCACTTTGTGGTTAGTTTGCTGAAGCCAGCTGTCTGCCTAACTAATGGAACACTAAACTATTTTATGATCTCTCTCTCTCTCTCTCTCTCTCTCTCTCTCCCCCTCCCTCCCTCTCTATCTCTCACTTTCCTCCAACACTCTACCCCTCCAAACCTTTTTTTTCCTTCTTCCTCATCTTGTTCTCTCCCCTATCTTTTACTTTCCCTTCTTCTGTCTCTCTATCTTGTTCTCTCTCTTGTCCATCATCTCTCTTTATCATTGGT
>JBBKCR010000036.1:7445449-7459871 GCA_037577295.1 Ladigesia roloffi | reverse complement strand
GTAGAAATGCTAATTTAATCAGTCCTATGTGCTGAAGCCCTTTGTGTATGTGTGTGTGTGATACTCTCTCTCACTCACGCACTTTCTCCCTCTCTTGGCGAAGAGAGATGACTGAAATGGTTACATGTGTAAAGCAAGGGTGTTTCTTGTTGTCCTGGAAGGCTTAAATTACTGTAGAAGCTCTTTTGCACTCTGCAGTGTTCACATCACACCCCCCCACTGGTTCACACGTGATGCCCTCTATTGACTTGTCATCTTGTCATTTAATCTTCCCTTCCAGTGTGTTTTCCATTCGACTCTGCACGTTAGCATGGTGCTTTTTTTTCCTTCATGACAATGTTTGACCCCTCACTTCAACATTACCTTCTGAGTCATTTATTATTCTCATCAGTCAAAATGACGTCCATTCTCTAACACGGCTACAGCACCTAACACTAAGGTCATATGTTTTTTGTTTTTTTTTTTCCCCCTCAACAGTTTCAGGCATATAAATGACTGTTATTTGCTTTAAACCCAGCTATTATGTCATTCTCTTTATTTTGTAGTCCAAGAGCAAGTCCCTCTGACAGAACTGGAGTTGCGTACCAAGTGGGAGCAGGCACTTGGCCCCCAGTATGAAGTTATGGTAAGAAAGAAATAACTACAGTAAAAATAAATAGATAATAAAAGTCACGTCAGTCAGAGTGCTCCTCAAATAAGGCACTTGGAAGGAATGAACTGCTGTTTTTAGCTTTTAATAACCATCAATAGTTTGCTCCAAGAGTTGTTTAGTTTGGCCTATTTAGTTGCTGAGATACAAACAAAATCATTTTAATGTAAAATGCTGTTTTATTATTTATAAAATGACAATAGATCTTTGAATTCTATTTTGCACCTTGTACATCACCACAGTATGTTTGTTTAAAACAAGGTGTTTTAGATTAAAACCATGTCGAAAATATCATGAAACAAAGTTTTGGCAAGTGTAGTTGTAGGCATTTAGTGCAAAAACATTCTGTTAGTGTGCTCTTACATGGGTTACATGTTCCAGACATCTGGTTCCTATCATCACCACTGTGAAAATTCTGATGCTTAGTCTCCCTGCTACAGAGCATTACACATCAAAGAGCTCTGAATAATGAAGTTTACATACATATGTTTTTATTAAGCATAAATTCAGGAAAAAAAACAGAGCCTTAGCTTGAAGAACTTTGATGACTAACGTCGTCAGTGGTTCTCTCAGTATTGTAAGGATTAAAGATAACTGATACTTTTTTTACGACTTCATTTCAAGAAATGTGCTGCGTTATCTGGTATAACCATCAAGAAGTGTGTGACTGTGAGATGCCCCCCCCCCTTTCTTCTAGGTGGTCGAGCTGGATCCTGTCATACAGGATGATGCTGAGCTGCAGAAATATTCAAAGGTAATTGAGAAGCAAAGTAGGTTTAAACTGTCATTTCACTCACATGCTCAGTAAACAGTGATATGAAAAAAGCTTTTATTACACAATGTTCTTGCAGGGGATTCAGTTGATTTTACTTTTTTCCAGCTGCTGCCAATACACACCATGCGTTTGGGCGTGGAGCTTGATTCTTTTGATGGACACCATTACATCTCCACAGTGGCCCCTGAAGGCCCTGTGGCCAAGCATGGTTTACTTCGTCCTGAGGATGAACTTCTCGAGGTAAACATGTTAAAAGCAAACACACCAGTCTGAATCCTCACTCATAAGCTTTAACACCTCCATTCTCACTCCCATTGGCATTATGGTCAGGTGGTCCCACAGCTTGGCCAGACTTCAGATTGGTTTTTGGCCGGCGTTTTGTGCGGCTCCTCTCTGTTCCCCTAATAAGACTGACCTTTGCGTCCTGCCAGCCCCAGGTCTTCAGGAAGGCGTACTGCTGCCGCCGCTGCTGGCGCATGGATGTTTTAGCGGGAGGGCCCTTGAGTCTGACCGAAGCCATCTGTATGGCAGTACGCTGTTCTAAATCCCCCCCACCGCCTCTGCTTCCTGGCCCCTCTGCTGCCCTTCCACCCCCACCTGGTCTGGTGGCCATGGGCTGCTGTGCCTACAGCCTGTTGCTGTTGGCATCAACCCTGATAGCGCATGGCCTGGGAGATGCTGCTGTGTTGCTGTCTCACTCAATGCTTTGGCAGTGCTAAATGTGTAAATAATGAGGGTTAGGAACAGTGTTAGGAACACCAAGTAGTGAGAGATTAATGAAAAATGGGGGTAATCAAGTTTATATTCCCAGATTGGTGCACAAAGATATTTCTAAGATGAGTGAGGTGAAGGTTCTGCTGAAATAGGTGCTGGATGTAAACTGGGAAGACCCAGTACTGTATGTGACTGACTGTTCTGGCACAAATTAAGCCATGGACCGAGGGTTGCTGCATTGGGTTTGTCCTCAAAGGACTCTTTCATATATAAGCGTATTTGAAATACCATTCTTCAGCGCAAGTGCACTGCTGCTGTTATCTCCTTATGGAGAATTCCTGAAGAGACACCATAGAACACATGAACCCACTGTTGTGTACTGACACTGGGCTGAGCAATGTGGGGAGGTAGAGTAGCCATGGCATCCCCTGGTCTGACCAGATGGCACAATGCATGTCCAACTTCCTGCTGACACCATAAAGTGCCAGTAAAGAGGTCTGGTTAAGGGAGAGGTGGTTTGGCAAGCAAGTCTTAGAAAAATTACTGTGTAGCTTATTAATCCACAAAGCAGAGCTGTTCGTTTTGGGAGAAATAGTGGCAATATTAGTTGGATAAAGTATTGTTTCTTTAGAGCCAGTATGCAATTGGCTGTGTGTTTTATACACTGGTAAGCATGCTTAAGTACTGATATATACTAATAGCAAATGTGAATGTGTAAATGACATGGATATTTTTTTAAAACCTGTTTATACAGAGCAGGAATTAGACAATTACAGCAGAGTTTAACTGCAAAAAAAGAACACCACGGTACTAAGCGTGGTGGGTACTTTGAAACATATCTATAAATTGCATTTATGTGCTAAATGGACACAGTAATTGCTAAAGATGACTGAAAAACTGCATCCTTCACAAAGAGGGGATGGTTTTTTTTATTGTCTATATTTTGATAGTATTTTTTAAAGAAATATCACATTGTAAGTTGAGCTGAAAATGTTTTGCAGTATCACCCAACCCTATAATGAACTGCTTGTGATTTGAGGGGTAATATTGTGTTGTTGGTTTGTAGGTGAACGGAGTGCAGTTGTATGGAAAGTCTAGACGAGAAGCAGTAGCTTTTCTGCGTGAAGTCCCCCCTCCGTTCACTCTGGTGTGCTGTAGACGCCTCACTGAAGAGGGTATGGAGTACCAGCCTGAGGAGTGGTGCTCCAGCAGTCCTACAGCCAGCTTAAATGAACAGGTCTCACACACACACACACACACACACACCCCACACCCTAGGTTGAACTGAAGTACTGCAACACAAACTGATATGAACTTGACGGGTGTAGATTTATGACATGGACAGTGGAACTGCATCACTTTTTCTTATTGATCATGTGACTGACTGGGTCTGTTCAATTCAGAATTTAGTGGCAAACAAACACTTCGTTTGCCTCGTAACAGGAAAACGGCCCAAAACTTTGAAAGCAAACTTGGAGGTTTTGAGGGCCAAAACCTAACCTTGGGCAGTAGCGCAGTCTTAACCAACAAAGACAAAACAACAGAAGTGCTTACAAACTTCATTTTGTAGTGTGTCCTTAATAAGGACCATGGTCTATATCCGTATAAAAAACGAGCCCATACTGCTCCCTTTCTCTTGTTTGTTTTCAGAGCCATTCTTTTCAGAGATCTTTGCAGAATTACACTAAGTAGGAACCAGAAGCAAATACCTTTTGCTGCTGTCCCATCAGGCACAGGTGATCCAGCAGGAGGTTGCTGAGCTGAAAAAAGTTCCAGAACAAAGCTCTCCAGTGGGAGATGAGGAGATACTGGGGAAAACTGGGGAAGACGAAGAAGGCGATGATGAGGAAGAACTGGCTCTCTGGTCTCCAGAAGTGCAGGTGCTGGAGTTAGAGAAGGGAGAACAGGGCCTCGGCTTCAGCATACTGGATTACCAGGTGTGTGCATCAGTCTGTCTCTCTCAGTGTCTCTGATCCTCATCTTGCATTCTGAAATCTAGGGAACCAGAGCACAGATATACACAGCAGCACTGCTCTCTGAAAGAGTACATTTTTCCTGAAGAACACCATAATTGTACAAAATGATAAATGTCAACTCGTAGTGTTGGAAGTAAATCTCCACAAAGTGCATTCTCCGATGAAAATACTTTACTTATATAATGTATTATCACTGTCAGAATAGCCTTCATTGCAAATCTTCATTTTCTTTTTGCTTTATATTAATTTACATCAATTTATTCTAATTTCATAGCAAACAAATCATTAGAAATGGTCTGGAATGACTCCATATAAAATAGTGTTGCATTAACTTTGATTTATGCTACGAATGCCTGTGTTTGTGTTCGGCACGATGCAAAGACTCAAAATGAAAATGTACAAGAAATAATTAGATGGGTTTTCATTTAATTTCATCAGTAACTGCTCTTAAGAAAATGTTCCTCTTCGTTTTTTGGTCATTGTGTGCTTGGCAACCATACCCTGCTGCTAAAGTTTAGTCCAGGTAATGCATCTACACATTTACATTTACATTTCCGGCATTTAGCAGATGCTTTTATCAAAAGTGACTTCCATAAATATATAGGGCTGAGCAGTATGTACTCAATGCTGACAATTATTTTATTGCACTTCAACATACATTTAAAAAAACATCCTTCTCTATTTTCAATGTTTGGTGTTTTCACTCAAGTAATACAAGCACTGTACATGTTGGGCGGATCAGACATCACATTAGAACCAAAAGAGACTTTAATTACCCTTCATTCGGACTTTTACTTTGCAGTCTCTCTAAGGAGAACTTTGTTTTCTATAACAAATTTCATAAAACATGAATGCCCTGCAGTGGCAAATAGCTTTGGCTTTATATTTGATTTGACTATAAATTAAGTTTACAGAATTTACAGAGATATTTGAACTGCAGCTTTATTACTCTTTAAAAGCTCCTTAATTGTAGAAAATGTTAAATTCATCGTGATTAACATGTTTATATCTATATCCAAATAAATAAATTGTTCATTAAAGCAGAATTTCAAAGTAAATGACAAAACATCAAAATAAGAGAAATGATGCAGTGTTTACAGAGCTGAAAAAATTATAAGAAAACAAATCTCTTGTTCACTCATAAACAAAATGGCAATAATTACCTTTGACATATGTCTAGTAGTGTTTCACCTTCCAACCGGTCTGATTGTGAGAGGAGAGTGTTGAAATAAAACATTGTTTTTATACTTTCACATTAAATAAGCTGTGATTCATACTGAAGCAGAATGAAGTGGTTGTGTGGGAATTTAACAGACACTGGCATGGAATGATTGTCATACTCCTAGAGATACTTATTTAAAACAAATTACAGGGATGTCATAATGTTTTCCGGAGCTGCATGTATGTATGTATGTATGTGTGTCACATAGTTTAGGGTCAGTTTGAAACAATTTAATTTCGCGTATCTCAGAGAATACAAATAAATGGTTTATCTTCCCAGCTACACAACAGGAACTGGCCGCAGCTAAATTGCTGTAAAAAGTATAAATAAATTATACATGCTGTATCTTTGCAGAATTTGAGTGACCTGCAATCTTGTGTGTGTTTTAAATATATTGCAGTGTTTTAAAAAGATCATAGAACTGGCACATATTTATATGTATATATGACTGGTTTGGTTCAGTTAATACTGATTAACGATCCTGGAAACATGCCTGATCACTGGAAATGTGTGCCGATGTCACAAGTCATTGAGCACGGAACAAAAAAGGACCATGATCCATCTCTGGTGAGGCCCACTGCTGTCAGTTGGCTTAGTGCCAAAAATCAAAACCCTTTGCTCTGCTCACTTACTGTGAAAAGCTGCTTTTTCTCTTCCATTCATTAGCCTATACTCACAGAGCCCACAAAACGGCATGCAAGTTGCTGATTTAAAATTAGGTGACAAGGCCCCTTCGAATTTAAACTGCAGCCTATATCCCTCTGCTCAGAGACATTTTGGGTTTTATTAGAACTACAAGAAATTCCGATTGATTTCAGGCTGGGGTGACCATGTCAGAAGAAGAGATGCTAATTCAAAGCTGAAGCTTCGCGGCTTTATCAGGGAGATAATAAATGATGACGGAGGTGACAGTGCAGCTCCTGAAATGAGGGAAATTGAAGGGAGATCACATTTTAATGGTGCGACATGCTTCTTCCCCTGTCAGGGGCCACTCTGACTGATGGTGCTGCGGTTTCCACAGACAGAATTACATTGGTGCTTAATAGCAGTAACCTGAGCAGTGATCCCTTAAACTCTGCCTTTCCCCTCACCTCTGTGAGGAATGGAGAAATAAAGATGGAAGAACGCAGAGGGAGCGACAGGCATAGTGCATACTCTTATTGTGTGTGTGTGTGTGTGTGTGTGTGAGCGTGAAGTGTGTGTTGCTGACATGAGTGCTCATTTTTCTGTGGATATCTTTATTTATATGTGGATCTTCAGTGTTAGAGAGATCCAAAGTTTCCTTTTAGCTGCTTAAAGAAAAACGCAGGAAAGATTTTATTCATGTTTTACTGGAGTAAATTTGAAATTGAGGATATAGACAAAATTACAAACGCTGCTGCATATTGTAGAAGTCATTTTTGTTTGTTTAAAGAATAAAAAAAATACTGTTATATAATTAAGTATAATTCATAATTCATAAGTATAATTTCTTAGTAGCTTGCTAATAGAGCTAGCAGCAAATGCAGTCTGAGTTGTGAGATGTGCGCTACAGGACAGAGCTTGTTATATTTCAGTACGTTTTAGCCCTGGACAGTTGGTATGCGGACTGCATGCAAACAGCCTGCTGCAAACTGTGTGTTAAAATCGCCCCACCTCTTAGAATCTTGACTTTTTTGTTTTGTTTTCATTTTAAGCTATTGTAGCAACTAAATGAGAAATCATTGTGCATTTGCTGACCAATGCCAACACATAGTGTGCGGAATATATTTGTCAATCATAAAACTGCGTTGATCTCGAAAAGAAATTGTTCATGCAACGAATACTCTATACTCATTATTTTACATACACAAAAAGGATGGGATCAGTATGAGAGGTGGACATATACTATAGGTTCATATAAATATTACATTCTTCTATAAGAGATTGTGGTCTCATCTCCTGTAGTTCTTTGTGCTTTGTGGTTCTCATATACTTTTTTTTTTCTCTCCACCTGTCTCTTTTCTGCTGTTTTGCCATCAGTGTATTTCAAACACTGTCCTCAATTCATCAACTTTTGCTGGCAACACTGACTAAAGAGTTTACCAGTCGACTGGCAGAGTAATAGTGGTAATCTCTACAAATATCTCCTTAAGAATAGAATGGCCTGAATTGATCCTGTTTACTGTAGTTTTCAAATAAAAACACTTGAGCTCAGTAGTGGAGATAAATGCAGTGTACTCTACTGTGAAGACTACACACCCGTGAACATTCATAAATTTTCTATTGTGTTTTTTTTTAGTTTAGGTTTTTTTTTTTTTTTGGTTCAGAAATCCTCATCAAAGAGAAGTGAATAGCATTTGTGTTGCAGTTGATTTGACTCTTGGTGTGTCTTGGGCTTTGACGGAGGCCATATTGACCTGTGTGAACCGCCCTCAGTCATGAACTCACTATCTGTCTGCTCAGCACCAGCTGAGCCCCTCTCACCTACTGCCTTCTTCCTGCTTATCTTCTCCGCTGCTCTGCCCACAGGCCTGAGGGCATGTGGGAATTCATTTAGGGTGTTTTTTTGTGCACGCATATCTACAGTATCTGTCTCCGGGGTTGAAGTATCAAGATGTCATTATAAAGTAGGTAGGACTAATAATAGATGGAAGATGCTGCCTTAAAACGAAATAAGTGGTGGAACGGCGAGATTGATCCTGTGCAGGAATCTTTAGTTTTTTTTTCTTTTGCTCTCGTTTGTGCAGTCTTTCCTTCTTTCTTTTTTGTTTTGCTGTGGCCAGCAGGCAGGCAGGCATGGAGCTCTGTGGTCTGCTGTGAGGGGGAAATTGATTTTGCTTTAGTGTCTCCAGCAAAAGCTTGAGCTGATAAGGCTGAGTGGGCAAGAGCAAGACCTTCAGACATGCCTGGAGCTTTCTTGCACCCTTTTGTATGGGCTCTTTTAGGGGGTGGGCGATCATGATGTCAAATCATCATCGTAAGCTTTAAATACTCTGTGCTTAAATACTTATTTAATGCTACCTTTAAAAGCAGTAGTAGTTATATTCCATAATTTGTACAAAAAATAGCTAATTAATGTGATATTTTTTCAAGTTGTTACAAAAAGTTTTATATGTAATTTTGCAATTAAAATATTGATTATGTAGATAGCGCTATCTCATGGTTTTATACACTTTATTTACATTTACTGCTACGTAACCTGCAATGCCTGGTTTCCTTACAGCCCAATGAGATTAAATGAATGCCTGAATAAAAGCTTAGTTTCATGAATGCTGTTCTCCAGTCCAAACTATTCCATACAAATATTTAGTGTATGGTAAATGTTTACCGGTTTAATGTCTTTCATTAAGTTCTAGCCTGTTAATGGTGATTGCTGGACAACTGCATCAGAGTATCTCCAAAATGAAAGGGTCTTTTCAGTTATTCCCAGTATGCTGTGGTCAATCCCTACTGAAAGTGATTCATCGAATTGCTGAAGATAATATTGGCTTTGACTGTGAGTTGTAGGAACGTATTGCACTGCTGGTTTGTAGGTGTAAGGTTGGGTAGCTCATGCAGGCCACTCACATGCTCTCCACCAGCCAAAGTGCCCACAATTGGCCTGTGAGTGTCAGAACTGTGTCATGGGGCAGTGGAATCATGTTTTACAGTATTTTCTACTGGCTGTGATCTCTTTTAGCGGCATATCAAATAATTGTCTGCAAATGTTTTTTGAACAGGACAAATTATCTAAATGGCAATCTGACCAGACTTTGATATCAGACTAGTACGATCCAAAGAGGCTCCACCTTACAGTTTGCAAGACACCTTCTGAGATCTTGTGGAGCCCATGCCTTGTTGGGGCATAATTATTTTTGGTGGCTTTATGGGCACCTACATAATATTAGGCAGATGTTTTTATGATGTGGATGATTGATCTATACTGGTCTATAATAAAACTGTCACAAAGCAACATAGATATTGTTTTGGTTTTAGGGGTGTAGAATTCATTAAAGCTGGATAAATAATGTGCTTCCTTTTTATTTATTTTTTTTAAGTTCTCTGAATGTGCCAGAATTGATGAACTTCAAATCAGTGATAGTGAAAGTTATATTTAGAAAATACTATCTTATTGGATTTTGTTAGTACCACATTGCTCCCAGGGTTTGAGAACGTTAAAGTTATTCCTACCGTAGTACAGCATAACTGGTCATGTTTAACACAGCGTGAGGCAGCGTGTAATAATTCCAAATTGTTGCGCTCTTAATATCATTTTCAAATGTGACACTTGTGGTACATTTGTCCCATTGTGTCACAAATCAGAAATGTGTGAGATCATAATGTAAAAAATGTCTTCAGGTATCGCATACATTTACTAATATCTAATAAAAAGGTATATCATCGTATTGAGCATGCACAGTAAGTAGAGTAGCCCTGGTGTCACAGGACTCCCCAGTACGCTGTCACTCTGTGATTCCATGCACTATTTGATGTTTGCACAGCTGTTCTAGTGTTTTATCATACTGAGCACCTTCACGGCTCACAGTAATGGTCACAGTGCTGTCCTTTCATACTCTGTGTGCTAGCTAGAGGTTCTGCCATCCAAAAATTACAGGAAACTAAAGACATGTTACCCAGTAGGACTGTTCTTAATGAAAACTGCTGCTCTTCTAGTTTCTTTCTCTCTCAAATATTCCAAAAAGTTCAAAAACCAGCACATTATGGCTGTAAATATACAGTCTTGTGCAAAGGTTTGGGAACCCCTGGTGATGTGGTATGCATAGAATTTAAATTTAGCAATTATTTACTGCATTTAACAACATAAAGTATTTGCACAGGCAATACTTTGTTGAATTAAGCGTGATTTCACATATGTTGTATTCTTAAAACTGGCATATACAAATGTCTTTTCTGTCGCTGTGTCCTTTTTGACTGTATGTACAGGTATTGTCATTTCGCCGATATAATAAACAGTTATGAAGAGGTAGGAAATTTTCCTTTCAATTTATTCTATTAGCTAATTCCTAATATAGTTTTTGCCGCATTGCACAGTACTCTTTCTGTCTTTTCCTCCTTTCACCTGTTTGCCTCCATCAGCTTGAGTTACCACAACGTCTGGGGCCTTGCAAGCCAACCCCGTAACTGTAGCCATATTGATGGGAGCCCACTGCGGCCCTGGCGGCCCGACACTGGTTATTTTTCTCCAATAAATGACACCCCCAACTGCCGGAGTGCCAAAAAAGAGATGAGAATGAAATAATTTGTGTGGCTTGAACTTGGATCTCAGAATGAGCGTGATGCCATGCTTTTCAGCAACATGTGTATGAATGTGAGGGACTCCTTGGTGATGCGTGCCCATGCTGTGTTGCTAATGGAGATTAATGAAGACCCCCTGAGCTAAACACCTGATCTGAAGGCTTGGGTCAGGATGGATTCGCCTTAAGTAGGATCGGATTTGCATGAGCGTTTAAACTTTATTAAGATGGGTTTTTCCTCTGACAACGAGGTCAGGCATGAAGTCAGACTGTAATGCTGCTCTGAAAAGGAGAATGATTTGAGGAGCCCCCCTGCAGTGGGTGGTTCTTGTATGTCCACAGGGGGCCTGAATGGGTGACTGTAACCAGGCTTTATGTTACTTCGTTTACAGTAACGGTCAGTCTAACCAAAAGTCATACTTTAAAAAGTGTGCGTGTGCGTGTGTGCGTGTGTGTGTGTGTGTGTGTGTGTGTGTAAATGTAAGCTAAATAATTGAATTGAACTGTTGCATTTCTATACTATATATAATATAGAAAGAAACTGAAAAGCAGTCTGATTCTTTACAGAGTTTTTCCCCCTGCCTGTGCTGGGGATACAAATTTTTATCCTCCACTGAATATGTGGCGCAAATAATTCATTCTATTCACTGCCTGCCAAGAAAAAGAAATCTGAAATCTAAGAGCATGCATTTTATATTTTTCTCTATTTTGGCAGTTAAAATAGCTTTACCTTCACATCAGTGCACTATTTAGTGAGAATGTTTTAAGAGCAAGACATAAATCATCCCTTGTGATTTATTAGTTATTTACTCTTTGTTTATTTATTCTGTGGCTTCGCAGCACCAGAAACTGACATGGGGAAATTTTTATTGCCGTGACGGGAAAGCTTTTGATTGAAAGCAGTTTACATCCAAAACCTGACATTGATGCCTCTGGATGGAGAGCATATCAAGGACTTCTTCTGAAGCGCGGAGTTTTCATGGTTGTGCATGGTGAAGGCTTTTCTGATGTGGAGGTCCAGACTCCAGACTTTTTGTGGATCTGAAATGCTGAAGGCTAAGGAAACGGTGAATTTACTGCTGCTGTCAAATCAACATTGTCTGTAAAAGGCTGCCTAAATGAACCCGACCACTGTTGCCAGCTTTATTATGAACACAGAAAAGCCATCTTTTTCCTTTTAGCTTAGATCTTCTTGATGCCATTTATTGGAAAAGCATTTCCAGGACCAGTAGTGTTCAGGGGTGTCAAACTCCAGTCCTGGCGGAGCATGTTTTGGTGATGTCCCTGCTCAGAAACACCTGGTTCACCTCGCCAATTCATTGCCAGGTTTAATTAATGTATTTTGAGGAAGAGAACCATCAAACTGTGCTTAACCATCAAACATTGGCCCTTCAGGACAACAGTTTGAAAGCCCTGATATAAGTGGTAAAGTAGTCTAATTTTGTTTTTTTAAGGGGTTTTTTAGCTGATTTGTAATTTTTTTCAATTAAATGACTATTTGAAAAATCAATTCATTTCATTTACATGCATTTGTTTTGGCCCAACAGATAAAAACGGTAATTTGAAAGCATTTGATTCTGCAAATAACTTTTTTTTTTATTCACATATTGTTGAAATATTGCTACAGAAACAAGCTAACACAAATTGATGAAAGTAAGTCTAATATTTTACCTCTATAGCAATAGCAGATACTGTTGCAACTGTCCAAGCATCTTAACTATATTTGGCCAAGCATGCTGGCGTATTGGTGAGGTTGCCTGACCTAATGATGCCTGTGTGATGTGTTGGATTTCATGTTGCAGTATCCATATTCCACATCCTCATAAATCAGAGGATTCAATGAGGCACACTGGACAAAAGAACCTGGAACAATTTTTGTGTAACACGTTTTCGAAAGTGGCATTGAATGGGGGAAGAATTCTTAGACCCACAGGTCCAAATACAGGCATGATGCTGCCTGTAAAATGATAACATGACTTCAGAGGTCTATAGCTGTTAAGCATGTTTGAGTTATAGCTAATACTTAGCACATTTGTAGTTTCTCTTAAAGGCCTGTTTAATGATAAGCAAAACAATACAGCCATTGTCCTTGGCTCTTAAGCAGGGGAGGGGTTAAGAGGGATTTCAGCATTTCCCGTAATCGTGTTGGTTTCGGTCACTGCTAGCGGATTGGTCATGCACGTCGTGAGAACGGCGTCCCATCCGGACCTCAGTTTCCCTCCAGAGACGAGCACACAGAGAGACGGCAGCAGTTCTGGAGGGGGCTGTATTGTCAGTAAAGAAGTAGAAAGAGTTCTTGGAATTTGGTTCAGCAAGAGGAGGTGAAGTGTTGCGCAGCATATGATTCCAACACAGATTTACTGCACACCTGAAACCATGCTAGAGAATTTGAACCCCTCGACACGCAGGGCCAGTCCAGGCGCAATCGCAGCTTAGAGCGGGCGGTTTTATCTGCTTAAGCAGATGGCAATGGCACTTCAGCCTTAACTAAACCCCTTCTCCTGCCTTTCTTCAAATAAATAAAGAAATGCATAAATAAATATATAAAAAGTCTAGTGCAACAGTCCAGTGGCCCTGTCTGTCAGCCACAGGACGGTGCAGACCGGTTGTATTTTGGCCAAAAAAAAGAGTACATAACACCATAGAGGCAGCAGGGTTGTAAAGATTTAGCTCAAGTTCGAGCTTCCTCACTTTGTAATTGTTGGTGCATTTCAGAAAGCAGACGAAGGCTTTTGAGGAAGCCAGCTTAGATTCTGGCAAAGCAAAGCAACGTGTTGTGGGTAAACATGTATCAGTTTGTGTACAGTAGTTGCACCACTGAGACTTGTTGTTTTTTTAAGTGTCCTTAAATTCCTGCACTGAGAGCATGGAAGCAGCTGTGTACCCTGATGAGTGCTGGATTATACGGAGTCTTAAATCAAAGCCGCACTCGGCCAGAAACATCAGCAAGAAACAGGACATGCTTTTTCTCTCACTTCTCCATGTTCATTTCCTCTCTTGTCTTCATTCTTTATCCATGTCTCTGTTTTTATCTTGCTCATGTTCTCTCTTATACTCTTTTTTTCTCTTTCTGCCTCTCTGTACCTCTTTGTTTTAATTTTCTTTCTCTCTCTTTCATTTTGTTTCTGCCTGTTTTTGATTTTGTTTTTCTTTCTGCTTCTGTCTATATTTCTGTCTCTCTCTCCCTGTCTCTCTTATGTAGGAATATATCCTCCCAGTCTCCATGTGGCCCCTCCGGCCTGCTCTGCTTGCTCTGCTCCCCTTGCTTTGCTTTGCTTTTTCCAGCTGCACTGCTGACATCACCAGCCATGTGGGATGAGAGCGGGTTTGGATAGAGGGTTTTGTGGCTCGCCGGCTGTACAATGCAGCCAGTGTCCTCCGAAAGGGCCAGCTGGAGTGGAACTTCAAATCGCCTCTCCAACTTTTCCTGTTCACCTTTTTTCAACTTTATTCTGCACCGCTTTCTCTCTCTCAGTCTCTTTTCCTTTTTGTGTTCCTTTCATTTCTTTGTTTCTGTTACTCTCCATCTCTCTCTCCTTTTTCCCCCTTTGCTTTCTTTCTTTGTCTCTCTCTCTCTGCCTTTCTCTCTGTCTCTCTCTCTCTCTCTGTCTATGGCTCTCTCTGTCGTTCTCTCTTTCTTTCTCTCTCTCTGTCTTTCTCTCTCTCGCTGTCTCTCTCTCTCTCTCTGTCTCTCTCTCTATTGTTCTCTTTCTTTCTTTCTCTCTCTCTCTGTCTTTCTCTCTCTTGCTGTCGCTCTCTCTCTCTCTCTCTGTCTCTATGCCTCTCTCTCTGTCTCTATGCCTCTCTGTCTCTCTCTGTCTCTCTCTGTCTCTCTCTGTTTCTCTCTGTCTTTCTCTCTCTCTCTCTCTCTCACTCTCTCTCTCTCTCTCT
>JBBKCR010000036.1:7344770-7357860 GCA_037577295.1 Ladigesia roloffi | reverse complement strand
AAGAAAGAAAGAAAGAAAGAAAGAAAGAAAGAAAGAAAGAAAGAAAGAAAGAAAAAAAGAAAGAAAGAAAGAAAAAAAAGGAAAGAAAGAAAAATGGTGAGAGGAAAAGAGGTAAAGAAAGGTAAAACATGGACAGACAGACAGACGGACAGATAGACAGATGGAAAAAAAGAATAGAGAGACAGAAATAGATAGATGGTTATAAACTGGGTGACCCCTCCTCTGGAATGCACTGGGATTCCTCACTGTGTGTCTGTGTGATTCACAGCGCAGTACAGTGTAGCCTAGCAGAATATGAGGAAAATGCAGCAGCCATTTGTCTATGAAAGACCATCTGTCTTGCTCATTGGCCCTTTGCCTTATGTTCTCTAAGCATGTCTGGACTTGTAACAGCATGTACACAGTCACACACACTCACACGCTCTCACACACACTCACTGATCAGGTATAAAACATGCTGATTAATACTGACTAATTCAGGGTGCCACGGTATCCGCTCCCACCTTTTACCCTGAAGGCTAACTGTTACACACCACACGCTCAAGTAGGATGATTTAAAAGGCGTGTCATTAATAAACTACACTAGCATCACATACACACACTAACAACGCACACACAAACACACAAAACTCTCTGATTGTATTGAAGTTAATGCAGGTCAGTGCAGATACTGTTGTGTGTAAACTGTGTGAGTGTGTTTGCGTGTGAGTTTTGTCTGCATTTGCATTCATTCTTGAGTGGTCTGTGCTTGTCTGGGACAAGACCCCCTCCCCCACCTGCCCACCCTTGCGTTCTCCTGTTTCAGGAAGCCTGCTACTGATCCCATGCTGGCATTTTTCCCAGGATACCCCTCACCCCTCTGCTCGACACCCATCTCCTTTTTTCCACCTCTCCTCTGTCCCTCCACCCCTCCCCCACACATCTCATCCTCCTGTCCTCTGCCAGTTCCCAAGGCAAACAAAGACTTTAGTTTGTCTGCGCTCCAGCGGGGGTCACAGGGAATGAATGGAGGGGCCAAAGCAAGGGTTCTCTCTCTCTTCGCCTCTCTCTTTCTTTACAGAATCACTGCACTGTTGTCCTCATGATCCTGAGTGTGTGTTTGTGTGTGTGTTTGTTAATGGTATGTTAGGATCCACTGACAGATTTAAAGTTAAAGTTAACTCTTACCTGAAGAAAAAGGAAAAGAAAGCAGGGATGTGTGTATGTGTGGGGGGCATATTTATTCTTTTTTTTACCCACCCTGATAATTACTGTCTAATCTAAAGTCACAGTTAATAGCCTGCTGCGACAAATATCCTGCAAAACGCACAACAGAACATGTTTACATATGTTAGAATTTACCAATAAAAAATCAATACCATACATTCAATAACTATTATTTTGAGATCACTGTTAATAAGACAGCATATTAAAGCATTATCTGCTAATAGTATAACATTGCCCAATACAACTACTTGCATGGGAATTGCCCCCTCTGTGTATGCATTATAAATTGATTAAAGATGTAAATAAAGTCCTTAAGAGCGGTTTAATGCGAAATTCTCCATTCAAGAGATTCTTTTAGATACAAAGTGTTGGTGAACAGAACCAGGCGTATTCCAACAATAGAGAAATATTAAATATCGATTTAGGATGATTTCACTTGCTATGATATGTTTTTTGTGCATAACAGATGAATATAGAACGATTTAATACATATTAGCCTTTTAAACATTGCATTTCAAACTGGATTTCTGCATATTATCCCTAAAAGCATGTAATGCAGATTCCCTTGCATGCAGTAGATTCAGCAGCTCAACCGGTATCTTTATCTGGGAGATAATCTGTGCGACTGTCAAACGCAAACAGCAGAACTGGACGTGGCTCGTGAGGTCAAGGCAGATGGGTTTGTTTGCTATATTTCGTCGGCTTTGATCGGGTTTTGTAATGCCTGCAGAAGTTAAAGCTGATTTGAGCAGACAATGACTCCATTAAGTGCGGTGTGAATATAAGGACACCCCCTCCCCCCTGCACTGGTTCATGTGGTCAGAGTGGATTTATGCCCAAGCCTACGCCCTCTTCAGTCACATGCCTTTAGTCTTCAGACTGTTTATCGAAAACACAACACCTGACAGTAGACTGAGCTGCTTAATCCGGACTGGGCTTCGTGTGCGGTGATGAATAACAAGGAGATGTGCAGAAGATCATTCTGCTTGCCCTTATTATAAGATCCTTCTTGTTCTTAGATAACCACTCCATTTAGCTGGAAGAGGGCGAGCTGATGGATGAGATAAGTGATTAATTGCCCAATAGGTCACTGCAATTGAGCTCCTGGCATGGAGATATCCATCTTGCTGAATAAAGTGAAGAGGAGCTGAGATGTTTCTTTACTTTTCTTTTTCTCAGAACAAAAGCTCAGTTTAAGCAGATCTTGTCTCAACATGTCTCCAGACGGGTGTTTTCTTTGGACTGCTCCCAGTTCCTCTTGTGGAAGGAGGGCAGCAGTGACCACATAAAAAAAAGAGAAAGAAAAAAGGGAAGAGAGAGACTCACCGGAGCTGTAATAAATCATTCACAGGGACTAAAATAGCTTAGTGTGCTCTGGAGTTCTTGTCTAAACCTACTCATAGTACATATTTTATCACATAGTGGCCCACCACCCTTAAGTTCTGCTCCACATTTTCGATTTTTTTTTTACTTCCTGAAGGTGTTGCAGGCTTTATGCTACAAAGTGTGGTTTGAATCACACGGACCCCTTTGTCTAACATTCCTTCCCCGAGACCCGACATTCCAGACACACATGCACTCCTGCTGTGGAGATCGGCAGGAAACGTTTTCGCAATCGCACTTTTTTTCCCCCTTCTCTCTCCCTTCCAGGAATGGGGAACGCAAGGAGGAAGAAAAAAAAGGGAGGGAGAGTAAGAAAGAATAGAAAGAAGTGAGAGGAAAGAAAGAGATGGGCGAGAGGAGAAAAAGAAGAGACAGAAAAGAGAAGAGAGAAGAAAACATCAAGAGTGACAGATAAACAGAGCGAGAGGAGTGAGAGAGGGAAATAGAGAGAGAGAGAGGAGTGCGAGGAGAGAGAAAGAGAGAGAAGACAGATAACGTGTGTGTGTGTTTGGCAAAGAACATGGAGAAGAGGGACAGCTGCATATGTTTAGTCTGGACTGGACCAGGCATGTTTTCACATGTACCTTCCTCCTTGGCCTTCCAAGCACATTCACCAACAAAAACCACACACCACTCCATCACAGTTACTCATATGTTACGAACCCTAAACTACACGGCAAACTGATCTTAGATTAAACTGGTTGTTCCAACATTAAACTATTTCAAACAACAAAAAACTATTAGAATAGCTTCCAGGTTACTCTACACTGTTCCAGGAGCCAAAGAAAGGTCTCAAGTTGCTTTTGAAGTTCCTAAACTAGCTGTTGTAATTCTAGCAATGCACCATAGATGAGTATAGAAGCTCAGATATCAGGTTACGTTTTAACTTTACTGACTAAGTGATCTCATATTAACGTAGAAGTTCTCACATTAACTGCTCCCTAAACTTTCAAGAAACCAAAACAAAACACACAACTGATCTCAGATGAGTTCCCAAGCAAGTATTACACAGTCACTCCCGCATGATCTCACTCTCTGAAAGTGCTGTATAGCGGAACTGGTTTGGCTGTGGTCAGCTGACTCGAGGGGTTGGGATTTGACTGACCCACATTCTCTTGGGCTACAGTGGCTTTAGATATTCTCCTGGGTTTTTCTCCAGGGAGCTGTGTCTATCAATAGCCACCCATGGCTGTGTGAAAGAATGCTGTCCTACAAGACATGAGGCCTGGCCTGGTAGACCCAGCTCAAGCAGATGCCAAGTTTGGGTGAAGCTGTTATCTCAAGGAAGTAACGTCTTGAGTTTGCTGTTTAATTCAGGCATTGAATCTAAATAACTGGGGTCAGATGTTTAGAACAAATATGACCATGTTTGAAGAGTTGATAAATGTTTATATGGCAGTAATCAATTTAAAGCACATCAAAAATGTAAACTACAAATTTGTAATTACTAACCCTTTTAAATAAGCCAGTAAGAAAATGTTTCTGATCATGTTAAACAGCCTGAGTCAAGACAGACCCTGCAGTCTGGCCTGAAACAGAATCCTGCATACCACGCATGCTTCAGGGCACAATGGCTCGTTTTACAACATGCAGTAAAAACTGCCTGAAGACAGAAAGTGTTTCAGTAGAACAGCGCCTCAGCACTTTATGCATTTCTGCTCTTCCCCCTTTTTCTGTGTTCAACACTGGCCTAGGCAGGCCTGACTTCTTTTAAAAGTAAGTGTGGGAGGGTTGTTTTTCTTAAAAAGGGACACTCAAGGGGAATTCCACTGATTATTCAAAAATTCTGCATTATTTAGTCATAGAGGTATAAACAAAAGTCAGTCATAACGGTTTGATGTTAAATGATTCAGTGTTACTGTGCCATGTTTACAGTGGTGGTAAAAAGAACAAGGGTTGTGATATACAAATACATCAAGTTATTTACTGTTCAAACCACTAGTAAAGCTAAATGTGTACTCTTTTTGTAATGTTCATACATAATTTTATAAATATTTATAAATAGACCGGTGTTTTTAGGTATATTTTTCCATAAACGCCCTGCATTTTCCTCTCCACCATGAAAGGGTTAAAAATAACCCACATACACATTGAAGGCCATGAGCTCCTCAAAACAATTATTAATTCCAGTATCTCTCCAGTACAAATAATCACTCGTGAAACTCTTCAGACATCAGGTTCCATTGGCCACCACTGCAAAACTAATTTTGAATTTTAACTGTTAATATCTTGATCATTAAAATTCAGCAGAAATGTAAAAAAAATAAAAATACAAGTTATGAGTGGAATTGACTTTTAAGAGTCCACTGCTTATAGATGGAAGTATCTTTATGACTACAACACCCAAACACTGCAGCAGGCCTGAGTCACAGTCCAGCAGTAGTCATAAAATAAGTTACATCAGTATTGAAACTTGAGAAACATTTCTGAGCAGGAAGTCGTTTAAGCTTTCATGCCAACAGATTCCTCAACAATTCTGGACTTAAATCTAATGCCGGAAGTGGAAACACTTTGCATTCCGCACGGTTTCAGAATACGTAGCTTGAAATAAAGATGAAAAAGAACCAAAAAAATAATTTCACAAAATTTTAATACGTGATCACCACGTAATTGTCATAATAGTAAATACCAAAATACATAGATTCATAATGCAACAGAAACAATATGTACAAGAACAATGTTACAAATGTACAAGTCTTTATAAAACAAAGACGTGCAAAAACCAACAGCTTCAGTCCTGGTAGACTGTTTTGGTCGGTACTTACATCGGTGTAACATTTGACTTTGTACAGAGGTCATTAGCATAACATTTCACACTTCTCATCCATTCAGACTGCTGGCTGTAGTTAACCAACCCAGCACCACCCCCTGACTTTAGGGGGTTGAGGGGGTTAATGTTCATTTTCTACTCCGTGGCCTCGTTCCTTTTGACATGGCAGGTTTTTACGTAGCAGTACCAGCATGTTCACATTCTTTCCTTTACAAAAGCATGCCCAAACACACCAGGCCCAGTTTGTGCTTGGTAGCACCACTCATGTGGGGAAGTCCCATACCACACACACGCCTCACCACGTGTTACAGGAGAGGGGGAACCCATTCAAGAGGTAAGTACAGCACAAAAAATGGCCATGTGTGAACATTATACACATTTTTCAACCACAATTCCAATAGAGTTCCATGATTTTTAAAAAGCTACGATAGCAGTGTTCCAAGGGTTCAGGGTCTTAAGCATTTGGTCACAGCAAATTTGTCCCGACCCTGAGTCACCATCGTCCGTTTCCGCTTTTGCCTCTGAGCCCTCCTTACTCAGGAGTCCAGAAAAACTAGAACCAAAGATCGTAATGAGATTGGAGACGTTACTCGTGTCCATCTCCTCAGCTTCCTCCTCCTCTGCTGCGTTTGAGGAAGTCGCTTTTGTCCGTTTTACGGGAGACTCGTGGCTGGCCGTCTTCTCAGCACTCCGCTTCCTGTTTGAACAAGAGTGAGCTTTCGGTGGTTGGTGTGAATTCCCTTCTGTGACCGTGGCAGGGGTAGCATTCGTCTCACAGTCCAAAGAGCTGGCGGACGCTTGCTGAGCTTCACATTGAGGTTCACAAACCACAGGAGATGTTACAGTAACATCACTAGAGTCACTAGAGTCCTGTGAAGAGCAGTCAGCCTGGGGTTTATCCTTAGAATCTTCCACAGCCTGACTGGCCTGAATCTCCTCAGGTTGAAGAACCTCAGGAACATCAGAAACCTCTGCTTGGTCACAGCCTGTGGACGAGGGTAGGGATCCCTCAGAGGCTGGAATGAGTTTCTCTTGGTCCATCAGCTCCCACTCCTTGGCCTCTACATGCTGGGCATTTAGGCAAACCCCAGCGTAGTAGTCACTCAGATATACTTGGCGAGCACTTCGGAGCACAAGAGAAACCAGGAGGTTTTTGTGCAGCTTGATGCCTCCTCGTTGAACACGGGAATTGTAAATTTTCCCCAAGGAGATACTCATTATCCGGTGGGCCTCCACTTTGTACTCCATGGTTCAGAAACACTGGAAACACTCAAAGCAAAACACAAGTCCACCAGTTTCAAAGTTCAGCTCCAGTCGCAGAGGCTCTTGGTTGTTGTTCTAGGTCAACTCCCTGGTCTCATCGAAGCATTGTCCTCCAAAAACTGACAAAAATGGTCCCACGGTGTAAAAAAACACTAACAGTTGTATATGGAGAAAACAGAGGTGTATTTTCAACAGAGTACACTTCTTATTCCTCAACTACACCTCTATAGATACGTTTTTTTCTACAAAGCTGAGAAGGTAAATAAATACGACAGTCACATTTCTATTCTCCAAAAAAATACTAATGTCGGTATTTTTGTTGCTAGGTCTTATTTTGAGCTCGTTTTACCTGCCGTACTCCCTCTCCTCCCTCAACAACAGCCTGAAGAGGAATGATACCGTTTCTATTTTTAGATTGGTTTTATATCCAGACGTAACCTCTACGCCAGCCAATCATATCCCGAGATGCTCGACGCCGGCATGCGAAGTCCCGCCTCTTTGAACCACAATGGGCCAATCATAACGAGGCAGGCAGATTAGTCATATTTAAATACTAACGTGGGAGAATAATTTAAAGAGACAGAAATGTTTTTAGGCTTAGTAACAGAATCATCTAAAAGAGCAGCAAAAAATGAATTAGAAAGCAAACATACATCAAGACTAATATTATTTACTCATGTCTCGTGTCGTTTAGCTCAGAATGGACACTCTGCTTCGCCTTTTGAACAAATGCTTTGAGGTTAAAACATGATTATGAATATAAAAGTGTAGCATATACATGTATTGTGTTAATTGCAACACCGTCACATGCCGTTTTCTTATTTTATTTTTATCTTCGGTCATCTTTAGGCTGTTTGGAAATAAAATGCCCGCGTCTCCTTTAAATCCTTTTTCCAGCTAGCATCCTGGACTGATGGTTTGTGTAATGGTTTGTGTCTCCTACAGGCAGGTCACGTGGTCCTATTGTGCAGCTCCTCCGTGGTGTCTGAGCAAATGTGAATGGAGCCGTTAGTGAATGGGGAGGGGGTTGTGTTAGTGTTTTGTTTCAAGAAACAGTTACATCAGTTTAAACAGGTCAGATTTTGAGTACTGGCTGAAATAAAGTCGCTCCAGAATATAATGCACCAGAAGCAGTTCTCGTTCCGGTAAATGTTATTTTGTGCCCTGTA
The DNA here is from genome assembly GCA_037577295.1 of Ladigesia roloffi. Classification (NCBI taxonomy): domain Eukaryota; kingdom Metazoa; phylum Chordata; class Actinopteri; order Characiformes; family Alestidae; genus Ladigesia; species Ladigesia roloffi. Next base: position 7,350,069 of record JBBKCR010000036.1, on the reverse strand, counting down.
AGAGCTCGATATGGGTCATAAACAAAAATACTGTTCAGGGAAAAGAGGGTATGACGTAATACGCTTTTGTGTTTGTTTACACTCCGCGTGGAAAAAGTGTGGGAGAAAAGGCGTCTGCTGGACTTTTCATCATCAACACTGCAGTGGAAGAGCTTTGTACTTTAAGATATGTTTTCATTTTATTTATATAAAAGGATATGTTTTCATTTCATTTATATAAAATGTATTTTTGTGCGTTATTTATTCATTTATTTATATTTCAGTTGGCTCATTTTTGAGTAAATGGCACGTCATACTTACAACTTTGTAGAGAGTCCAGCACTGCAGTAGTAGAACTATATATATCCTATAATATATACACTCATAAATGGATGATAGATAGATAGATAGATAGATAGATAGATAGATAGATAGATAGATAGATAGATAGATAGATAGATAGATAGATAGATGTACACAATTGGGCAACAATTGGGCACAGTATTAGGACACTTAATTATTGAATTTATGTAGACCATATGTAGACCCTTATTTGATAATCTTTTTTCTTGAGCATACCAAGACATTTTGGACAATGCCATGCTTTTAAATTTGTGGACAAAGTTTAGGGAATAACCTGTTCTATTCTAGCATGACTGTGTCTCAATGCACAAAGCAAGCTCCTTAAAGACATGGCTGGATGTGTTCAGTGTGAAAGAACTTGACTGGCCGCACGGAGCCCTGACCTCACCTCTATTCAACAACTTTGTGATAAACAGGAATGGAGATTGGAGATTGTGAGCCATTTCATAGCCTTCCAAAAAGAGTGGACGTTGTTATAACTGCAAAGGGGGGGACCAAATCCATATTAAAGTATTTGTATTTAAGTGCAATTTTATTAAAGTTCCCATTGGTGTAGCTGTTTATTCATATCATATTACATCACATCTATGTAAAAATATTTGTGTGTATGATGAGCTGACTTCTGAACTGACTGGGACTGGACTGGAGGTAGAGCGGTTTGTTTTACTGGGTTACTGTGGTGTAGGTATCTCTGTTAATGAAGGAGTCTCATGAATAATAAAGAGACTTTAAGCACTGCAGTGCATGAGGATAGACCTGACGAATATGAACGGAGCTGTTTTCAACATGCCTTTAAACATGTCCTGACCTGTCTGTAAATGTGGAAACACTTATAAATAGATGATGGATGGATGGATGGATGGATGGATAGATAGATAGATAAAATCTAGAATTTGAATTATGAGGATTATGAGTAAGAGAAACAGACAGACGGGGCAAAGGTAAATACAGAGAAAGAAAGATAAAAATTTATATTCAATAAAGCAAAGGTGTGCAGTATATGTATATATCTATGTATTAATCTAACGTGAGTGAGAGGTAGACAGCATGTTACTACCAACGTATAAAGAAAATATCTCTCTAAGGCTGACGCAATGTTGTTATAATGTGTGTTTGTTGCAAAAATATATAAATTATATAAATTATTTTTCATTTTTTAATTATGCATTCTTTTCTTCTGACGTCACGGTGTCTCGTGCGAAGTTCTGCACTCTGCCCCGGATGGAGAAGGGGGAGTGATGGCGGAGAGAGGAGCTCCGTCTCCCACATAAACAAACCTCGAACTCCTCACTCCGGCCGTCAGCCCGACCCACGAGCACGACCAGACCTGCCGGACCGCCGAGCATGACTTCTCGCCATTAGAGTCTGATAGTTTAAGCAGCACCATGTCGATGGAAGACCCGTTTTTCGTGGTGAAGGGGTGAGTGGCTCCTCTCAGATTCAGAACAATGGAGGGAGCTCAAGTCTCTTCTGGGCTCCATCATTTGTTCTTCTCTGTTTTCAGATGAAACACGGAAGTAAATACGGTGTAATTTCATTTAAAACATGCCTGTGGTCTTATTTTTTCTTATCTAGTCTACTGCCTGCTTAAGCGTTTAATCTGTTAGCTTCTCAGCTACATGAGATTGTTTACTAAACTTAGAGCTGCACGATGTTGACTAAAATATCAGCATCGCGATTTTACTGCTACATATTGCGGTGGCGATGTGTTTCTGGATAATTAAGTGAGTGCCGATATCTTCAATTTTCTGGACCAAGAAAAGATTAAATCTGTACATTTGCTTCCTCCATCCACACAGTCCATATATGCTAAAAAAACAGCTTGTTTTCGAGTCATAGTTTTTGTGTTGCCACAAAACAGGACACGTTCAAAGTAAGAATAAGCTATAAAACAAACGGTTTTCAAGTTTTTATGTTCATAGTGTTTGTGACACCACAGATCCAAAACATTTAAATATACCTCCGTATTCTGGCTTATAGCAGTTTAGCCCCACCCTTTCATGCAGCAAATGACCACTATATTTAAGGAGTAAAGATTATAAATAATTAGAATTTTGTTGGAATACATTGATTCTTTGGAACACTAAGTAACTCACCTGGAACTAAGGTTTGGCAGAAACGCTGTTATTGTTTAGAGGCTTATTTGCATATTGCAGCCTTTTTTGATATCATATTTGAAAAGCGGAGTCTGATATTAGGATAATTCTTAATCAAATACCGCACTTTTGGCCTTATTATGGCTTTATTTTGATGTTAAACTGTCCTACATCTTCACCAGATTACTTGCAAGTTGCTGTGCTGCGTTTACTTACATGTTACTTGTCTGACCTTTTATATTGGCTAACAATGAATTAGAACTATACTGTCTGTATTATTTTATTCATTTAAAAAAAGTTCTGATCAAATTAGCAGTGGGTTTGTGTGTTAAGGATTCAATGGTAATCATCCACTAAAAGCTTTTCTCCTTTTGTAAAAGTGGGCTAGTTTTTCATATTAAATTGCTGTTCACATGGGCAAATGTAAGGAGTCTGAATAAAATAGTCTGACGTAAAACTAGTGATGTGTCACTAGTTTTGGGTCAGACTATGCTAGAGATGGAAATGACACAGGCATTTTCTAATGTCATGAGATTATATGATAAGACTAAAAGTAAGCTTTTTCAGATTGTATTTTCCCTTGTTGAAAAAGTAATAATGCTTCACTCTGCTTAGAGAGGTCCAGAAGGCTGTCAACACAGCGCAAGGTCTGCATCAAAGATGGAGTGAGTTACTACAGGATCCCGGTTGTGCCACTAAGGAGGAAATTGACTGGACAACCAATGAGTTGAGGAACAGCTTGAGGTCAATTGAATGGGACCTGGAGGACCTGGATGAGACGATCAATATCCTTACAATGCTCTTGTTATCTGAGAGATGTCATCTGTGGCTATGCAGGTTCATACTTCGATTCTGTACAATGCCTTAACTGTATTTTTCCAAGTATTGTGGAAGCTAATCCAAGGAAGTTCAATCTTGATGCTGTGGAGCTGACCAAGCGGAAGGCTTTTATCACTAGCACACGGCAGAATGTAAAGGCAAGTTTCCCTCAATGTGCTTTCCCCACTGCTGATTACCTGTATGTACAATGTGTCTGAAGTGGTCTCTGTGCATCCTGGATAATATTAATAACCATTTCATTTTGTAGGAGATGAAAGACCACATGGCCAGTCCAATGGCTGTATCCATATCGGACAAAAAAAGCAGGCAGGTCTGTATTTCCAGTTCATCATTCCAGTCTAATTACACATCAGCTGATCCATTTTACAAACATTAATTGGCTCTGTATTGTGGGTACAGCACTTTAGGGCTGCAGTCCAGTTATGTTTGGTCATTTCTTGCAGTGTAAATTCAAGATTTCTTACTAAGTCTGGTCAGTACATAATCGAAAGAATCAGGTATGTTTGCAGTGAAATCCCCAACTACACTGCAGCCCTCCAGGAATAGAACCTCCCTTCTGTAGTGGTTCAAACTGGTCACTGTAAACATAGTAACTGTATCCCAATAAGGCAGTAGCATTTTTAACATTATTTTTTGTATTTAATGGCAGTTTATATGTGTCAATGTGATAAAATAAATAATATATATCTTGTTTCTGTTTTAGACTTTGATGGGAGATGGAGGGTCTCATGGGCCAATCTGGCAACCAGGCGGAGACAGGTACATCCACCTGGATCGAGAATTGCAGACAGCCAACTCCCAGTTTATAGAGGAGCAACAGACGCAGCAGCAGGTACTACAGTATACTGTTCAAAAATTATTGTTTTTGACCTGTGGTACTTCCCCTAATACATGAATAACTTCATATCATACAGTGAATATCCAGTTGTTTGCGCACCTCTACATTAAAACAGTGGGTAAATAAACAAACTGATTAACATATTCAATATTTAATTCCTGTTTGGGTACAGATTGCTTCACTGTTAACTATTATATCTATTATCTATAACTATTAAACTATTGTTGTGTTGTGTGGCAGCTCATAGCAGAGCAGCAGGATGAGCAGTTGGAGCTGGTGTCAGGGACCATTGGTGTGTTGAAGAACATGTCTCAAAGGATTGGACAGGAGCTGGATGAACAAGCAGTGTAAGCCATCATGATTTGCACACAATGTAAAAGACAGCTTGTGATTGCAGCTTGTGGTTTTAGGCCAGTATTATGCCCAGCACAAGTATGGAAGAGACATCCAAAAAAGCACAGTTTCCAAATGCACAGCCCTGCCCTTAACATTACTGTGTCAAATAAAACACTTTGTAAGTAGGAGGACGATAGAAGATGCGGGATCTACAGTTATTCTGACTTTTCTACGATTTTGATGTTTGCAGAACATCTGTTTCTGACCTCATGCATAATAACCAAAATTGTTGGTAATTTCTAGAATGCTTGATGATTTCTCTCATGAGATGGACAACACTCAGTCCAGATTGGATAATGTCATGAAGAAGTTGGCTAAAGTTTCCCACATGACTAGTGGTGAGTATAAACTTATTTGGCCTCTTTCCCACATCCTCCTGCTGTGATTAATTTGCAGGTTATTTCATTTCGACTCGTAGAATTATCTTTCTCTTTTAGTATAAAAAAAACAAATTCTCCTACTTTGCCTTTTAGGTTTATATGTATCCTGCCTCATAGAGGTCTACGCGGGACTGTTTTTTTTAGTCCCGCTAGGTTTTATTCCGCACCCACCCGTTCCCACTATATATTCACTTTTTGTTCACCCACTGCCCGCTTAGAATAATTTTCTTCCCGACCCGACCGTTCCCGCTAAATTTTTATCTGTTCTCATACATCAGACTTGCCTGATGTGGGTTTCTTAACAGTAAACTGACCATTTTCTAGTCCAAGCTGAACGTTCTTCAAGGACAGCGAATCCACACTTTGCTCGGCCATCCTCAATACAGACCGCTCTGATGACCATATTG
>JBBKCR010000036.1:7312286-7325408 GCA_037577295.1 Ladigesia roloffi | reverse complement strand
GCATATACTTCATGTTTAGGCACACAATGACCGGAAACTGTACCACTGACACCCTATGACAGCACAGAAAGAGACACTGAGCTGATTGTAACTGTCACATGCACACGTCAGGTGACGCATAATGATCACAGGAAATGAGTGCCTCATAAGGTATATAAACAGGAAATGGGGTTTCTGTCATTGCTCAGGTATTGAGTCTAAACCCTCCGCCAGCCGTTTCAACTTCCAGGTTCACCTTGGTACTCACCTTTGTTTTGCATGAGTGTGATTATTGGTTCCAGTGGGAATCTAACTCTGTTTTAGAGCAAAGAGCGTGAATAAACCAGCCCTCTCAATTCTGTCCGCGTTTGGGCTCTTCCCTCAAGCTACACAGGCTAACTCTCCTGGTCAGGTACGTTCTTGTTACTATCTAGCCTCGTGAAAGAATGCCGGATTCATGTGTTGTGAGCCCAGTGGACTGGATTGCACTGGTGCAGTTGGTGACCTGTCAGGGTGAGCAGCTTGAGAGCCTGAAACAGAAAGTGGCCCGTCTAAAACAGCAGGTCATTCTTCTACAACAGATTCGCTCAGAACCCAGTACGACATCAGCTCAGCCCCGCTCCATCTAAACCTTCATCTTCATCAGGTACATCCACACACATATTACCTAAATTGTGACTTCCAGAGAAATGGAAGGGTGAAGATGGGAAGGGTGAGTTCTTTCTAACTAACCTCTCCCTTGTCTTTCCATGGACAAACAGAAGGCCATGGAGGAATATTTGACAGAAGGGCTTCGCCAGGGCACTCTCCGTCTTTCATCATGTCCAGCCGCCATGGGGTTTATGTCCATGTGTCGATTATCAGGGGTGGCCTCTATGGTGCATCCATATTTACAAAACTGGATCTTCAGAGCAAGTTCAATCTTGTTCGCATCAGGGAGGGCAACGAGTTGAAGATGGCCTTCATTACTCTCACCGGCCACTATGAGACACTGGTTATGTTTTTTGTTTGCGCAGCAGTCCAGCTGCATGTCCATTCTGTAAGTTGGAGATGTACTTTCCACCAGCGCTCTGCCACATTCCTTCTTTTAATGATATCATATAGACCATCAGAACCTAATAGAAACCCTGCAGGTGAAACAACTCAATGCCAGGGCAATTGCCCTGGGTGGAACGTTGGTTCCGCTGGGAATCTAATTCTGTTTTAGAATGTTCGCAGAGCAAAGAGTGTGATCAAACCAGCCCTCTCACTTCTGACCATGATTGGTCTCTCTCCCGCTTGACGGGCAAACTCTCCTGGTCAGGTATGTTCTTGTTACTATCTAGCCTTGTGACAGCAAGACCACAGTCATCACTAAAATCCCTAAAAATAATGTGCAATGCTTAACTCTCAGGCACTACTCTAATTATATCTAGGTTTAGGCATAAAAGAGAAGGAATATACATCAAAAAAGTACTGAAATATTTTTGCCATTAAATATTTTTTACCATGTATCCATTTATTTTATGATTTGGTCATTATTATTCTTATTATGCTTTGGAAAGTTGTTTAGTGAACTACAGAGTAACACCAAATAAAACAATGATACAACCTGTAACATTGCATGTCTGACATATTAATAACAGGCTGTGTCCCCACATGCAGAGTCAAATTCTTGATGCACTTAAATGCACTTGTAAACTATTTTAGCATTGAATAGCTCGGTAAATATCTAACACTCGTCTGATGGTCCACGTAATAATTTGAATTATATTTGGCTTTTCATAGGGCAGTAGAGATAAATAAAATATGGTATTTTAAGACTGATAAATAAACTCAGTTCAGCATGTTCTTGGTCTGAGCCTAAATTCTTAAATTTAACCTAAGAAGGTGGTGGGATGGAAGGCCTGTCGTACCTCTGACTGTGCTGAGTGTGTTCATAGTCATGGAGAGATATCCCAGAATCCCAGTCACTCTCATTCACCACACCTGTGGAAACACACATGGTATTACTAAATTTGTGAAGACAGAGTTTCCAGATTACTCCTAGTTTCACACTTGTGGGACTAATAAAGGTTTATCTTATCTTATTGTTTTGTGCACATTTAGGCCTTATAAAGAGATAAATACACACACACACATACATACATACACACTTTAAACATAGTGGGGCCAAGAGTAAGGGTTTTACACTTTACTTTGAGCAACCTGATCTTGATCACAGCTCATGATGTGTGTTTTGTTTGAGACTGAATCTCAATAATCCAAAGTAAATAATAACAATAAAATTCTAGTCACTCACTAGTGCATTTTCAAAGATTTGTTTTGGTCAAACTCCTGAATGTATCCTGCAATTGCACAGTTGTATAACATGCATGTTACTACATTAATGCATGTTACCACATTGTATAACATGTACGTTACCATATTAATGAATAACTGTAGAGCACAAGCCTTTCATTCCTGACACTGTAAAGGCTTGGCATGTCACCCTTTGTTAGCTATGCCCAAAGAGGCCTGTCAGTCTTGATCAGTAACTGACCAATCAATATTAAATTGATTATATTGTATTTATAATTTGGCATCCTTATCTCAGAACTTTTGGAAAGCTTGATCCGCCCCTGCCCCTTTTCCAGCTATAACAGATCCCACACTTCTTAAAAGAGCTTCAAAAATATTTTGCAATTTCTGTGGGAATTTGTGTCCATTCGTTCTGTAGAGCATTTATGACGTAAGACACTAATGTTGTTCCATTTTATCCCAAATGTGCTGGATGGGGTTGAGGTCTGGGCTCTGTCTGGGCCATTCAAGTTCTTTCACACTGAACTCATCTAGCCATGACTTTATAGAGCTCTCTTTGTGCACTGGGACACAGCCATGCTGGAATAGAAAAGGTTCCTCCCAAAACTGTGTCCACAAAGATGGAAGCATGTCACTGTCTTTCACTGGAAGTAAGAGGCTTAGCCCAAACCCTGGTGTGTCCCAATACATTTGTCCATATAGCGACTGGTTATACAGAGTAACTGGTGTAATTCAGGTAACACCCCTTCATGCATACCTATAAAGCATCAAGGCTAATTTTAGATGAGCTGAATTTGTCTTGCAGCTGCAGAGCAGTTGTTCATCAAGCCTTTAATTAATGGACTTCATGTTTGCGTCCACATCTGCCATCCTAAAAACACAGTGTTATCTACTGTTATCTCCCTCTCCCTGTTTTCCATCCCTTTATCTAACAGACCTGCGCTCTATCCATCTCATCCCCATCTTGTTTAATCCCCATGCTCATCCCCCAGCTATATCTATTTTTTCCCACACTTCTTCACAACACTGATTTTAGGTTGAAGGTTGTTCGAAACCATATAATCCTATATAAGGTTAATAAAAGAGGGAACAGACAAAGTCAAGATGACACAATTTTATCTAATAACAGATGAAAATGGAAAAAAACAATCTCAATCTTGTGCCCTGTGGCCTCCAAAACCTGTCTTTTAATCTCTGATAATTCCTGAACATCACACCTGCCAACATAGTGGATTAAGGAGATTATCGTAAAAATGTAGCAGAGCAGTATGTATGTGTGGTCAAAAGCAAGTATAACGTGGCTCTTAGCACAGGGCTGGGCCACTAAAAGCCACAATAACAGTTTAAATGCTGAGCAGTGATTCTACAAATCTCTAGAACTGTACTGGCCGGATGGAACATCATTCTTTTGAAAGATATTCTCTCAGTTAGGGTTCTGATGGCAAAATGTCCCCTAGAGATTCAACTTGATTCAGATTTGATGGCCATAATGTATGATCATCTTAAATCACATCCAACTATTCAGTGACACCTCATGCCCGGTGGGGTCCTATCAGAATAGATTAATGTAGTTTATTATCTAACTGTCTGTCTGTCTGTCTGTCTGTCTGCCTATCCTTCCATCCATCCACCCATCTATCCATCAATCCATTTTTCTCTCTGTTTATCTGTCTAATCTGTCCATTACATTATCTATCAACACAGCACACACACTTTCTAACCAATCACAGTGTTCTACTGTGTCCTTTAAGCCTTTTGTCCAAACATAATATCTGATGAGAGACTTTATTTGTTCTTGGACATATATAATTCAAGCTAAACTATAAAACTAGTCACTTTATTGGCCACTTTATTTTGATAAAGAACATTGTAAGGTAAATGCAAAGGTCTGTAAATTTCAGTATTTTGTCCAAATTTTATTATTCGGCGGAGACACTTTACCTCTTTGTATGTTCTCCACCCTCTGCTCTGTAACTGGTGCCTGATGTCCTTCACCACCTTTACTCTGGGATTTCTGAAGCATTTGTCTGAGGATGTTGCGGTTCATCTCCACTCTCTCAGCCAGAGACAGCAAGCTCCCACCACTGCACACGCTCTCTAGACTCTCAGCACGCCAGAGTGCACTCCCTACAGGCTCTGCTGGGGCTATTCTTCTGTGTCCACAGGTGTGAAGGGGACCTTCCAGACTATCTGCCCTCTGCAGCTCTCCTTGAACAACAGAATCCGTCTTCATGAGCCCTTCATGAGCTTCTCCATTCAACAGCAAAGTCTCCGGCCTGGCAACTTTCCAGAAGCCCTTGGGTGGAGCCCATTGTTTGTTGTTGCAGGAGGAGTGGGAAACATCTTGCTTGGCGTTGCATATGTTGTCGTGTTGGGCGATGTTCTCTAGACTTGATCCTTCTCCAAGTCCTCGAGGAAGAGCTAGCAGGGCAAAGTTGAAGTCATCTTCATTAGAAAGTATCTTTGAGGGCTCACCATCAACACCATGGAGGGTAAAGGTCTGAACGTCGGGCTCTGTCTCTTCATCACTGCTGCTGGAAACCCAGCTGAGAGGATGTCCCAACATGTAGGACCCGGGCACCAATTTCTTTCCTTGGTTCTTTTTGGAGGGCTGCTTCCAGATAGCCTTGCGCTCGGACAGAGCCTTCACCTTGGACTGCAGGGCTGATACGGCAGAGCCCTGTGAGCATGGTGTGTGTGGGTGTGTATGAGAGGAGGAACTGGGCAATCCAAACTCTACACTGGAGCTGCATGGACCATCAACTTCAAGTTCCTGTGGCTCTGGCCTGCCCTCCAACAGGGAGTCATGGTGCTGGGAGGCAGTGGCCATAGGCATGTCCTCCTCAGCTGCAACCACATCCTCCATGGTCCATTCAGAGTGTCAGGTGACTGTTGTAGAGTCTATGGAATAGGAAGACAATAGGAAACAAGAGCATGGCAAAGTCACTAGGTGGTCTCAACTTTCAAGATAAACAGTAACAGTACAAGGGTGAGCGTACGATTTGTCCCTACACTATACATTCACCTGGCCTGGGCTTATAATATTAGATAAATGTAGAGAGTAAAGAGCAGTCACACAAAAGCTACTTTATCTTGGCCATTATGCACAAGTAAGATGAAATACAAACAAACCAAAAAACACTGGGACAAAGTGAATTGTCATGTAAAGCTTACAACTACACTGCGAGCATCCCGCCACTCAGTGTTGTCATGGTAACGTCGACTAAGACACTTCACAAGCTCCACTTGTCGGCGACAAATTGGAGGTTAAGCAGACATGGCCTCTTTTCTGCAGTCCATTCTATCCTCTTATAATCAACCCTGTTGTGTCTTGGTTCAGTGATTCTGGTATATATAGTGTTTTTCCTGACAGTCTCATTTTCGCTTTTGCTCATAAGATTGTTTGACTAGAATTCACCTGAATGAAAAAAAAAACCTACAAATTCTACAGAATAGCAGAAAGTTGTAAAGGGGAATCCTGCCAGTTATTAAATCATAATGAAAGCATTGATTTCAGATTAATTCTGTTTGGTTTAATGTTAAATGTTTTTCTTTTTTACAGAGAAAATATTCCCATAAACCCACCAGTGAACTATAAATGTCTTAAATATTTACATGCAATACTGATGGTGGTAAAACAGTGGTAAATCTGGAAAGAATTATACCAGGACGATGCATACTCTACTTATATAAAATAAAAATATGTGTCACTTCACTTTACACTTATTTTGCCTTTTCGGTAAGTACTTCCAGGCACAAAGTATATTGGATTTGCTTAAGTAATGTGTTCGCAGAAACAGGATGTGTGCATCCAGAATATACAGTCAGATGTATTCATTCATACTGCTGACATATGAGTCAGTGGCCAAAATCTTTCCAGCAGTGCTCGCATGTACAACCAGAGCAAAACACCCTTGTTAGTGGGCACAAAGAAAAAGTCATGGTGCCACAGGTCTATGAGTACATAATTATTTTATTCACTGTTTCATCCATGACTCATATGTCTGCATTACTGGGGGCTGGTGGCCTAGTGGTATGGGAGCTCCCCCTCTGATCAGGAAGTCGTGGGTTTGAATCCCAGGACTGATAGTGGCACCTCTGAGGTAAGCCTGAGCAAGGTATTGTCCCCACATACTGCTCCCTAGTGCTGCGTCACAGGCTGCACACTTGGGAAACGGGTTTAATACAAAGAAAGAATAACGTTAATTGTAACTTATCTCTATAACAATAAATAATAATCATACTTTGCTGTGTGCATCTGGGGGCTAGCCCCAAATATCATCTTGTTGTACTGACACAATGACAATAAAGCATACATGTATGTATGTATGTATCTATCTGTCTGTCCAGTCCCATTGTGTTTTACTGTATAGCCCTGAAAAGCAGCAGATGTTTACAAGTCTCAGTGAACTAAATTGCATAAAGGTTACTCAAAATGTATGTATGGGACATTTCCACAGCCTCTACAAATACAGAGCTGGCTTTTGTGTTCCTCACACTCCTTAAACAGTCACACCAAATCCTTTCCAAATCCATAATTTCCCCAAACAATACAATAAAAAATCTCACTGCACTGCCATGACTGAAGATGATCTGCTATTTTGACCACAACTTGAAGGCTTAAGGAGCTACGCAGCTCAGTGGACCACAGGTATGCAGCTAAAGTGCTACATAGAGAGAGGCTGCTGAAATAAATGTCATCTCTGTACAGTAATTAGTGTGTATTAGTGGTCATACACTGGTTCCCAAATGAATCTTATGAGACATACTAGAGTTTAGACCTCAACCCAGCTTTTCCCGTTTGACACTGTGGAGATTAGTCGCTTTTCACAAGCAAATGTTTGGTAGTTTCACATTAAAATACCTAGCCAGAGTTGGTGGCTAACAGAATTTGTGGTTGGTGTTTTCTTCCAAGCATATAATGCTGTCCAATAACACTGCAGTCGCAAGTGTTTAAAACCTCATGACTCAGTAGAAGTATTTGCTGGCCTTCACCCTTCCAGTGTTGGTGGTATTATGTGATATTATGTTGTGTGAGTCCATTCTAGTGGGTAGGTCAAGAGATGACTAAACTCAGCAGGAAATCTGGTCAAATCCCCCAAATAAAGAGAGGAAATAAGTAAACATCCTATACAGAGATCACACTGTAATGTACAATTACTATTAATTATAGTACACATTATTAATATATAAGGCCCAATGGTGATGCAGTGAGTAGCACTGTGCCTCACACCTCCAGGGCTGGGGGTTTGAATCTGGGCCCAAATCTTGTGAATGTGGGGTTTGAATGTTCTCCTCGTGGTGACGTGGGTTTCCTTTGAGGTTTCTGGGTATCTCCCACAGTCGAAAGACTTATGCCTCAGATGAATTGTGTGTGTGTGTGTGTGTGTGTGTGTGTGTGTGTGTGTGTGTGCGCACCCTGTGGTTGGCTGGTGCATTGACTGACACCCATTGACCCCAGCAAAACTTTTTGTACCTGTGACCCCCCTGTAGAGTGAGTGAGTGAGTGATATTATAATATATAATAGTAAAACCTCATTATGTGATTGGCTGAGAGGCATTCTGTGTTTGCCAGGATCATTCATTCATTCATTCGTTTGTCAGTACCAGTTGTCTGTCACCGAAACATGTTTGATCTGGTTTGTTGTGGAGAAAAGTGTGCAACATGACATTTCCTCTAATGTTTGAGGACACCAGTGTTTCAGTTTTTGTTTTTACTCAGCTCTGAGTGACTGATGCTAAATTAAATGCACAATATGTTGTTAGTTTTTTCAAGAAATGAGCTGGAAAGTTCATAGTTTGATTCAATTTTAAATTGATGGGCAGACTTGACATTTCCAGTGTTAGGATGCAAGACTTAATTTATTAGTTTTGAAATGCAAGGCTTCATTTAGTAGCATGTATCTGCTTCCTGGTTTAATCAGAACTAACTTTTTTCATAATATTAAATTATCCCATCGCTGTTGCAAAACATAATCATTAAAAAATCATAAACTGCTATGATCACAACAATACACTCAAGGGCATGCCAACCGTGACTGGTATGTTCATCTGCCTTCGGCCTTGTGAACATGAACCCACCACAACAGCACTTGATCTTAACATATTGGGGAGGAGAAGATATCTAATATAGTCTAAAGTGGCCTGTGCAAAATTTGTTGCACCTTTTATTTTTTGTTTTCCCAATATGTCAATCTCACCTTTAATTAATGCATTTCCATTGGCAGAAAAATGTCCTATTGTAGTGTGTTCTTCATTCAGGGTTTCATTTCAACACACAGAGGGCGTTCAAAAGTATGCCTTTAAATGCATTTTCTGGATTTAAGAATATAGTTTGAAATGGTTAATTCAATATTATTGTAAAAACTATATATTATTCAATATAGAAAACTTTTTAAAAGTTTTTATAATTTATATATTTTTAAATGAACTGATCAGCTCCTTTTGACCGAAGGCCCCTGAGATTCTTCTTCGCTGTTAAAGATAAGACTCTGTTGTCCTGGCTGTGAGAATGATATAAGGTTTGGTTTGCAGCCACATACGGTACTCCCTCATTAGAGCGAGCAGACAGCTTTAGTATTTAACTAAATCTCAAGTTCTCTCACAGCATGAGGTTAATATGACTGCATTTTCATTAAGAGTCTGATGGATGAAATCGGCTCAGAACATGTTCAAATGAAACTAAATGAATTTGGATCTGTGTTCTTTGGCATAAAGACTGACAGCCACTGAAGTAGTCAAGAAACATGCAAAGACAAATGCACAACGGCGGTAAGGAGTTCACGCACGACCGACCTCTCTGAGAAACTAATTTGATTTAATTAGTCTCATCCTAATTAGGACTCCCTATCGCTCCAGCAAGCTTATCTCCTCCGGGGGAGCATCCGCCATGCCCACGCACAGATACACCCCACTGCTGAGTGCAGAGTCGTCAAAATTCACTAAACCATGGTCAAGACGGATGTTTCTGAGTGAATACACGTGAGAAAAAACCTGCAGAGGACCATAATGATGGTGCAACTGTAGGTTAATCACTGACCACAATGTGTTCTCATATAGTGGTAACATGACCTTATAATTAGCTGAGCAAATAAATCAGCATTTATGAAACAGAATAAGAAACTATTAAAGAAAAAAGGGCAAGACTGGAATAGCTCAGAAGAGCAAAAATGCAAGAAGACTTTCTCGACATCTCCGGATCTGTATCTCTGGAACTAATGAGCCCATTTCAAAGGAATTTGCCAGCAAAAGTATAACCAAAGATTCTCCCTTTCGGCCTGGATCTGGCATTCTGACCAGATATTGACCCGTGCAGGCCCTAAACTGCACAACAATACATTACATTAATTCAGCAGTACATTAATGCCTTAATATATCATATTTCCAGGATCACCAGCACTGGCTTACAGTGGCTGAGAGATACTATGTGGTCAAGCCTAAAGCCTCTCTCAGCTTCACCAGCACAGCAGCTACTGTTGAAAAGCTTCAGGGTTCTGACCCTCAAGTCAAAGGTTACAAATATGTCAGACAGAGAATAATAAAGCAAATCCCTCGGTGAGAAGTGCATCTTCTGGGGCCATTTAAGTTTAATGTATTTGAGCTGTTCTTTAATAAAAAATGAAGCAATCAAAGCAAATCTGATGTAAGATTTAGCATAAGCCTTAGGATTCTGTATGTTCTCTCTCTTTCTTTTTAACTTTCTTTCCTCTCCTTCTCTCTATTTTTCGCTTTATTTTTTTCCCTTTCTTTCCTCTCCCCCTCTCTCTATCTATCTGTCTCTTTCTGTCTCACTGTCTATCCTCTTTCTCTTTCTATCCCTTACTCTCTCTCTATTTCTAAATATCTCTCTCTCTCTCACTGTTTCCTTGTTGCACTCTCTCTCTCTGTCTATTGCTCTCTTTCTTTCCCACAGACTTTCCTCCCTCTATCGCTATCTCTGCTCTCCTGGTATTTGGATTGTTGAGGAATTACCTGAGTCTCACCACAGGTATTTGAATCTAAACTGCTTTTCTGTAACTAAACGAGTTTGACTTTGACTGGAGGCAGGGTTTCTTCAACATTCACTAATAATTAAGCTAAATCTAATAGTGAAAAAATGTATATGTGGTGGGGGGAGTAAATAAGAGGTATGATCTTACCTCATTCTCTCTTATGATGTAACTTCATCCTCACCTTCACCTCTGAAAGTCCATCAGAAAGTCCATTAGAAATGTATAAAGTCCAAAAATTGACCGATGAAAGGGCTACCTTGTTTTAAAGTTTCAATTTACTGTTTTATTTCATGCCACCCATGTCAGCCACTTTCCTTCTGTTTCTCTCCCTACTCTCCTTCCCTCCCTCTGCCCTGCTCCAGCTGTTTTGGAGGCAGCTCAAGTTTGCAGAGCAGCTTTGCTTGAAACCCTCCCACTCTCTTAGAACATGATTTCCCAACTGTCTCCTCCTTGTTCCGCACCCTCTACCTCACATTAGCCTCCTCTCTCAACGCCTCTCCGGAGCTACAGCACATGGTGCAGAAAGTGACTGCAAAAGATCCACATGTGTAAAGTCTCCTGTGTTGCTCAGGAGACAGTTAGGACCAGCTTTGAAACTGATAGGCTGCAGGAATTACAGGGCTGGAAGTCCATTGGTGGAACCTCCCAGAAAGGTCAGCCTACTCATGGGCGGAGTGTAATCTTACCCTTCAATCTGAGAGGAAAAAAAGAAGGAAGGAATCCTAGGGAAGGAAGTGCAGCCGTCTCCAGGCACATATTCCAGCTGCCAAGGAATTTCCTTTGTTGATTATGGATTCAGAATTGGCTCTGGTTCGGATGTCTCTATGGACCTCACGCAGGAATCAGAGATCATCCCGCACAATGAAATCCAGAGCCAGCAACATGCTGAAACTGTCATTCCAAGATTTTTTGACTTATTGAAATTGAAGACCCCTGATCGGCGGGGCCTGCTCTGAAGCAAGGCCAAATATAACAGGGCTGGGCCCTGAACTTTGTATGCAGTTGGATCAAGTGATGCAAAAACAGAGACACCCTCATCCGAAACCTGAGTTTTGACCCAGAGGCCTTATGAACAACCTCTCCCTTTTGTTTTTTTTTCTGATTTTCCATCAACTTTGCTCTGGTTAATGTGTCAACTGCCCACTCATAACAAGATCCAGCCCTGTTCATTTGCTCTGAAGGGGACATTTGCACATATTCTTCCACGTGTGGGCCATATACTGTTAAAGATACCTTTTTTAATGTGCTCCCATTCACACAGACTTTAATTACATAGTGCACAACTAAACAAAACCAAGGCTTTCAAAGATCCACTGCTGCTCAGTCACAAAAGCAGGTCATACAATAAAGAGCTTTCAACAGCAAAGGTATGATTCAGGATAACCTGATGGCCAGTAATGAAATCACAGAATGTGTTTTGGTGGCAGGATTTAATGTCTGTCTAAAACAACACACCATTTTCCTTCAATCCATTTAAACAGCCTTGGGTTCAGCATATGTGTTGAATAAAAATAACAAGCTGAGATATTTTCTGCAAATGTTTGCTTTACCTTTCAGTCAGCAGTTTCCATGGATTTAGGGAAGGCCATCCAAAAAGGGAGCAATGTTTTCCATGGTTCCCTTCATTTCTGATAGTTACACTCTTGACCAATTAAAAGAAACTGCCCTCACAAAGCTGTCACTTCCCACATCCACGCTCGGCCAACGTGCACTGTCCCTCTGGCAGCTGAAAATTGGTTTGCTTGCTTAATCTGTTCAAAAAATCAAGCGGATTAAGACAAAATGAAATCCACTATGGCCAGCCACTGGCCAGGCATTGTTGCATAAATCGTTCCAATCTGGGGCCCTCTGGCCTGGGCTGCGTGGACGAATGAGGTTTGGATTAGATTACTTTGACCAGCCCTGAAATGAATTTCTCTGTGCCAACTGACCGTGATGTCATCCTTGAGTGTGATCTGAGCTGTGGAAGAGATAGCTGTTCTCAGTGGAACAAGGGAAACATACTATTTTAAAAAGTACATCTTGTTAATGTAACACAGCTATATCTTTAAAGACAGGTTAATTATTTTTCGGGGGTGGAAACCCGGCCCGTTTGCATGCACTCTAGAAGTAATTTGGATTGTTTAGGACCCTGCGCTCTTCTTGGACCAAGTCTTTGGTGTTAATAGATTTAGTGACAGAAAAATAAAAAGCGGCGATGTATGCAGGTGATTTTGCTCAGTGAATTTGTGCCTGGAGAAAAAATGACCCCATCTAGCGGCGATGGAGATGAAGTGTAAATTCAAAATAGAGAGATCTCTCTGTCTATCTATCTGATAGTCTATGTCTCTGTCTGCCTGTTTTATCTATTTGTGTGTCTGTCGGTCAGTGAGTTAATGTAGTAAAAGACCCTCTCCTGACCCTTACGCAATTTTCTATAAATAAAATACATTTCCCAGCATCCCAAAAAAAGCCCACTTCCGGACATTGAGCAGCTGATCCTGAAGACGTCACTCCGTTCCACAGCGGAGTCTGGTCAATGATCAACAGAGAGAGAGAACGAGAGATAGGGAGAGAGGATAAAGGAGGGTAAACGCAAAATTTACATCAATATTGGCCATAAACAGGGATCAAAACCAACAAAACATTGCAGTGACCGACAGATAACTGTGTGTTTATCGGGCTCAGTGCCGTGACGAGGCCGGAGAGCAGGGCTTAGCTTTAGCTGGAGGCACCGAGAGAGGAGAGACATCAGGAAGAGGGTCTAACTACAGAAAAATAAAATAAAGTATTATTAAAACACACTTTCCTGATAATCAAGAATGGCGTTTGTTAAGAGCGGGTGGCTCCAACGACAGAGTGAGTAATTTTATTATTTATTCAGATTAAATAA
>JBBKCR010000036.1:7255948-7270361 GCA_037577295.1 Ladigesia roloffi | reverse complement strand
CAAATAGCCCTTACATTTATGCACATTTATGTCCCAGCAAACTTCATAGCCAGCTGGACATTTGATTAAATTATAACACTAATATTTTGCCTGATTTCTGGACCAAATATAATCTAATTTGTCTAAAGTTGACCTACTCAGCATTTCTGAAAATTCTGAGTTACTATTTTATGACTATTTAAAAAATTGTGACTGCATTTTTTGTAAGGCCATATAATACATGGACTGTAGCACATTTCCCCTGTTTTATTCACAACAACTTACCTTTAAGGGGCTCAGTCCGGTCTTTGCCAGTGAAGACAGGCCTCGGGGTGATGGGTGAAGGAATACTTGGAGGTCTCTTCTCTAGGGTCTTTGCTGCTGGAGCTGCTGGTGCGGGAGGGGGCGGCTGGATCTCATGGAAAGGGCTTGGAGGCAAGATGGCCCCCGTCTGCCTGGCTAGGAAGTTCAGTATATCTTCTTTTAGAATGCGCCCATCCTTCCCAGTGCCTACAATTTCGCTCAGTTTGATCTAAATAGAAGTGAGTGACACAGAAAGTTTAATGCTGATAATATTTAATTCACTTACTGCACATAAATCACAAAGCCAAGCTTGAACTTCTGAATTTGTGTTAAAAGATTGAGATCACCCTCACCTAAACCCGTCCTACAATTACACTCTCGTAGGAAAACCAGATTGTTTCTAGGCCCGTCTAATCAGTCTCTTCTTCTCAGTTCTCTCAGTTCCCTGCCCTAACCCCCTCCCGTGACTATGGAAACAGCTCTGCTCTGGTGAACTATGTGAGGTCGTCAGGATTTAACAGACATTTTTATTTTTGTCTTTCTCAAGAAAGGACAGACCTCTCCAACACACACACACACACACACACACAAACCAAACCTTGGCTAACAGTAATCAATCATGACCTCCTTTTATTGTCTTTTATTGCCCCTGCTGAGCTCAGCAACTTCTGTAACAGAGTCATCTAGCTCTAAATGCAACACAACCCTGACAAGCTCACTTTTCTCAGGCAGAAAATAAAACATTTCGCCTAAAAAATGTAACACAGTGCTAAACGGTATTAAAGTTTGAACTGAGAAACACCAGCAATTCATCTGAATCTTTTGGTCTTTGTGTGTACGTATGTACATGTGTGTGTGTTTATGTGTGTGGTGAGTGATAGAATGAATCATTTTGGGCAAAACAACCTCCAAAATGATACTTTAACTTTAAATTTAAATAATAGGGATGCAAAATTGAAAACTGCAGATTCTTGCTCAAAACACAATCGTCCAGTTTACTAAACTTGATTTTGACTGACGTGTGTTGTAATTCACTGGGGTAAATAACACAAGGAATGTAAAAAACACTTTAAACATTCTATAATTTTTTGTTACACAGTTTTGTGTGACACATTGTTACCATTAACTCCCCATGGTTCCCAGTTACTTTTATCTTCCCATAGTTATTTAGATAGATAACAGACATAAGTACCATGTAATTTGTATTTTGGCTTTGACTAATAGACAGTATAGGAAATGTTCTCTTGTAATTTAGAGCACACAGTGAGAGTTTTAGGTTGAAAACCAAAGACAAAAAGGTCAAACTCTTCATTTGCCATCTAGCTGTAAAGAACTGTGAATCTGCTATAAAAAAGTTTATATTTTTAAATTTATATCTTTTTTCCCTTTCTGGTGAGGTCTGAGGCATAAATTGCAAAAATTTATAAATCACAATGCAAATCACTTTGATAATATTAAACATGCCTTCTAGTGATAATACTATTTACAAAGGCTTCCAAATATACCAGTAATGGTCACTCACATTGTTCTCCAAAGCTAGGCGTCGCACTGCTGGTGTGGCCTGAGTCTTGTGTCCTTTAATCTCCTGGTGGGTGTGCTCCTCCTGAGATATAGCTAGGGTTTCCATCACATCCTTTTCTGGAGCTACCAGAGGAGAACACTGAACAGCTAACATGCACTGAATACAGTATCTTAATGCACATTTCATTAATGAACCTGTTTATTGCATAGAACAGCAGGTTTGATCTTGCAATGAGTCAAAGCACAATTTGGTGTTAAAACCAGAAGAATAGCAAGCAATTCCATTTCAGTTATATGCTTATGACTACTCATTTCCGACAACAGTTATTGTCTGATGCATGCTTACCCTGGCCTCCATCAGTCTCGATATCCACCAGCGGCATGCCCACAAGAGCAATGGAATCAATGTCATAGTAGAGTTTGCGAATGACCCCTTCATAGCGGCTGGTGATGGTAACAGAAGCTTTGTCACTCTGAACTTCACAGATGCTGTCAAACTGGGACACTCGGTCACCTTCTTTCACATACCTTTTCAAAGAAAAAAAGATATTTAAGCCTTTGGGATCAAATCGGATAGGATCTAAAACACAAAACACAAGGTGACAATGAGTCACAATGCTGCCCCTGGGTGGTGTAATTCAGAATCAACCATCTTTGACATTTCTCACAGTCCACAATAAATGAAATGCAGAAAGACTTTTGTTAAGGAGTGATTACAGATAGTCCTTTAACTTTAAATTCGGACTACAAAGCCGCATGCTCTAATTTTAGAAAGAAAATCAATTTTGTACTTTTACAAGCCGCATCGGATTATAAGCTTATGTGTCTCATACACGAATCGGATCCACACAAATTATGTTGCATATGCTTTTTATATATGCTTTATCTATACTTTTTTTGGATTTTGTTTAATAACATTATAAAATGAACAAATTTTGCATACCCTTCCATGAATTTTGTGAACAGTGAGTTCCTATGTGACAATTTCAGTATTTTAAGTCCATATTATGAATTTTTCTCACTCTTGTGGTCAGCCTGAACTTTCCCAGTGACTAAAATCTCTTCTGATTTGGAAGAGCTTACCATTCTTTAACGGTCACCTCTCTGATCCCCTCTCCAATATCTGACAGTTTGAACTGTAAAATCGGTCCTCTTGCAGCTGCAGTGTGAAAAAGCACAGTTGCAAAATAAACTACATCCAAATATGAGGTCACGTACTCTCAGGTGCTACGCTCTAAATACAGAAAGCTGAGACTTACCATAGCAGGTTCTGAAAAATCGACGTTGATGCAAAACACTGACAGAATATGAGTGGGATGTCAGAGGAGGCTTCAGAACCTTAGAGGAGCAAAACTTTTGCAGACGTTGTACCGAGACCTGCAACACAGCAGCCCAAAATTAATACAAATGCTGACATTTGCAGTTGGAATTCAGAAGAATGTGCACTGTTCGGCCTGCTGACAGCAGGTATGACCTGTACACTGAGCTGCAGCGTTCCTGCATCCGCACTCCTGAGTCATTGTATCAAGGTGCATTTTAAAGATTTGTAATAAATGACCGTGGCCAATCTTCTACCCTGCTGTACAGTATCAGACCCTCTATATCAATTGAAAGATTGGCACTGAAATTCCAAAATATATAATTACAATATATTCTGATTTGCATTACAATAAGAAGATAACAAAACTCATATAACTAATTTGTTCAAATTTCTTCTCCTTATTTTACACAAGGGGGAATCTTTTACAGCTTCACAAACATTTTTAAAGAATAATGGTATGTCACATTTAAATACTATAACCTGGATATCAGCATAAAACAGCGTAAATAATAAAGCAACAATAATTTACAGGGACATCATCATTAAGTGATGGATGTCTGGATGAATGGATGGACATAATTATATACAACACTTCTCTATATAACAACTGATCATCTGCTGATCTTTCCAGTACCTTGCACTTCATTTCTCATTCACATGCCAATCCTTTTTTGTTTTTTTCTTTATTTTATTGCTTAGTTTCTCATTTACCTGCTTTGCTGTTTTATTATTTATTTTATTGCTTCCTTTATTTCTTATCTACCTCCCTGAATGTGTTTGTTTTGTTTGTTTTATTTCTATCTTAAGCCATGCACTATTTTTCTGTTGATTTACTGTGGCAGGTGGAAATTGGTCACCAGAATATAATTGTTGAAAATTATGACAACAAACACTTAATCATATGATACAAAAGATCAAAACAAACGATCAGCAATACCACAGTGTGCCAATATAAATGATATGTCGCCCAGCAGAACCATCAATGTGTATTAGTTGGCAGTGTTTTAGTAACTCAGTTAGTAGACAAAATTACGTGTTTTTACATCCCTAACATAGTCTAGCATCTGCCTGTCTCAGTTGGGTGTGCAACTGGACTCTTTTGAAACAACTGTCCAAAACAGGAAAAATAAAATCCAGACCCACTCCTTCACACACTGGACAAACAGAAGAGCAACTTCAGTACAGACTCACACAGCAACTTGAGCACACTCCTACCCAGCTGCCTTCACACTCTCCAATACATCTCTACCAGCATTGCACATCCTACACTTTAAGTATAGTTTAGGGTCCTGTTTAGTATAGATTCTCATTTTTGTAATTATTATAACAATATATTTATTGACAACTGTATTGTTTGCTACTATCCCAACTTGCATTTCCTTGGGGATCAATAAAGTACTTACCTTCAATAAAGTACTATCCTATACATCTACTAGAGTGGCCCAATGTGGACAACGTATCAATATTTTTACTTTGCTGCTACAAACCGCAATTGCTGCGCACTTTATGAAATTCCCAAATTATCACATTTAAATAAATCTCCTTATTCTGGCTTCAGCAGTTTAGCCATGTCTGTTCATGCACTTTGTCAACATTTGTAAAAAATTAGTCCTCGATTCATCAGAACACCCAGTAACTCACCTGGAGCTGTGATTGGTTGCCCTGTTAGAGGCTCTTTGCATATTGCAACCTTCCGCAATATCAGCAGCACAGACTGATACTGCTGTGAAAACCAGCAGACAACTTATTGCG
Organism: Ladigesia roloffi; assembly: GCA_037577295.1. Taxonomy (NCBI): domain Eukaryota; kingdom Metazoa; phylum Chordata; class Actinopteri; order Characiformes; family Alestidae; genus Ladigesia; species Ladigesia roloffi. Next base: position 7,265,485 of record JBBKCR010000036.1, on the reverse strand, counting down.
CACCACTTTTACATGATATAGAAAATAGTACTGAACATTACACCAACTTTAATGACACTGCATTCAAACACACAGACTATAACATGGAGTTGGTCCCCCTTTGCAGCTATAACAGCTTCCACTCCTCTTGGATGGCTTTCCACAAGCTTTTGAAGTTTCTTTAAGAATTTGCTTTCATTCACTCTGTAGAGCAGGGTTATCAAATCCCAATTTTGGATGACCATATTCCTGCACAATTTTGTGATTTTCAAGCTCAGCAATACCTGGTTCACCTTGCCAGTTAATTGCCAGGTTTAGTGAATGTGTTTGAGGAGGAGAAACAAACTGTGCTTGAACTCCAGGCCCTGCAGGACTGGAGTTTGACGCACTTGTTGCAAAGCATTTATAGAGTCAGACACTGACGTTGGACGAGAAGACCAGGCGCACAATCTCAACTCCAGCTAATCCCGAAATTGTTGGTTTTGGGGTCAGGTTACGCCAGTCAAGTTCCTCCACACTGAACTCATCAAGCCATGCCTTTATGGACCTTCTTTGAGCACTGGGAAACAGTCATGCATGAATAGAAAATGTCTTCCCCAAACTGTGTACACAAAGTTTAAAGCATTTTCCAAAATGTCTTTGTATGCTAAAGATTGGCCTTAACTGAAAGTAAGGGGCCTCATGAATTCAGTATTTGAGTGTCCCAGAACATTTTTCCATAAAGTCTACTTCTGAATATTTGACAGTAGCGAGTCAACCTTATGTATTTGAATTATTCAGCTGTTTAGATTATAGTAGCCTTCACATTTTTGATCAACAGAGAAACACCACGAAAACATCCCCATGCTTTAAATGTTAATTGCAATGTTTACTGGTCTGTTTACAGCTCTGGGAGTTCATTTTCTGTCTTAGCTAACATGCACAACTAGCTCCCTCGATCTCTAACTTTTTCAGCCCTCAAACCCGAACTCAGGTTAAAATTTAAATTCACACGTCTTATTTTTAACTGCTCCTGCAAACCGAGCTTTTAAAAATCTGAGCGGAACCCACCAGGCGTCTGAAAACAGGGACTGAGGCTCTCACGGTCATGAGCGCAGCCATCTTTTTCTTCTCCTTTCATTCAGTTGCCATTCGTAAGCGTGACGAAACGAGCACGCCCGATGTATTGGCCAATCAGAGTACGAGTTCGTCCAGCAGATCCCGGAACAGCCGTCTCGGCCCGCATTGTCCATATTAAACATTCAACTGTGACAGAAGGACAACACCTAAAACTGGCTGCAGGTCGGTAGAAAAAGAACACAAACAGTTCCAGAAGCAGCTGCATCGTGTTTTTAACTTTTCACTGTTCCCGTTGTGCTGGAGCAGCTTGTTATCTGTCTTTCGTTCCTGTCGTTCCTCTTTCTTTTTCTTTCATTTTTTCTTGCTTTCTTTCTTGCTTTCTTTCTTTCTTTCTTTCTTTCTTTCTTTCTTTCTTTCTTCGTTTATTTATTTTCTCATTTCTCTCTTTCCTTCTTTCTTTCTGCTTAGGATCACATTTTTACACAAGCACATGCACTTTTTTGATTCTTTGTTTTGAAACGAAATATGACCAATGATGAAGGGACAAAAGTTTTGAGTCACCCAATCATTACACGAACAGGGACTTTAATGACACTCAAACACAGATTTTAATATGGATTTGGTCCCCCTTTGCAGCTATGACAGCTTCCATTCTTATTGGAATGCCTTTCACAAGATTTTTCCTTTTCTGTGGGACAGTCATGCTGAAATAGTAAAAGATATTCCTCAAACAGTGTCCACATATTTGGAAGCAAAGCATTGTCCAAAATGTCTTGTTATGCTGAATAATTACGTTTGGACTTGACAGGATGTAAGGGGCCACCTTTATTCAAGAATTAAGAAGTTTGTCCCAATTCTTTCCCTATCATAACCCTGATTGACATTTGACCCCACAGTCAAAAAGTAGACAATAAACCCATGAATGTATACATTTAGGGGCTAAACATGCAGAAGACTACTGTTTGCAACATGAAATTTTTCTGGTGTAATATTACTCTCTCTGTCAATACCTGTGGCAAATGAGGACACTCAAATGTGTACCTATCAAAATGTCCCCTATGTTTGTATATATATTTACGGCATTTAGATTTCTCCATTTCATTCTGTCCTATACAACATCTTCTCTCACACCTGCAATGTGCTCCCTCACTACACACATTAACTTCCCACTATACCTTCCTCTGCTCCTCTTCCCTGCAGCTCCTCAGCATCCATTTCCCAACACACCCAGAGTCTCTTTTCAACTTCCTTCTCCCAACACACTCAGTCTCTCCCAACATCCTTCTCTCAACACACTCAGCTTGTCTTCTGCTGGTACCTGCCTGTCACAGATCACTCTTGACCACCCACACCCTGAGTTCACTGCTAAAGTCACTCCTGCTCATCAAATCGAATCTCATATTATCTAATATTATGTTATTTCATCTAATCTAAACTCATATTATTTTATATTATGTCATCTACTTTTACCTCATCTTGTATTATCTCATTTGATTTAATCTCACATTATATTTTTTGCCTTGTCTCATCTCATCTGGTTTGATCTCATATCCTTTTATCTCATTTCAACTCGTCTTCTATTATCTCATCCCATGTTATAGTATCCATGCCTAAATGTCGTCACTGGGCCGGTCCTGCGCATGCGTAGTGTTGTTTCAGCAGTGTGACTGGCTGGACTAGTTGTAGTTGGAGAGTGTGGTTCCGTCCTTCTCTGATACTGGATGTTTTTTTTATTTCTTTGTTTCGACCCACAGTTTATACTCGCCCAGAAGAGAAGGGTTTGGACAACTGTGTCTATTCTCTGGACTCTTCCCTGTCCTGTGTGATTTGTGTGTCCGTTATTCGTGCTTTTCTGACCCGCATTGTTTGGATCTTCTCGCCGGTTTAGCTTTAGCTTGTTTGCTAACTTCAGACGAAGTCCTTTTAGACTTTTGGCCCTTTTTTCACCCCAAAACGCTTCAGGTTTCCCTGACCTTGTCCTCTTTCGCCAAAAGGGTGCCAGGCTATTAAAACCGTAGAACATTTTTCCCCTTTATCTCAAAAATGGCCTCAACAGTAAACGAAATGGACGGAAGTGTGATGGAAGGGGTGAGTACTCAATGCTACTTTTGGGAAACCATCTGTATTCAGGCCACTCTTAGTCCGTTTAATTGTATGTACGTATTGATTGGTTAAAGTGTTTGAATGCAGTTAAGAGGGGTACACATTTCTTTCTTTTCAGGGGGGGCAGATCCTAAGGGTGTCTGCTGCTCTCAGCTGCATCCAAGGCTCTTCTATCAAAATCACCAAAATCCGTGCAGGCAGAAGCACACCAGGGCTAAGGTAATTAAAAATACACCCAATTTAGTTTGTGTGTTGTTATAGAACTGCTTTAACCTAGATCCAAGCCATACTCCCTCACCCCTCCCCACCTCCTGCATCATTAAACAAAAGCCAACTTGGTCGTGGAGAGTCTGAGCCCCATACACGCGTTTTTAAGGTGGATTTAAAAAGCCTAGAGTGTCTTAGATCAGTTATTAATGCTTCATGGTCCAGCCCTGTCCTCCTACAGTGCACTTTTGAGAAGTAAATGTTTTCTAATAGGGCCTGGCCCACAAGTCTGAATAGGGGCCTTTGTTAGTCCCAGCTGTAGCACATGGCCAGCCCTGGTCCACATTACCCAAACTCCAGCCTTGTACTGCTCCAACTTTATTCATGCTATTCTTTCATCCATAGAAAAAAGGTTTTAGACGTTTTATATATATGGTAGTGTCTGGTAATGACAAAACAAATTAAGGATGTGGGAATGTTAAGCTGTAGTTTGGTCTTTGTTGTGATTCTGATGCGGTAAACTCACTGGAGAGCATCATCTACAGAAACGTTTGCAGTCGGAAACTCCAGGCACTCATTCTTGTCTTGTGTTCATTGTTATCCCCCCCCCTCCCTTTCTTGCTCCCCTCAACCTCGGCAGGCCTCAGCATCTGTCAGGGTTGGAGTTGATCAGGGACATGTGCCATGGCAATCTGGAGGGAGCCACGGTGGGCTCTTCAGAGATCACATTGACTCCCGGGAAAATAAAATGTGGAAATTTCATCGCTGACACCCACACTGCAGGGTAAGTGAGGCGAAGGTGTTGTTTACCTTTGATGTCTCCTGGAAATTGAGTTGAATCTTTTGGGGTTTCGACCCTTCACAGACATGCATTTAGGTTTCAGAGTATATTGCAAAGCTCATGGGAGCAGTTTCCCAGACCCCTGATTAAGCAGAGACTATAAAGCATTTTTAGTGATGAGTCACAGTTGGTGCTGCAGTTTAGTTTAATATTAGATTAAAACCAATGCATGTTGCATTTACATTTAAACATCCAGGCTCAGGCGTAATCACTGTTTGAGGGACTGACCCTTACTTAACAAGTTATATTGTAAATTGCTCTGAGATTGAGAGAGCATAGGAAATGTAAAATTGATTGTGTTTAATGGTGTTAAATTGGGTTCAATATATCACTCCTAGAATGTCTTTAAGAACAGCCATTACTAATAAATTTAATCTAGTAACCTCATAAGATAACCACAGATGCTATTTTGCCTTGTAGGAGTGTTGGGCTTCTGCTTCAGGTCTCACTCCCCTGTGCTCTGTTTGCTGAGGGTCCTTCAGAGCTCTGTTTGAAAGGGGGCACCAATGCAGAGATGGCACCACAGATTGATTATACAATCAAGGTAGTATTTTTAAATAATGTCATTTTTATTCTGAAAACAAACTGTTTGATTACTTCAGAGCTGTGTAGTGACGTAAATCACTTTTCCAACTATTCCATAGGTGTTCAAACCCATTGCTGAGAAATTTGGCATGCAGTTTGACTGTGATTTAAGAATGAGGTATGTTTTTGTCTTTTGATAACATGAATGTAAACGTCTGAACTAAGGTTGTAAAGGGTCTGAACTAATAGTTTGTGAAAGGTCTGAACTAATAATAGGTTGTAATAATTGAAACTGAATCTTTGTGGGGTGTTCCCACAGAGGGTATTACCCAAAAGGTGGTGGAGAGGTGGTTGTAAAGGTGAACCCAGTGAAAGAGCTGAGTCCCATCAATATGACTGAGAGGGGCAACATAACTAAAATCTACGGCAGGGCCTTTGTGGCTGGCGTGCTGCCTTTCAAGGTACATTTATGCTTAGCAATTAAGTCTTTTGGCTTTATATAATATTTACTGGCTGGAATATTTGAAGCTAGATTTGATGAAATCTAAATGCTGATTTAATGGTTCTTGTTTTTAGTTGGCAAAGGACATGTCTACTGCAGCAGTGCGCACTATCCGAAAAGAGATTAAGGACCTTTACATCAATATCCAGTCTCTTCAGGAGAAAGATAAGGCCTGTGGCAATGGCAACGGCATTATGTGAGTTCAAAAACACAAAATTGAGCCGGATTACCTCTATTGTTCTTTTAAATATCAGCAAATTAAATCTATTTTATGAGCTCAATGATTTCTGTGTCTTCCCACACAGAATCATTGCAGAGTCCTCTACTGGCTGCATATTTGCTGGTTCGGCACTTGGCAAGAAAGGTGAGTACATGTCTTGGATCAAACTGTCATTGCATATCGGTCAATAATGTTTACAGTCTTTCTTAATCATACTAATTTCTGCATCTCACTCTTTAGCCACTAGTTGGCAGCACTTCAAAGTAAAAATGTTTATTTGTCAAAAGACTTGGAGAGATTTAATGAACAAACAGGTTGGTGTGATTTGGTATAAGCATATTGCTTGCCCAAATCTGATGCTGTTTAATGTATGTGTTTAGTAAATGTAATTGTTTTAATACTGGATGTTTTGGGGGTATTTTTAAATTGTAAACAAGTGGTAAATGAAATGAAAAATGAGTCTGGTTGAATAAATTATTGATTTATTTGATCTGTTTTTCCCCAGGTGTGTATGCAGATAAAGTGGGTATTGAAGCTGCTGAGATGCTCTTGAGAAACATTAGACACAATGGCTGTGTGGACGAGTTCTTGCAAGACCAGGTCAGGACATAGTAGCTTCACACAGTCAAGATCAAGCAGTATTTACATTCTGTGTAACCTCCGTCTTACTGCCCTAACATCCACTCTCAAGCTTGGTGCTTTTTCTCATGAGGCTAAACATTTTGTTCTCTTTTATAGCTGATTATATTCATGGCCTTGGCTAAGGGCACATCTCGAATGCGCACTGGTCCAATCACTTTACACACCCAGACTGCCATCCATGTTGCTGAGCAGCTCACTAAGGTAACATATCGTTATGATAAGATAATACTATATTCTAAATGTTGTTGTTTTTCCCCATATTTATAGATATGAGTATTAGGCTTTTTACATAACTTTAGTCTATGTAATTGACTTGGGCTCCAACATATTGTCTGTTTTCAGGCCAAGTTTGTTATACAGAAAGCACACGAAGAGCAAGGCAATAATGACACCTACATCATCGAATGCCAGGGTGATGGTACCACTAACTTGAACATGTAAACGCTGGGGGAGGTCATCCTTGGCCCATCTCCAGCCAAGGTAAGGGGAGCGCTGGTGGAGGCAATTGGAGGTTGTGTAGCAAAAACACACTACTGTAACTGACTGGATGTCCCGAGGACAACTTGACGTTCTCCTCACAATTCCACACGGAAAGAAGAAATGAGTTATTGGTCTTTGAACTGACCCCAGGTCGGTCTGCTTCAGCCACGCTTTTTCCTTTTTTAAGGTCTACCGTTTATCAAAAGACTTTTGTTACTCAGGGTATTGCCTTACACTGTAACGAAGCGTGTCTTTGGAGCTTTTTGCATTTAAAATAGTTTGATAGAATCTTTGACAAACCAGTTTAACGTTGTATTGCTTGATAGATCTCAGAAATTGCTGTCACTGGTGTCTGCTCCAGCACAAGCCTTAAAAAGAGATGTTTGAGAGAATCCCTCTGTTACCACAATTGGAACACGTTTACAGCTAATATCCTAATCGTTTGCATGGAATGAGTAATATTCATGTATGTCACTGTTAAATATAGTGCACTATGTGTACATGGAAAGGCGGGGTTCACGAAACAAAAGTTTGAGTCCATGTAGCTGCTTTGTCTTTTTGTAAATTATTTAAGTCGCTGCATTGAATGAACATGCATTGTTGTTTCATGTTGTTTGATCGCTCACTGCTTAGCTTCCTAGATCTCTGCGAGGTGGAGGGGGCCTGCATCCAAAAGTTTGAGTTTAGAAATCCCTTTAAAATAATGGTCCCAAAACAGACAGTTTAATTTGTAGTGTTCATTACTAGTTATTTATGAGAAGGGATTTTGGTGGGGATTATTGGAAGGATGCTGGGGATTTTTGTACTTTCTTTGCTGTTGCTTTGTTTTATGTTTTGCTTTACTTTTGATGACATGGCATTGACCCTTTTTCTTTATTTGCATTAAGATATTTTTGGAAGAAAACAAATCACAATAAAAGCCCTAAGAAGAAGGTGTGCTGTGACTGGCATGGCAATCGGCTTGGCCTTACTTTCCTTGCTAAATCCCTTTTAAATGTCCTGTTTGTTAAAAAATGATGTTATCTGTAGAGTTTACCCAACAGTGATGATGGCTCACAAGTGTCAGTTGTGAAGAGTGCAACTTTAGGGCTGTTGCCTGAAGCCTAAGCCCTTTTGTGCTCTGGGGCCAATACAATTACCCCCAGCAGATGCTCGGACAATAGGGGGAGAAAAAAAAGAATGAGGCAGCCCCATGCGAGATGAATGAATATGCATGGAGCCCTTGGGTCTGGGAAGGGTGCATCCACAATTGTTCATGAGAGAGGCTCGTTGGCGGGGGCTGCTGGGAGCCGCCTGTGTCTTGTATTCAATATCCTGTCAGCTCAGAGACCCAGGCTGTCCTCTGCATCTGTCCCTGAGAGGGGTGAACCTGGGCCCCTGGAGCAGCATGGGGATATAAGGGAAAATAACTTTATAATTAGGGCATAAATACAATCTCCACTTGTTCCCTGCAAGTATCCGTACATAAGTAGTCGTTTTCGTTTTACAGGAGAAGGGATTAAGTTAAAGTACAAATAAATAATATATATGTTGAGTACAAATAAACCCCCCCCCCCCAATTATCTCTATCCTCTTGCATGCTACATGTGCTGTAAACTAATCTTATGTAGGTTTGGGGGGAAAAACAGCTGGCTTTGTTTGTTCTGGAAGCATGGACACCTGCCCTGGAAGGGTCATTACGTAACCAAGGCCTTTATCGCTGTACGATCTGCAGCCTTGCCTTTTCCTCATGGCCCTTTAAATAACAACATCCACCTACTGTTACACGCAGTAGCGGCCTGAGCACGAAAAGCCAAGATTAGGCAGGATTAGTGAATATATTTCTGTCCTATTACTTAATTCCTCCAAAATAAAGTTTTGTAACTGTAATCAGTGACCTAAAAGGTGTGTATCTGTGTATATGCATATATAAATACTTGTGTATACATACAAGTATGTTTGTGTATATAGAAAGCACTTTCAAGACAAAAAAAAAACCTTGATTTTGTATATATACAGTATATATGTACGTGTGTGTATTTATATATGTATATATGGGCATTAATGACTAAGTTGACTAATCTGTCAAGATAGTCAAAGTCGAGTCGACTAGTCGTGATGTCATACAAACACAGTTGTCGAACACGGAGCAACTTTTATTGAAGTTTTCTGTAACATTAACAGTCAACATGACAATTTCATTAATAAAAAGGCAGATTCCTTTTAAGTGTTTTGGTAAATTTAAGTGTAGAACAGAAAGTGGAACAGTTTAAGCTCTGACTTAGAAATTGTTTAAAAAAAAAAAACGCATGTCAGCATCAGACAATCAGAGGCAGAGACTGCATTACATCCACAAGTGAGGGCAGTTAGAGAAGCACAGAAGTAATTTTTCCTTTATTTATTACAGAACATTACACAGGCCTGTAGCCAGGGGGGGTTCGAACCACCCCATCCAGCCAAAGGTCCCAAATGTGTTCATTTTTTTGTAGCGGGGTATAGTTGGTTTTGTTTTCGAGATTCGTGACACAGTTGGTGGTAAACGCCAATAACTTCAAAACGACGTGCTCTAAAAATTCTAAATCGTGTCCCCTACAAAAGGACAACGTTGATCATGTTTCAGAGCCTTCATTTTCAGTATTTATATAATCTATATAATGAGCACTGCTCCGCACAAACCCTCTCAGTGTTCATTAAGACGGGAGGGCTCACTCTCAGCGGAGCTTTCAGTAAGGGACCGTGTGGAAAGTGCTAGTTTTCTTCGTTTTTGCTATAGTTCAGTGGGCGGTGTTTTTGTAAAAGCTTCTCAGTTAAAGGACCTATAGACATGAAACCAGTCTCAATGAAGAGAAGGGGACAGTAGATACTTTTCACAACCTTCCATTTCCTGCTGTCTGATTATAGAATTATTGTAAATATAGCTACTAAGTTACCAAAATGCAGTGTAAAAACACAAATTTCATAATGAAATACAAAATACGTATGAAAAAACAAAAAGGTCCA
>JBBKCR010000036.1:7238742-7250037 GCA_037577295.1 Ladigesia roloffi | reverse complement strand
GCGCCCCATAAGTTTCAGTTTTTCTAATGCTGATGCTGAATACTGACATTTATCTAGGCGCCTTGTGTCTTTAGGCACTGGACAGCCTGTCATGGTAAAACATGTGCTCCCATGTCTGTAATCTACACATTATTCCAAAGATAAAAACTGACTGATTAGCTTAAAATAGTATTTTTGCAACGTCGTGATGATTCAAAGCAAATCTATAAAGGATGAGTGGTGGGTCAATAATTTTACCACCCATAAATTCCTCAAATTTCACTTCTAAAGAGCCAGACTTTCTGCTTTCTTCAATTTTTATTTAGTCTTGAAGAATGTTTATCCAGGCTCAAAATATAAAGAAATGAGGAGTGAATGACTCAAGGCTAAATAAACCACATAAACAAAATGTTGGCACACATGACTATAACACCAAAAAGGACTTTAATGACATTGCATTCAAGCACATAGATTTTAATATGGAGTTGGACCCCCTTTGCTGCTATAACCACTCTACTTGGAAGACTTTCCACAAGATTTTGGAGTTTCTGTTTCTGTGGGAATTTGTGCCCATTCATTCTGTAGAGCATTTACAGGGGTTAAAGTAAAAAACATCCTGAACCTGAACTTTTTTGTTGGGGGGATGGGGCTTATTTGAAGGACTCACTTCAAATATTGACAATAATAACAAAAAAAGTAACAAGAGATTAAAGTGCCTAAAAACTGTTAAACAATAGCAAGTGCTTAAAGTGCTTAAATAACAAGTGCTCAAAGTGGGCACAGGCTCTTTATGTGTGGAATTTGCATGTTCTCTCCGTGTCTCTGTGACCATGTGGGTTTCCTCCAGGAGCTCTGGCTTCTTCCCATCACCAAAAAAACCCATGCGTGACTGGTAAATGGTTGATTAAGCACACTAAACTGACACACCCTAGAGTGTGAGTGGCCCTGTGACGTGCTGGTTACTGACCAGGGTATTCGCCCGTAGCAGCCCCACACGACTCTGAGTGCGGGTTGAAGGGGTAGAAAATGGATGTTTTCCTTGCTGTTGTACAGGGGAAATGGCACTGAAGCTGAAGAGATGTAAGTTTGTGTATTTGAATGCAGTGTCATTAAAGTCCCTGTTTGTGTAATGGTTAGTCATCCCAACACATCTGATCATGAAGCCTACAGATAGATGCCCAAACCGGAGTTACCCTTCAAATTCCGTACTTTCTATAAGAGTATTTGTTTTCTGTTTTGTGATTGGTCGGTTTGCGCTCTGAGTTTGAGTCATGCTATCCTGCGTTGTGATAGGTGGTCTGGTGCACCACATGACATCCCTTTAAGATGTTGCTCCAGTGTATCAGTCGCCGTAGAATAGTCAGGTCTGAGTGTGAGGAGGCGGTATGGCAGCAGAGAGGACTTCTTCAGTCACAGGGAGCGGGGGATGAAGGACTCAGACACACTCAGAGAAGGGCTTTCCGACCTGGAGGTGGAATACTGCGCTGGAAGACTTGATTTGGACCCGTTTCACATCTTGTTTGGGCTGTGTGGAGATTTAGTGTAGTAATTTGTGCAGACTGGACTGCTCCTTCTCCATTCATCACCACGTTTAGCATGTTAGCAGCTGTGTTGTTTCATATTTTTTTACTTTTCAGAATCAAAAATGTATCTAAGCTGATTCGAGACGCTCTCCAGACTATATGACGGACTAAAGCAGAAAAGAAGTGATTGTTAAATTGTAGACGAGCGTAGTTTTCTTCTCGAAAACTTTCAGACTTCTGTTTTGTTTGTCTTGGCGCTCCCCAAATGACTCTCGACCACCTAAAACACTCAGCTATTCTCTCCACTCTATTTAAAATGGCAGATGACAGTGACTTGTTAGGAGCCTCTGAGTTCATAAAAGGTAAGTTTTTCTGTTGGGATATTGGCGAAGTTTTTTGTTCGTTGCTATAGTTACACACGACTAGCAACTGTTTCCCCAACAACCCGAAAGACAAATAACTTCAATGTTCATATATATGTCTGTATGTATGCATTCACATTCTATATTTTTTGTATTTTCTACATGGTGTACTTTTTAGGTTATACTGTTATTGCATTGGTTATGCTGCTTTTATTTTCTTCTATTCTTCTGTCCACGTTGCTGCTGTAACAATGTCAATTTCCCACTCGTGGGTCTAATAAAAGATTTTCTTCTCTTCTATTAATTTGGAATGGCATTTTAGGTTAATTGTAATGCATTTTACTAGAAAAAGTTTCCAATAACGCCCTAAAGGCAAAATTATGTTTTGCAGGCTGTAATGATACAAAATGTCAGATTCAATACGATTTCAAATTGAGAGAGCATTTTGTGATAATGTGTTAAAGTTGCACGTTGTACTTATTTTCCATGTTTAAAGAAGTTGGGTAAAATTCTACAGGGCATTTTAAGTTAATTTTATGTTTCCACTAACCCTAATGCAAAACACTTTTTTAAAGTGTGTACACGCTTTCGGATTTGATACAATTTTAGACTGAGACCAACTGTGTTTTTAAAAAATTTTCCACTGTAAGATAAGTTGAACACATTCCAGTAGGGCATTTTAATGTAATTTGAAAGCACAGTTTTATATATTTGCTCTTAACAAATAGGGAACATCTCTTTAAATTCTAAAGTGCTGTAACCTTTGCACACACACACACACACACACACACACACACACACTATTCTCTATTTTATTGTTTGTCCTGCATGTTAAATAAACAATGCTTAAGTTATGAAAGTGCCATTTCACTTAGAAAATCAAACAAACATGTGACCCAGGGTGTCAGAAATTTGCATATGGCTGTACAAAACTTGAACTGTATAACTAAATACACAACTGTACCCATAAGATAAAACCAGATGACTGGCCTAGATCATTGACTCCAGTTTCATTAATGTCGCTATTAACATATTTCTAGTGTGTTCATTAGAGATTGGTCTTGTGGTACAGTTGTGTTAAAGTTGTGGATATGTGGATATGGAGACACTGATACAATAAATCCCATAGTACATTAATATCTTACTCTAAACACAAGCGGTCTCCACTTCATTACATGAAGCTTTACTGATTTAAACCTGTTTTCTAGAAATAAAGCAGGTGTAATATCTTGGTTGAGTTTTATTCTTTTAGGTACTTTACCTATGTTTGTGTTGTTTCCCAGATCGACTGTATTTTGCCACGTTAAGAAGTAAACCGAAGAGCACAGCAAACACACACTATTTCTGCACAGATGACGAGTTTGTGTACGAAAAGTAAGTGCATTTTATCCCCCAACGCCCAGCCCACTCCTGCAGCCCTGAAACACTTATGCAACTGTGTAATGGGACGTTTTCCCATCCAGTTGGAATTAGAAAGCAATGATGATTTCCTCCTGTTCCTCCTCGTTTACATAATGAAACTGGCAGTCAGTTTATAATGTTTCCTGCTGGGAGAGGAGAGCGTTTACATAGACTGAAATTTCAGGCTTGTAATAAAAGGGTTTCAGTGCCTAATTAAGTCTGGCATTCCAAATATCTCGCTTATTTCATATTGAGTGTACTCTGAAGTTTAATGTCGCATGTGTGTTTGTGTCTGTATGTTTTTATTTTAGCTTTTATGCAGACTTTGGGCCTCTCAACCTTGCTATGCTGTATCGATACTGCTGTAAACTCAACAAGAAGCTAAAGGTGAGCCACAGTCATGTTATTCTTTGTTGCTTTGTGGCTCAACAGCTTTAAAAAAACAGTATGTGGCGACAGCAACATGTGAAGTTTCCACTCGCACCCCTTCATTGAATGCGTATGTAGTGTTGATGGCATTCAAGTGTATCATAGTGACATTTTTATTTCAGTGCTGTGTGGGTTGGAGGGTAGGTTACAATGCAAACAAGCTATGATCTGTTATTCAAACTAGCACCAAAAAAGGTGCTCTTTCCAGGCCCCAAGAGACAGTAATACAGTGTGGTCTCCTTTAAACTTTTCCTCCTCTGTAAAAGTAATGTTGTAATTCTTCAGCATGGGGGCCTCTGCCAGCACAATGTAAGCCTTTCTGTTTTTAGCCTCTGACTCACCTGTCTCAAAGCTACGCTGGCACTTTCGTCTGGACACGGACACCGTCCTCAGGCTGAGAGCCTCCAAGTTACTCAGCACTTTGTGTAGCCTCAGGCTCAACAGTAATCACGACTTGACCATTTGCACAAAAGCAGCAAGTCTTAAAAGCCTGGTCGACTCTATTATGGGCCTCTGATTCCATGTGGGTCATTCTAGCACTAGGGGCGAGGGGGGGGACTACATTGGAGGCAACTACACTGGGAGCGAACCTAAATATGTAATTTTCTCTTAATTATAGTGCACAATTTCTATTTTTGTGAACATAGTTGGGTGCAAAAACACAATTAGATATTACAAAAATAGAAAAGGGGAAAAAAGGTTAAATAATATGTACAAGTGTTTTGTTATTTTGAATGTTAACTGCAGCAAGTGCACAAAATGCAGTAATTTTGCAGATGTTTTGGTTCTATGGAGGTCGTGGGAGGTCTTTGCACTTTATTCAACAAAACGTGTAATTTGACAAGGTGCACGCAAACATTTGCATATGACTTTATGCACTTCAAGCGTAACACAGTGTCTGTAATGTCGAACCACATGAGTAACGCCACTGGCAAATGTCAAACCTGAGAATGTCAGTTTGGTAGATGATTGACACAGTGAACTGTGTGTAGAACATTACAGATTCATGTTTTGTTTGTGATTTTTTTTTTTTATTTATTATTTTTAATAGGTAACAAAATCATTCTTCCTGTGAAATGTGGAGTGGTCAGTATTTCAGTACTTCAGTATATCAGACACAGTGTTTTTTAGGTACAATATGACTTAAATTAGGTGCACTTACTAGAATAAATATTTAAATCAGAAATTATTGTTGATCCCTTGTTTATGTAAAAATGATGAATTGACGGTTTTTGATAGAAATGTGAAAACGTAGATGTCAATCAACCTATGATTTATTTAGATAGTTTTCTTGCACTCATTTTCATATTATAATTTGCTCTTGCATTAGTAAAATGACCCACTATGAAGCGGGTAGTCAACTCTGGACAGCTGGCTTGCTCTTTATTTTTTAAAAAGGCTGCAATTTTCCTCTGCTGAACTTTTTGTCAGGACTTCAGCCAGAGAATAATATCTATCATTCAGGGTTCCCATGGCTCCTTGAAATTTTGAAATCCTTGGAATTTTGTGAATCTGTACATGAAAGTACTTAAAATTTCATGTATGACAACTGCTCTTAACATTTTGCCACCACAAGTTTGTATAAAATTATAGCTTTTAATTATAGCATAAGATATTTCTTCTGTAGATTTTTATCACTTCTTGTTTGCTGTTTGTAGTCAGCATAAAGTGTGTGTCCACTTGCAGAGCAAGCACACTATTGTTCTTAAGTTTTATCTGTATTTTTGTTCCATTCACCCGTATTTTGGCCACATTCTCTTCCCATGACTTTCGCGCTAGAGATACTGTTCCAACTCTAACACGTTGGGACCGATCTCGAATAGCGTGCTTGTTCACAGCTTTTTGTTACGTCTTGGCGTTTGTTAAAAAAAATTCCCAAAGGGAATGAATAGGGCTTAACTTTCTGATAATCCTGATTGGAAACCCTTTTCCCAAAACCACCAAGCTTCATGTGATCTTTCAGACCGACTTCCCAGACACACAAACGTGATCGTTGTAGACCTGCAGTCTTTCACTCACCCCCCCCTTTCAGGGTCCATACAGTGACCAAAATTGATGAAACTTCATATGAGACCTCAGGCCACGTCCCACCACACACCTGTTTAAACTAAACTATATGGACAGGAGTATTGGGGACACCAGTATAAACTGAGCAATATGACAGAAGTATTGGGACAGAGCTGTCTCTGCGTGGTAAGGCAAGAAAGGCAGTTGCTATGGTTAAGAAGATGGTTTCTATGCTAAGGCAAGAAAGGCAGTTGCTATGGTTAAGAAGATGGTTTCTATGGAGTTTCTAGGGTGTTTCTTTGTGGCAGAGCCGTGTCAAATTTTCTTCTGGCCACAGATACGAGACTCATTAGTCAACCTCAGGCCTAATCAAGAAGAAGGGGACAAGAAGGGTCAGACGACTGCTGCATTTAAGCAAGCACATTTTGCATTTTCTCTGTGGAAATGCAATCTATTTTTAACAAAAATTCCACAGAACAGGAATTTACATATTTAATGTACATAGCTTAATGTAAATGCCCCTATCTACAATTGTCTATTGAAAATGTATTCAGTGATATTGAAATGCTGTATTGGAAAGTTGTTGAAAGGCCCTTGAATTTGATGTTAACCAAGTTGTGGGAATCCTGAT
This sequence comes from Ladigesia roloffi, assembly GCA_037577295.1. Taxonomy (NCBI): domain Eukaryota; kingdom Metazoa; phylum Chordata; class Actinopteri; order Characiformes; family Alestidae; genus Ladigesia; species Ladigesia roloffi. The sequence goes on along the minus strand of JBBKCR010000036.1, from coordinate 7,243,705 downwards.
TATAAATAAATCACTGCTTGTTTAGAACCAGGGTTATTAATCCCAAAAATATTAGGAAATTGTAATTGTCAGAACTCATGTGTAACTCACTGCAGCATCAGACAAGTAATCAGATCACTTCTTTACCAATCCTTCATTCAGATATATCCACAACAAACAATTGTGGCATGCAACAGGTTTTCTACAGTGCTTCCTTTTCAAAGTCTGCTGTTCCAGCGGTGTCTGGCTCATGACCGGGGTTTGCTTGTCCCCAAGGATTTGTCAGAGAAGGATTAGACGAATGCCTGAGTGCTACTTTGGGCGCATTAGTCAGACTGGGGGAGGGTCAGCGGCTGGGTCGAGCATTCAGGAAAATGGGGAACTATGAGGTAAGCGAATCTCTGGAGCCTCTGGAGCAGATGTGACAGATGCTGTTGGGGAAGTGCTTTGTCCTGTTCACTCAAATCACCTTCATGTTGCCAGACCCATCCCTGAGTGTCCATTACCTCCAGTGCAGCTTCAGAATTGTGGGTGGAGAGTTGGGAGTAACCATGGGAATAGGTGCAGCTTAGCCATGGAAATGGCCAGATCCATGTCTGGATTTTTATTGAATCATATCATTATTTGTCATCAACTTGATTATGACAGCTGGGCGAAAAGAGAAATTGAATCCTATTCGGTGATTTCCTTTAGCTAACTTTGAAAATAAGGGAAACAAGACGATCTGTGCTGAAATGGGAACTAAACCTTGTGCACCCACCCATTCTCTCTCTCTCTCTCTCTACATGTGTGGGCACTCAAGTGAGTGGGTTATTTACAGCCCTGGAGATATCGCTCTTCACAGTTTAGTGTTAATGTCAGATAATTATCAAGTCCATGATGGGTAGAATCAGCTGTTCACAGTGATGCTCTGGGCCTCCAGGATTTATCAGGATTCAAGATACAGACACAGAAATGCTTCATGTATTGACATGTGCACAAATTTGAGTGAATGCAGTGAATGAGATCATGCCAAACATATACTTCTCTATTATGAGAGAGAGAAACAAAAGGAAAAATAAAGGAGAGGGTAGAGATAGTAAATGAAAAAAGAAAGCGGGATAGAAGAAATAAAAAAAAAGAGTTCTAGAGAAAGCAAATATGAAATGAGAGAAATAGCAGAGAAAGAAAGGGGGAGAGAGAGAGAGAAAGAGAATGGAGCAGACAAAGAGGAAAGTGGTAGAATACAAAAAGCAGAGACACATTAGAAAAATTGAGAGGTGAGACAGAATGTGAGATACAGAATATTTTTGTTTGCTGTTTGTCAGAGGGAAGTGCATGTATGTACCCTAGTGCACTCACACCGCACTAGTCGTCATCAGTCCTGGTCCTGGAGCCCCTAGCTGAAAAGCCTTGCTATTTGGACTCTCCTCATTGGTTAAACCTCCTGACTTCAGTTTTCAATTACCCTAATTTAAGAGAAAGTCAGCAAAAAGGGGACAGAAGCCAACCCCAGAGGAGCTCCAGGTCCGCAGCGTCTTTAAATACACTGAATCGGTTTATTCATCGTCATTTGTGGCCATATACCAAGCCCTAAATTGAGGGGTTGAAATAATCCCTTTTCTGTTTGTGTGTGTGTTCTGTTCTGTGTTTTCTGAAGCTGGCCAGGTGTAGTTACCTCATGTGTTCATGTTTCGGATTGTTAAAGGTAAAGTTCCTCCATCAGAAGCATGAAGCTCTGTGTTTTCTTTCATTCCTATACATTTATTTTATTTCACAAGTCCTAAACGCTCTCACACCGCACCCCATCCTCCCAGCGTCTGTCTGCCACCGCCTTGTGTTCCTACCATTTACTCTGTGTCTCCATGGGGACGGCATTCTTTCTGACCCCTCGCTGGTATGGGCCTGCATGTGGGGAAAAAAACCCCCAAAAGACAAGGAGGGAAGTGCAGGAGAGGAAAGGAGTGAGTTCCTATTGTCAGGAGTGCATGATTAATAAAATCCTAGTGCTGTAAAGTTGCGTGTGTGTGTGGCTGGTTAATCAGACCCAGTTTTTCCCTCCTTGCTGACTGGAGCTTTTTGCGGTGCTTTTAAGCACAGGCTAGTAAACGCTGCTATACTTCTACTGTTTTTTGTTTGTTTGTTTTTTTTTTCTTTCCCGGCTCCATCTCTTTTAGTTGGTTGGACTCCTAGGTGCTTTGAGTCAATTGATCTCTTCACTAGCACCCGCTACCCCATGCATGCCTCCAGCCCCAATTTGCTGTGAAATTACTTACTGAGCAAACATTTAACCTTTTTGTTTGTCGACTCACTGTTGAGATAAGAAAAGCCAGTTCTGGCATTCTGTTTTGACTTGATGCAGTGGGAAGTGCTAGCACCGAGAAAGTTGTCCTCCCAATACTGAAACTGGAGATCTGCCACTCTCTAACTTTCACCTTTTCAATTCACCTGAGCCAGCTTATCAAACCCTTCAGGAGTCAGAAGCTGTGTTTGAAGCTCTGCAACAGTGCAGGTGTTCTCAAATGTTTCAGCTGGGGTTTCCTTCCAGGGAACACCACACACTCCCAAATTTTCAAACGTTAGACCAGGGCTGGGCGATTCTTTTCCACAAGGGGCCACATGAAAAATCAGATCTTTGCTGTAGGGCCGAACTGATGATAACTTAATTCTGCTCAATATTAATTTTCTCCCACTGTAAAAAGAAGAAAAAAAAAAAATAAAAAATTATATGCTACTGATAATCAGAATGATAAGAATATTCAGTTCATATTTATTTACATGGTTTTAATTGTGGTGTAGGCTGAAGAGGAAAAGAATCCTGTAATTTTTTGAATATATACTCAGATTTGTTTGATTGACAACTGAATGAACTGAATATGAAATAATTATCATAATACAAATTCAATCCATTAACTGATACACAGGTCAACTGTAAAACACACAAAGCATGCATAATTGCCAAGTTATGCTGAAATATGAGGCTACAGTTGTTTATAAACTAAGAGCCCATTGGGAGCTGAAAGTATCGGCTCTTCTTTGGGAGCCTCTCTGAAAGAACCAAACTTTTTGTTGCTGTAAGCATTACGGTCGTCCCCACTGGAATATGTGGTATTCACAGTGAATGCGTACCATAGTTGAGTACATTAAACTGCTTGCTCGGCCCCGCCCGTTCCCACACCTGAGATACGGATGAGACACCGATCTTCGGCGGGCCGGATTAAAAAGACCATCGGGCCGGATGTGGCCTGCGGGCCGTAGTTTGCCCAGCCCTGCTTTAGACAATAAGTGTCTAGCTATTTAAATAACTGTGAGTTGGTTATGGTATAAGGTATAGTGCTACTCATTACATGCAACAAATCAGTCATGCAGTTTTAAAGGACCCGTATTGACTGGTTTTCTGGAATGAAAGAGGATTAATGTCTGTAAAGACTTCTAAACTGCCCCATCCAAACAGACCATAAATGGGTATAAATCTGCAAAAGCAGCCTGACTTCAAATCACAGAAACATTACTACATCCGGGAATCAAGAACCACTACTAAACTAATACTAGTTCCTGACAGGCCAGTACCATAATATGGATGGATGAAGTGGACAAACTGTGCTGCTATCTGTCTTTGTGTTGTGTTAATGCATTCTAACAGCTAGGTTTTCTAATGGTTGATGCTGGATTGCATAATTGGGGGGATTTTCAGTGATCGTTCTCCTGGGCACGGTTTACTCTTATGTTGTACTTCTGCAGAGCAATAAACTCTCATAATAAAATAACTCTTGAATGCTTTCACATATTTTCATGTGACATCTCAATTTGTTTGGAGCAAATTATGCATCAACATTGGTATGAATATGTATTGAAATCAATATGCAGTATCAGTATTGATATCTTCATTAAAAAAAACGTCAATTCCCATCCCTACTTTTTGCCATACATCACTAAGTACTATGGCTGTAGGAATCCGAAATGGTTTCCTAAGCACTGTTTCCTGAGTTTCCAGTGTGGTAAATAGTGATTAAGGGATCAACTGTTCCCTGTAAGTGTTTATATATAGAACAGGCATGGTCCCCTAACCACTCCACTGGAAATATCAGGGGCAACACATGAATAGGGAACAGTTCTTCCCGTGATCACTGTTATTGCAATTTGGATCACTGTACAGAACACTTGTTTAGGAAACAGAACTTTTGATTAAAGTAAATGATTTTGTAATGTATTAGTTTAATACTAATTGGCCAACGCTCCGTTAGGTTTTTGGACACCAATAAAACAGTCTCAATGCAGTGAACAGACAAGAGTGCTGAAGAGTTCTACAGGGTGGTAGTGTTCGGAAACAAATGTATTTATTAATTTTTCCCCCAAATTTAGGTTTTGCCTATCATTTCTAAACACTGCGTATCTGCAAGGACAGGCACGACTGTCTACCAGGACCAGTTTTGGGCAAATATGTCATGCACCACTGTATTAATAGTGTTTTCATTTGTTTGTGTATTTTCTCATTGCTGCTGGGACATTTTAAATTAAGAATAAAGACATTTTTGTTATCCAAACCTTTTTTTAAATCTTAATAAAATCTATAAGAACCTGAAACCATAATTAGACATTCAGATGATGCCCACAACTACAGGGAGGGGGTTGCTCTCCTGGAATAAAACTGGATAAAATATTTGTTCTAATTACTCCTGTGCTAGTGAGATGTTTTCCCTTTCCTGAATGGTCTCGATTTTATGCCAGAGCTGTGAATATTTGTCTGCCACGTGTGCTGTGGTGGAGGAGCAGATGCCACGAGGCCGTTTAGGTTCAAATCCAGCACAGATTACACAGAAGCGTTAATCTCTGCCCGTTTGCTACTTGCATGATCAGAATTCCCCCAGGCATCAAAATGCAGAGCTGTCTGTCCCTCACACACGCACCTGCAGCCCACCTGCCCCTTCCTCCCTGATGTGCCTGAAGGCCCAGGGTTGCTGCAGCAGCTGGGGCAGATGCTGAAGCAGCTGGCTGTGTCTCCCCA